>JARIHP010000054.1:0-400348 GCA_029282125.1 Mycena amicta
CCCCTCCGCTGCATTCCAGGCGAATCCACTGCTCACACCCGCACTGCTTGCGACCCCTGCATGCACACCTCCGAGAACATCGCTCGTCGTACGCTTGTCGACGCCTTCCTCCTCACCCGCTCCATACAAGACGCGGCTCGAGGTTCGCTCCACCACTGGGTTCGTCACCATTGGCGACGTCCTCTCGCGGATCCAACGCACCTTACGAGCATACGATTCCCCTCAGGCACCTGCTTCGCCCACTACCAGCACCACACCGACTTCCACCTCCAGTGCCAGCTCAGGCTCTACCAGCGGTTCACCACGCACAACACCCTCGCCATCTTCCCCCACCTTCCCTCCCGAACTCATCGCGCTCTACGCTACCCGCCGCATCCTCACCGTCAACGGCTTTTGCGCCGACCGCCCGCTCTCCGTGCAAGCAGCACACATTGACGCCGAACGTGCTGGCGGAACGCGTATGGTCGATCGTTTCGTCGGGCATACGATGTTCGCAGGGCTCGTTCCGCTGCCTGCGGACGGAAATTATCAGGTGGAGCTGATTGTACCGCAGCGCTATCTGCTGGCACCCCCGACGCCGCCGAGTCCTCAGCGGAGGGAGGTTAGTCAGTGAGTGAGTGAGTTGCGATTCTTTCCATTGTATCCCTATCCTCTGTATCATCGCATCGGACATTCGCATCGGACATATATTCAATAGATGCTGCGTCCTGGCTTTTTTAGCCTTAATTCTGTTGTAATGTAATCTGTACCGACCGCAGTATACCGCCCTATGCCTATGCTGCCCATATGGCTATGCGGATATGTACCTCCTAGGCTATGCAGACCAAACTACGCTCCATGTACAATCATGCATCTTTCATTCGTCCCGTCCGGCGCTCCGCCTGTTGCACGGGAGTTATATTATAATAGTGTCAATGTAGAACGGATCGACTCCCGAGAGGCGATGCTTACGTTGTGCGAACTCGACTTATCATTACTTCCTGTCGGGGTACAAGGGATTGCATGACGTTGCATTCTCTGAAGTGACTCCGAGGTGAGATCTGGGGTCGCGTCTCGCGTCTTTTTTGAGCGCATGAACGCGTAATCGCCTCACCGCCCGACTAGGTTCCAGCACCCACCATGCGTGTAATCGGTGGCGTACAATACATTGCACTAACGCGCAGGAGGAGGAGGATAGGAAACACGAGAGAAGCGCTATGAATTTACGCACCAACGGCGCCAATCTGCTACGTGCCTGGGCGGTCATGTGAAGCCGACACACCAGTTGTTCAACAGATTCCCAGAAGCCCAGCATGTCCGATTCGCTGTCCATTCCTGACCAGGCGCCGTACCCCCGCATTCACTGCGAGTTACAACGTTGCTGAATCAACGCTAGCCGTTGGGGGAGAATGAAAGAACTCGGAGGTGATTTCCGGTCCACGGAGCGCTGAGTAATATACCAAGCAACGGTGACTAGTCTATGCCTGCAAACATCCGAACTTAGAACGAACACCGACTTATACTCGGCCGAAACGAGCCGCAGCTCGGCCTTCTCGGGATTTGGTGTCATCTCCCTCTTTGATGTCTGAGTCCCTGCGAACCGCCCGAAGATCTAGATGGCCATTACATTGATTCGAGCAAAAAGCTCGTCCTCCTCCTCCGCGTAAGTAAGTACAATAATATAGTAGAGACAAATGTCCCCTGGGTGTCTACCGATACAAACCCAACCGAGCCTTAAAACTAAATAATCTCCCTAGATCCATCCCTGTATATCAAGCAAAAATAGGTATAAGTTACCGAATCGGCGCACAGAGATGCTTTCCGAGGGTCAGAATAATGCAGAATGGAAGGACAGGACACACATTTTTGGTCTTTGCGTGATCCATCTTATGCACTTGCGTTTTGCAGTTCCAGCCGTACCAGCAGTTCGGTGTTGGGGTCCAGCCGTCTGTCGATACCAACGATAATCAGTGAACGACGAGAGGGAACGACGAGAGGGAACGAAGCAGAAAACGCACCTGCGACCTTCCTCTTATACAACCACCCAACGAGATGTGCACCCACGAAGCGCTCGAGACACGCGACGCACAACCGCTCATCTTTCGTCCACGTAGCGAACTCAGCGCTGGGCACACCGTCGTACAACTCGGTGATGAGTATCTCCGCCCCGACGCGGGAGATGGTCGTAGGGCCCATGAGCAGCTCGACGAGGGCGGCGGCTTCGATGTCGTTTTGGTTGAGTACGCCGGGTAGGAGGGCGCAGAAGTCGACGGCGATGAGACGGGACCAGTCTATGGACGTGAGTAGGAGGAATAGGGAATGGAGAAGACGCACTGGCTTTATGCCATAGCTCCTCGACAAGGCCGCATTGCGCACAGTTTGACGGCCCTGCTGCCTGCAGCGAATCGTTGTCGTCATCCAGAATCGCACCCCAGACCGAAAACGGTAAATCCGCCTTCTGCTCCTTCACCAAGACCGCAATAGGGTCCGTTAAGAACCCGCCGAAGAACTCGTTGTCCTCCCCACTCGACATCACCTCTGCCTCCAACGCCTCCTCGAACGGTTCCTCGCTCTTCTGCTCATGCGCCTGCAATATCACGCCCGGCCCAGTCGCCAAACAGATGTCCTTGACGCGGTCGAGCTCGCTGGGGTCGGGGCGGCCAATACAGTCGTTGATGAGCTCGTAGAGAAAGTCCACGACGGAGCGCATCTCGAACAACTCTGGAGTGGTATATCCAGAGTCACGCAAGTGGGCAGCGCGAGAGGAACGGATTTTGGCGAGAATCCCCGGTTCGTTATCTTCCATCGAGTCGATGTCGTCGAGGTTGAGTGGGAGGTAGAATAGCTCGCAGAAGAGCATGACGCGGTAGAGCGCGCGGGTGAGGCGGTGGGATTGGGAGAAGGTGAGGGATGTGGGGTGGCCAGACCTGGGTGAATATGAGCGGTGGAGGGGGCAGAGCAGAGGTAAGACGCACTTGGCTACGAAGAACGCCTCCAGTTTACGCACAGTTTCTGCGTTCTCCTCCAGCTTGAATCGTTCTTCAGGACTGAGCATCCCAATAGGCTCTCGCTCCGAGTACGGCGGGGGCTTCAACACTGGCTTCCTCTTCTTCGCCGGCTTGTCGTCGTCGTCGTCGTCGTCCGTGTCTGACTCAGTCACCGATTCATCGCCTTCGACTGCCCAGTCACTCGGTGTCTTTTCTGGATACGGATAGCGGACGAATCGTACCGCCTGCCTCAGCGCAGGTCCCACGAAGTTCTCCGCAACAGACACCAGAATCGACTTGCGCGAGGCGAGGAACACCGTATGCCACGTCGAGCAGACACCGACAGCCGCGTACAGCGTGGCAAAGTCGGGGCAGGCGCTGAGGAGGAGGTTGAGGACATCGTAGGGAACGTCGACACCGGCGACGAGCGTGCTGGCCGCAGCGACGGGCGCCAGGAAGGCGGAGGACATGGCCGCGGGAGGAAAGGGGAGGTGTGACCACCTGTCACACATCATTCACGGCTTCGTCTTGACGTCCACGATGAGGCCAAGCCACGACATTCCCCCAGAACTCTTCAACGAGATAGCACAACGCTGCTCTCCATCGACCCTCGCAGTCCTATGCCGTGTCTCCAGGAGGTCCCACTCCATCGCCGAGCACCACCTGTATTCATGCGTAGAAATCCCGCAACCCAGGAACTCCCGCGAGACGATGAACCGCATTCTCCACTGGTCGCATATGGTCCTGAAGCACCAACACCTTGCTCTCCGGCTACACGTATTCAGCTTCGGCTCGCGGCGGCCGGGGGAGTCGTGGTATGCCGGACATGACGAGGCACACAACTTCGGTTTGGCTCTTGGTCGTTGTGTAAATTTGAAGAAATTCAGCATCCTCGTGCATCAATTGCGTAGGTGGTCTCTTTTTTTTCCGTGATAAACCGTCTGGACTGACCGTTTGCAGCCTTGTCCGTCCGGGATACCTGTCAACGACTTCTGAACGACGTCCACTGTCCCTTCCATCTCACTCACATCCGTTCCGTTTCTGAACTGGGACCCCCTCCTTTTACGAGAGTCAGCAGGATCTGAAAGTCGTCTCCCTTCTGGACAATGACGCCCTCGTGCAGCTCCGGTCTCATGCACTCATCGCCGTTCATGCTTCAGGGCCTCAGTCCATCCTCCCCGCGAAATCCACAAGCTGGAAGCTCGAACGAGCTTTTGTCCAGCTAACGCTACCCATCTCCGACGTAGCTACTCTCGCAACGCACGCCAACACGTTGCGAGTGCTCACCCTCCATCGCACTCGCGGATTGGGTCTACGCCTCGATGCGTTGATCACCCTACTCGCGAGCCACCTCCCGCTCCTGGTCCGTCTCAACATCGTCGAAGCCGAACCCTCGTACGCACGCCGGGATGAGGGCACCCCTCAAGAAGCCCTGAAGGGCTTTACAGCCCTTGAATCCTTCGTTCTTCACCTCAAAGTCGCAGTGCCGGACCCTCGCCTTGAATACGACGCGATTGCTAGCTCGCGGATGATTCTGCCTCGGAACCAAGTGACGTTCCAGCCCTCGAGCACATCCATTATGGAACCTAGCGTTGACCATCACAACAGTGTCTGCGGGTTGGCGCCGTCTGCATCGGGCTTGAAGGACATGGCGTATCGTCTCCTTCGTTCGCGGAAGACGTTACTTCATGTGGAGATTGGCATTCAAATGACCCGCAAAGGAGGCGGGCCCCGCGAGGAGGCGATGAGCTATGTTCTGCAGAGAATCACCGCGCCGAAGAAGGTCGTTGGATACAATATCAAGTTTGAGGCGTCGGAGGATTTTTTCGAGTCGTAAAGGAAATGGAAACCTATCTCAGGCTGGCCCTTCACATAAATTAGTAGTGATTATTTCTTGAATGCCAACCGGCCCTCGTCGCCTGTTGCTCCCTCTGACCGAGCCCCAAACGGTCAGCTTGATTCCATCAAGGCAAGGCGGTGCCTGTCACTTTCACCTTTGCTTCCGTGTCCCATGTCTGACACGCACCTTCCTAACGAGCTGCTGCTCGAAGTCTTCAAGCACGTCCCGCGCTCTGCTTTATCTTCCATCGCCTCGAGCAACCGCACCTTCTGCCAACTCGCCCGCCCCTTCCTCTTCGCGGCCCTCCAATTCCTCCCGTACGACATCGAGGAGTGGAAGCCACATCGTCGCCCAAAGCTCCGTCTCCCGGGCCCGGACAGCGTCGCTGAAATCACGAATAGACTCGAATTCTTCACATCCGACCAGTTCGCGCCCATGGTGCGCGCGATATACATCGGAGTGGCCGGTTGGCGGGAGAGTCCTCGCGAGACTCTGAACGAACCCTTGGTCGATCGTGTGGACGCCCATTCTCTGCTTCATCTCCTCGTATCGAGGCTGGCACGCTTCACTGGGCTGCGAAGCTTCACTGCGAAGAGGGTCTTTGTGACGCCAGACATGGTCACCGCCCTTGGGCATATCTCTCAGCTGCCTGGGCATCTTGGGTTAGAGACTACCGTTACGGGGTGTTCTTTCGCAGATAAGCTAGCATCAGAAACCTGGGATGTGGATCCGGCCCTCCTCTTACCCTCTCTCCCGCCACAGTCCCTGCACGTAACCTACTTCACCTTGTTCAACAACGACCGCAACGGGCTTTGTACGCACTGGCTGCGTCTTCTGTCTCCACGTATGCTCCTCGCTGTTAACCTCGCCGGTGCATGGCTGCACGAGCTGGACATCTCTGCCCTTCCCGTCTTCCCCAATGTAACCCATCTCGCGGTGGACCTCACATGGCAACGGCTGGTTTACTCCGTCATCGCACGATTCCCCGCCGTCGAAGTCCTCCATTTGGCCGTGTGCCACGACGAGCCGTTCGCTCCCACGAACGTACCCCCGTTCCCAGCCCTTCTCGAATTGCGTGGCCCACTCCATCTTGCGGCGTTCGCACTTGGAACCACCCTCAGGCGGCTGGAGCTCACTGGTTTATACTCCCCATCCGATATTCTTTCGACTTTCACGAATATCCTCGTCTCTGTGCCGACCACTATCGAGTCTCTTACGCTGGGCTTCCAGATGTCACCCATGGTGGATTACGACGCAATCGGAGCTATCTTTGCTCATTTCCCGAATGTGAAAGACATGCACTTGAGATATACGGCGATGAGCATAGGTCAACACCGGCAAATGCTTCAACATGTACGTCTACCTTCTCCGCCGCATGGCCCTTGGTTTTCGCTGACAATTTTTCAGTTCTTGACTCACATGGACGACCTGCCTGCCATCCTTCCGTCCAGACTCACCGCGCTCGAACTCTCCTGTCAATGGTACCAGGTGAACTCTCCCGACCGGGGATACGACGCGTCGTATGACACCGTCGCACTGCGCGACCGACTGCTGAGTCGATGCCAGGAGTTGAACAAAGTTTCAGTCCAGGGACCGATGTTTGCCCTCTATTGGGAGCGTCTGGCGTTGACGGTCAGGGAAAGTCACAAGAGCTGGGCTGTGTGTGTGCATTTTTTTTTTTCAGTTACGTCATGAGACTCAACCGAATTTCGCAGGGGAGACCAACCACCAGTATGATAGAGCGTACTTGGTCGCATATGGCTGTTTCGAAACGCGCAGAAGATGCTGCCTGGATCAAAGTTTACAAGTTGTATTCCGGAAATAACCGCACGCGTAAAATTCGCCTGTGCATCCGCACAGCCCGGAGTCAAAACGATAATGGTGTGCCGTCTAGTATTCCCCTTGTGTCCTAGAGCCTATTGCTCCGTCTTCTGCCCAGAAATCAAACCATACCGCGCCATAATCATTTGCATCCGCCCACTGTTCAAAGCCTCGTATTGTCGACCCATCTCCTCCTGAGAAGTCAGACCACGCGGAGTGCTGGGAATTTGTGTCCTGCTGGGCAATCGTCACGATGTGCTGATCCAGCACCATGTCAATCTCCAATAGAAAGTTCTGCTCATGACGGTTAGTAGGCTCAATATACCGGGATGCTCGCCCGGTGTGTTAAAACGACGTACCCTTGGCCTGGTTACGACTGGATCCCGTGCCAGCGATTCGCGGGGGCGCTTCGATGCGATACTCATGAGGAAATGTGTCACGAGCATTGAGGTTAGCCTGTTGGATGGTGTTCGTCGGGCTCCGGAGCAGGATTATCCAGCACTAACGAGTCAACGAACGGCGAAATGAAATTTCGAGCGTGAATCCGGGCCTGGGGAAAGAAATTCAGTTTCTGGTTGGCGCCGAAGAGCAAACGAGACTCACTGATGATATCTGTGCAAATGTGGCCAGGGTGAGCATGCGTTGGCACCAAGAAAGAAAGAAGGTACCTGGAAGAACGTCGCTTCCATCGCCATGATCGCAAATATAAGTCTGTTGCATATTAATCTTCAGGTCCATGAATCTTCTCCGGAGAAGATGTTTTTACACTAGATCTTTCAGCTCTATTCTCGCGGCTGAGTGCTGTCTTGTTGCATAGAGATTGCACCCACCTTCGCCGAGGAGCTTCTTGATATTGCTGGGAAATCCTTCTACACTGCGCCGGCGGTAGGTATACTGTAGGAGCAGCAATGTTGCCACCGCATCGAAGAGAGCCCGTAGGATGGGAACGCAGAGGACTTGGAGGTGCTTGAGTTGTTTATTTGAATAGGAACGACGAAATACCAATTCTGCGAAGACATCTGAAGCTCAGTTGCAAGACATGAACAGGGGAGCTCACCGTGCGACTGGGGTGTCATTCACAAGCCGACAACGCGGAAAGACGGATGGGTCGGAGAACGCAATGTTGATGATCGGTGGAAGGATACCGAGTAGGAAAACTGGTACTGCGAGGTACTTGTTGATTATTACTGAAATTCGCCATGAAAGGAGATCTGAATCGGGTCAGCACTGGCCAATGAAGGGCGTGAAGCCTCTTAACAGGCATAGCAAGCTTGGAACACTGTATCGAAACTCACGAGCACTATATTTAATGTTTTGCAACTGGTTGAATCAGCTCGTAGACGGAGTTTACTGGCACAGCCTGGCAGGAACGTACGTCTGCGGCCCGGTGAGTCCGATATTCTGCTTGGCAGGAGGTTCCATACCAGTGAAGTCCAGTCATTCTGGAGCATGCCAATGGCAATCTCGCTCTGGTAGAACATCGGGATGTAGCGCAGCACGATGAAGGATATATTAATCCGACGGAAACGCCTCCTGGCGGTGGCATAGATTCGCCATTCTCCTTGCAGGGTCAAGAGAAAGTCGTAAAAATACAACACTGAAGTGTTGAGCCAGATGAAGGAATTCGGCGGGGAGTGTAGAATACATGTACGCACCAGCAGCGGACACCAAGACTCTTTCTGCCCAATCGACACTGGCGCTGGGAACGGCAATGAATGAGCGCGTTCTCCCGAGAGAAGTCCCGCGTACCTATCGGCTGATGTGGCCATGAAGCAGGATGATGGCGGGCTTGAGCAGGTACCTCCCCGTTGCCTTATATACGACGTATACAAGATCTGTGATGGGCTGTGCGAGTCGCGCTTCTCCCGCTAGGTGACGAATGCGGTGGCACGACTCACCGACGTCCATCTTGTACCTCGGCCTAGTGTAGGGAGGACGGAATTGGAAGCAACGACTCGGAAGCGGCCAATGACCGCTGACCCTGCGAGTCGACGACCCACGACCAGATATCAGACTCGAGCAAACTGCGGCAATGGAAGAACGAATCGAAGAATGAATCTAGGACGATGATTCGAGCCGGCGATGCGTCCTGGTGGTCGGAACGAAGAAGACATGGCACGCGTCATGATCATTCCGAGATTTTCCGATGATCCCAATGATCCGGATCCGGTACCCGGACTACGCGGCCCGGGTAATCGCCTGTCGGAGAGATTTTCGCAGAAGGCGACGAGTACGAGCCGCGGTCAATCACATATAGACTGAAACCAACCGATATAGTCATAATCGTACATAAATACATTGTAAACTCATCGTCCTACACCGGGAACTCCAACGTCAGATTCGTCAAAAACTGCATCCCCGCGGCGCGATACGTGTCCTGTTCAATCGTCGTCGGAATGAGCCCATCCAAGAACGTCATCATGTTCGGCGTCGCCGTGGTGTACGCGGGCCAATTCGGCACGGTCTTGCCGTTGGGGTTGAGGTTGTTGGCGAAGTAGACGAGGTAATCGGTGAGCTCGCCGTCGAAGTAGCTGTTGAGGATGTCCGAGGCGTGGAAGGACCCAAGGAAGGGAGTGCCTTTCTCGCGCTTGCTTACTGGGGGGTCGGATTGGATTAGCTGGCGGGATAAGGAACGGAGGGAAGAAGAGAGATACGCACGGAAAGCCCACTGATTCTGCTTGCCCGACCTAGCCTGCTGGAAGAAACGTCTCGGGGCTTGGAACACTGCGTCGCCCTGGAATGCTGCGAGACGTTTGAACTGCGGGGTCAACGCGTCCAGGACACCGGTGTCGAACGGTGAGCCGACGGTAATGTCGCTGGGATAGAGCGTGGTGAGCGTGGTGAGCTGCGCGGTTGTGGCTGCAGGAACCCAGAGCTGCTTGATGTAGGTGAGGAATTGGGCATCGGTGCTGGTAGGAAGAAGGAGCGTGAGCGACATGGAGTGTTAGGGAAAACCTGAGCGAACATACGTGATGTTAGTGGTGGAGAGGGAGAAGAGAGTTCCCTCGTCATCGCAATCACCTTTCGAATGGTATTAAACCAACCCAAGACACTGGCGAGAGGAAGAACGCACCAGTAACGAACGGCACCGTCGCAACCTTGCCTTGCTGCACCAACACTTGCGGATTGGCCGTCAGGAAGGTGCCGTCCTCGCGGGGTAGCCAACTGAGCAGTAGCGACTACGAGGGGTGTTAAATCAAGAGAAGTAAAACCGAATTAGACGGACCTGGTAGGCGAAGATAAATGGCGTCGCGTCCTGTGCGGCCTTGAGTGTCGCATACGGTACCGTGCGTAGACACGCCAGGGTATCCGAAGCACTAGAGCAGCCGACTTGTTGCACGATCTGGTCGTAAACTGCGTTATGGGGTTTAGAAATAAAATGATGTTGGCATAACCACTGGCAGAACGTACGATTCTGTCCATGCTCGAGCGGTCCAGTAGGGATAGGCGACCCAGACTGCATGAAGCCGCCCCGGAAAAGCCCTTCGTTGTTACCGTTGTTGGCGACCATATGCAGTGCGACGGAGATGGCGCCGGCAGATTCTCCCCAGCTGAGGAAGATACGATGAGCGCAAGGGTAAACGAGGAGAATCAGGACGCACATCGTAACCTTCGTTGGGTCGCCTCCAAACGCGCTGATGTACTTCTGAATCCAACGGAATGCTTGGCGTTCTGCGCAAGGGATAAGTCCTTCTCGGGTGGGAAGGAAGAAAGGATAGATATACGCACGGTCTTGGAGCCCGAGGTTACCAACACCTGCCGCGCGGACCTCCTTGCTCGCGAGGAATCCAAACGCTGCGAAACAAATCAAAGTCAGGATGGTGGAGAAAGACTTGAAGACGAAGGGGGACGTACCAGAAACACGGTAGTTCATCGACACATAGATGACGGGCTCGCCAATTGCGATGGAGCGCTCGACGATCGTGGTGCCATCGTACCTGCAAACAGCTAAGTGCTTGTACATGGCGCCTGAATGGGCAGAGACGTACATTTGGGGACTTCCGAGCTCAAACCCTCCACCGAAGATCCACTACCGCGAGAGTAAGCGTGCAGTTCCAGCCCTGACGACGCCAAGAACGTACAGCGACAACAGGGAACTTGGACGTCGAAGTGGCAGTCGCAGGCTTGATGACGTTGATAGTCAGGCCTGCGAGTATGAGCCCGTGGAAAAGGTGGGGAGTGCGAACGTACAGTCCTCGGCGGATGGGAACACAGTGCCAAAGATAGAGTTGACTACGTCGTCGATGACCTCTTCTGGGAGCCCTGTGAGAATGGGCAGCGTGATTGCTTGCTGCGGACATCCAGGACCCATCGTCGTCGCAGAGTGTGTTCCGGTGTATGGAGCATTGGCGACAGGGAGACGGAAGCGCAGGTCTCCGACACTGGTACAAAGTCAGCGCGTCGGCAGGAGAACAGAGGAGTACTCACGGAGGCAAGGCGAACGGAATCCCAAGGAAACTCTGCGTGTTGGTCGACCCAACAGTGCCCGTGAAGGTCCCAGAGTCGAGCGTAATGGTCGGCGCCGCACGAGCTGCGAGGCCGCCCGCCGCTACAGTGACCTGCGCTTGAAACAGGAGAGCGACGAGCCCGGCGTGAAGGAGGGACGACATCCGAGTCCGAGTCCTACCAGCGGCGAGCTACTGGTCCCTCTGACGAAGAGCCGGTGCTTAGAAACTAGGTTCTGCCCCCGACGGGCCTTTTATACTGACGCAGAATGGAGTGAGTCGACGGAAACATCTTTCTTTCGGCGCGCGGGGCGATGGGAAAGTCAGTGAGGTCGACGCAATTGGTCATGGGAGAGTGTCACAAGGTGCATTTGCCCTGCCTGCCAGCGTGCGTTGATTGATGGCTGCGCGGGGTCGAAAGAGGTTGGAGAGCGGTTTGGGGTGCAGGGAGCGAAGGGAGTTGGTATGTTTGTAGAAAGAGAAGCGCACGCGCAGATCCCCCGCTTTGGGAGTGCGGGGAAGTCTGGGGTCGGCCGCTTGGCGCTGGAGGTTGGCTGAAAAAACACATGCATCCTGTGATGCAATGCGCCTATCATAACTGGAAGACGTTCGACATCAGTGGAAGGATTATCACAAGCCCGGGTCGGCATTTCGAGTTACCGTTTTGCAACCGCTTGACGACAGCTTTGTTTTGCACCGGCAGCCGTTGAATTCAGAAGCGAATCGCGAATCCCGTGGGGCGATTCGCATTCAAGCTCTGACGTACGACCAGCTGCGGATGCGATTCGTGAGAATTCAAGTTCGTGTGGAGACGCTGGAGCGCGGGAAATACTCGGACGGACGAGGTGGACGTTGGAGAAAGGCGAGGCGATGCTGAATCGCAGGTGTATCAGCGCGGGACAAGAGGGCGTGGAATTCAGCGCAGGGCCAAGGCTACCAAATACATCACGATTCATTGTTCGAGTTTGTGTTACAGAAAAATGTCCTTTCGTGAATCTTGAATTTCCTAGTAGTGAGCTTAAAAAGGAAGCAGCGTAATCCAAAGGGGGATTTGGACTAACACTCATGCGTACGATTCTCCTGATGATAACGTTCTATAACGGAGCGGGGTTAGTAGGAATCCAATCAACAACGTGGGGTTCCCGAACGCACCCGCGGCAGATACGGAGTTCGAACGTGCCACTGCCCCCGTTCGGTTCCGAGTTCCTGGCGTATCTGCAGCGTGTTTACCACGTTGCACTTGCGGGATGCCGAGAGCGTCTGAATTCCCAGACCCAGTCTTCGCGCCGGCGGCAGCATTGAGACTAGCAGTACGCACAAGAGAGGACGCGCGCTGGGGTCGCTGCTCGTGCACTCGCACTCGGAGGCCTTTGTCGGAACCATTGGACGACGTGCGGTGGCGGCGGAAGACTGCGATAGGGTTGAGGCTGTTGCGACTACTCGTCTTCGTCGTGGGCGCGACTTCTTCGAGCGAACGGTTCATGGCTGCTACGGGGATCTGTCGCACGGGGCGCGGGGCGTGTACAGGAATCGGTGGTCGGAGTTCCGAACTCTAAAACGACGTCACGGTCAGAAATAGGTGAGTGGAGCTTCGGATGCCTCGCCTTGAGCACGCGTTCCCCTGCACCAGGATGAGTGTCATCCTGGGTGTACAGCTCGAGGATATCGGATACCTTTCATGAGGGTTAGCTGCAAGGAGGCGGGCTGGAGCAGAGAAAGAGAAACTCACTGCGGAATCTGGACTGGATTGACCACTGAGCTCTGGACTGCTGCTGGTGCTGATAACGAGCGGAGCTAGTCGCTGAGTCGAGGCTGGCCGACGATTGAGGAGTTTGGCGAGTTCCGTTGGGGTGCGTGCGTAGCGAGGCGGTATGGAGCCGGAGCTACGGTACGGTGGCGCTGGTGGGAGCGGAATGGGACCCCAAGCTGGGTTCAGACTCCCGCTTCGCTGGTGTGTGGGCCTGGAGAGCTGGGCGCGCGAGCGGGTTGGGCTGCGTTGGGGTCGGTGGTCGTTAGACGAGGACATATTCATCGTATCCGTTCGTGGCAGAGTCGGCTTGTTCAGGTCCACCTCAGCGAGAAGCTGGTCGAGAACCCGTGCGGTCATTTCGAGTTTCGACACCTGCCAGCGAGTCTTCGATTCAGTGGAAGGTCAAGCAAAGGAAATGAAACGGACCGCGGGCATCCCACTCGCAGCGTTACGCAAATACAGGTCGCTCGCAGAGACTTCCATTGCCTAGCTACCGGCAAAGTCAGAGCTTGTGCGGGGACCCGGGTGGGAAAAGCCACTCACTGAGTCAGTCGCGGGAGAGGTCGGAGAGGCTTGCCTGCACGCATGGCCAGACCTTTATATTCCCTGCCGCAGCGAGTCGACAATGAGGCGAAAACCGGTGCCCCAAGGGTCTGATGATTCGCCTCGAGAAACACACGAGGCAATCGAGCAAGCATCGACCCGATAAGCAGATGAATTGAGATGGTGAGAGCCGAGTCGGCGCGCCAATCTCTAGCCATCGAAAGAAAAAGACTCATTGTGGAAGAAGCCAAGTCCCGAAATGGAAGGTCACACCCGACATCTTTGATCGTGACAGATTTTCACACGTTGGACGTCATCCTCTTGCCGCCATCTCCACCGCCTCCCTAGCCCGTCGCTGCCCCCAAACGAGCCATACCGAGCGAGAATCAGTCTCCGACTTCACTTCACGGTCCTCCATCCTCGCGGGTTGCTTCTGTTAGCGACTCTGTGCGACGAGATCGGCCTCGTTCATTCAAGCGATTGCTGTCTGCCAGTGGGTAGATTTCTCCTCATATGGTCTTTGTACTCCGCCTACTGACTGCGGGTATGGTGTGGTAAACCCGCAGGACTTTTAAAGTTTGCTCCACGGCGGACAGGATGATTGCAGACAGGCGCGCTTAGGGCGCTTAGCGCTGTCAGGGTCCGTTCCGCTCAGATTCATGGGGTTCCGGCAACTCAAGAGCGTGCATTATAGGAGATATAAAGATCTCACGTCGGGCCATTCCTGCCTCTTTTGCTTCGCCTCTTGTCTTCTTCCACAATCCAACTCGGCGTCTAGAGCCTCTTCCGTTCCCGCGATTCCATCTCCAGTCTCCGCCGAGTGATAGTCTGAGTCCGACCCAGGGAAAGATGGAAGCTCAAGGCTCAATGTGCGTGCTACATTCTGGAGTTTCCTGCGTCCTTCTGACTTGTTCCGATTCTCTTTCTCCAGCTCGGTCGTTTACAGCCCTGGTCGCGATAACGAGAATGAACAACCCGCCCAGAATGTGTTTCACTTTCCCCCCTCGAACTCGGCGCTTCATCTTATCGATCCCCAGACGCAAGATATTCCGGCTAAAATACAAGACGCGTGTATGCGAGTGGTAGTACATTTCGAAACAAGAGATGCAGAAACTAAAAAGTAATCTCCGAGTCCTCCGCCTCTGCCTTCGGCGAGTACTCTACTGCCAACCCGGCCCTTCGCGCAGAGAATAGTAACTGGCGTCCGATGGTAGGCGACACTGCGTAGTGCTTGCAAAGCCCGCAGAACCACTCCTCGTTGGCGTTTTCGAGCAAATGCAGCCAGTCGTCGTGGTGCGCAGCTTTGGCTAGGTTCAGCGCGCGGCGGAGGCGTTGGATGTCCCTGCAGATGAAACCGTGTGCGTGTGAGGCTTTGCGCTGGCACTAATCCAGATTTGTTTGAATGGGTGGCAAGAGGGATTCAGAGGGGAAAACGCACGTTAGAGCTGCAGAACGTGGCCCCAGAACACCCGCCACACGCTCGGGCTTGACTTGGACCAGCACGGCCGCCACGGCCGACGCTGCCTTTGAGCAGCGGACATTCCGGGTGCGTGCATGGGGCGTTGTACAGCACGAGGATGAGGCGGTAGGCTTCCAGAAGCGGGTCTTCAACGAGCTCGAACTCCAGAGCGTCAGCGAACTGCGGGGTGTAGTCGAAATCATCAAAGTCGATTTCAACGTCCTGCGTGCCACTGTCAGAGATGGCTTCAGTTTCGGTTTGGGACATGGTTTTTTGTGGTTGTGGGAGGAGAAGGGCGGACGGGCGGCGTTGTGTGGCGGGACGGTGGTGATGGGAGAGCAGGGAAACAAACGCGCTGGCCCTTTATACCAAACGGTCAAAGCGCCGGCGGAGACAATGGGTCAAAGCGCATGTTGATGGCTCAGCTTGGTCCGTATCGAGCTCCCAGTTTCGGTGGTGCTTTGACCAACATAGAGCGATATTAAATAGTTTGAATCCGGGATTCGGAACGAAACGGCTGCTAGCCCGCACTGGTTAGAAACTCACTGGGAGTCTATGAAGCGTGGTGACGAGGAAGCTCACACGCGCCGGGCACCAGAATTAGATCTATATTGGTTCGTCGTAGCTATCGAATTCTTGCCCGTGCGCGGAGAAATTGCAAGGAATTGATAAGAAAACGCTAAGCCGAGCGAAAGTCAGCAGAGGATATGAGACATATGCAACGGTTCGATGGAGTACCGAACCAGATCACAGCCATGCCGCCAACTATTGAGCACTCCCACAGAAAATGGGCGTTACAGCGTCCGAAGAAATTTGAGGACCTGGCCGGGAAGCCAATGTCGGATCATCGGATCATCGGATCACTGGGGCTTCTCGGGATGACGCGTCGCACTAATTTCTTCCTCGACAACCACTGCTGCTGCAAAGCTGCTCTCGACGATTTTTTCAGACCGTCTCGAGGTATTTGGCCTCAGCCTCGTTGGTTTCCTCGCATGCGAATATCGAGCTCTGCTGCCCGCCATCGCATCACATACGGAGATCACAGAGCTGCTCATCAACTACTTCGACCCCATCGCGTACCGTCTCAACGGTCAACCACGCCGACGCGACGAGTATGCCGCGGGCATGCAGGAGTTCTTCGATGACGCTATGATGAACACGCACAATTTTGACCTCAGCGCGGAGACGCTACGGGTCTTGAAGCCGCTCGAGAACCTAACACAGCTGTACCTTGTTCTTCCCCTCGGGTTCACTGGGTTGACGAATAGGCTCTTGGACGAAGTACTGCAGTGTTGGTCTCGACTGGAACACCTCTCGCTCATCCCGCAGTTGGCTTTCCCCTCAGAGAAACGGCGTACGTTCCCGCTGCAACTGACGCTGCGGGCATTTATTTCGCTCGCAACTCACTGTCCGCTCCTGCGCCTTGCGGGTATCGTCGTCGACGCCCGCACCGCCCCATCCACGGAACTGTTCGACCTCGCGCTCAAAACTCCCATCCGACCGCAGCTCTTCCACCTAGACGTCTCCGACTCGCCGATCAAGCACTCGAAGAAAGTCGCGCGTTTCCTCTCGTGCCTCTTCCCTCGTGCGCGCCACATCTCGTCGCATATCCACCTCGCCAGCCTGTGGAGCCAGCATGATCCCGAAATTGTGGCGGCGGCAGAGCTGAACGAGCAAGCGGCGCGCTGGGACGTAGTGCAGGGGCTGATCGGGCATATGGCGGAGATCTGGGAACATGTCGAGGGGAAAAGCTGGAAGAATATGAAGGTGAACGTGGAGGAGGATGACTTGTGGTGAATCGGCCCTGAAAACGATCACGAAATGGATGTAAATAGTTTTTCTGGGTTTACGGTCAGGATTCTGCCGATTGTATACATTTATACATTTATACATTTATACATTTATACATTTATACATTTATACCTCAAGATTTGCTCATCTGAGGCACCCAAGATCCAACGGCATCGTCTCTTCCCATCATATTTCAACCTTCCACACGATTTTCCCCTGGACGACCCTTCCCTTTTCATACCGTCCTTTCATGAACTCGATCTCGGCATCGATTTCTCCTCGGCTCACCGGCGCAAACTCTCGGGCGACAGCCTCCACTTCGGCCCAATCGCGGAATGGTGCGATACAATATTCACGAGCGAGCTGCTCCCGCATCTTGTCGACTGGCAGAGGGTTCGAACGGAAGTGCTCGGAGACGAGCGGATGGCGAAGAAGGGACAATATCTTGGCAACGGCGGCGCGTGAGCCCGTGGCCATGGCACGGCTACGGGCGACGAGGAAGGTGAGGTGCACTGGAATGCGTTAGCTTATGTCTAAGTGTATCGCTACGTACTTTCACGAGAAATCCATGCGAGTGTGAATGAGCCAGTCGCCGAGGCGTCTTTGTGATACTAGGAAGAACTTCGTCAGGGAGGATGAGTGTACAGGACGATTGGAACGCACATGGTAATCAGTGAACTGAGAATCGTCTCTGCTCAAGTAGGAGATCTGGCGCCAGAGAGCGGCACTCCGAACGAATCCCGGGGCCGCTGGCGGACAACCTATGAACTCAGCGGGAGCTTCGGGTGTTGGTGCCACGGCATCGAGTTCAAAATGCTGTAAGCCGCAATACCGCTTGTGTTCTTTCCAGTCGCGCTTCTGGCACTCACTAAAAGTAGGTTCAGTATCGTCGCTCGTCACTCGCCGGTTCAAGCCATACACGGAACAATACCACACCCGTAGACACTTCCCGCATCGCTTCAAATCCGAGCGAGTAATGGCCGGTTGTCGGCATTTTGAACAAATGCTGGAGGTCGTATTGGCCTTGTCTTCCATCTCCTGCGAACGATCAACGTAGAATTCGCCTCTTTTGAGTTTATCGAGGAGAAAGGCGTCGGCCTGCCGCCGCTGTTCGTCTTTGACAGGTGAGGACACTACACGGCGCTCCAGCGGAGCACGCGGCATGCCAGCCTGGGCGACATGAGTCGGAAGTGGTCGCCAAATAATCAAATTGGGAAACTCACAAAGGCCTCGAGGATCTCAGCCAGCGTTATGACAATGTATAAATTGCGAAGCAAGATGTGGATACGAAATATGGATTTGATACGCTCCGTCCCGTTTTCCCCTGGATGGAACTCGTTGTCGACGGAGGGATGTTCGAAGATGTAGAGTGTTTCTACGCGCCCGTTGCCAGTAGGATCGTGTGAGATAATACGTTTGAGCTAGAAACACTCTGAGTGAACCGAACAAGCGGCGGATTGTGCGCGAAGACGCACCATGGGAATCAAACTGAACTCCCCGTCACAAGGTAGACACACTCGTCATCGCGTCACAGACACTCGAGAGGGAGGGAGAGTGAAAGTCAGAGCGAAGGTGACGGGTGAGGCAAAGATTGGGAGAAGCTAGGTGTGCGAAGGAAATGACACCCGTGAAGCCAAGCGTGGCGTTCACATCTCGAACCAGAACGGAGGGCTCCGTTGACCACAAAGGCACAACGGACACACCTCGGAACGGAACATCTAGAAGAGCGAGTTCTGGAACGAGTGAGTGCCAAGACCTGTACACAAGGCGCCCCCGGGCTTTCGGGAGGGAGAAGATGAGCCCGAGAACACCAAAATGGAGCGCAGCTACCAAGAGCCAAAGGCTCGCTGCAGGGCGAATCAAAAGCGACCGAAAACCCCCAAAAAGGAGCTGCGCAAAGGGAAAGGAGAAGCAAGGAGATGTGGAGAAGAGGAGATAATGTCTGGCATTGAAGAGAGGGCGAAGGAGAGCGAGGACGAGTAAAAGATGCATAAATCCCAAGAGCTGCACAAGCATTGGACAGGGTACACTGACAAGAAGTCCTAGGTACCCGAGGGCAGTACCTGGATTGGAGCTCCTAGCAGGCAGGACCTGATATACTTGCTGACCCTCAATCATAGAGTAGAAAATGAAAGGAAGTGAAGAGGGAGCAGATGAAGATAGAGATGAAGATGAAATAAAATAAAGATTTGACTCAGCTTGTGTGGGGAGCTTGATTCCCCAAAATTGCCCAGATCGGACGACAGGATGAGTAGATGTGATGCGGGTGACGTGACGTGACGGTGACGTTACAAGTTTGATGATCAGTCACAGGGAGTCATCCAGAGAAAAATCCTGCATCCAGCCCAGAAATGGCCATGCAAGGCTGTAGTCGAGCCAGATGAGAAGCCAAGGGCAAACAAGCGGATGGGAAGCATGAGCAAAGAAAAAGACGGCGGGCCGAAGCTATGGAGGTGAGCGCTGCCCGCAAGAGAAGAAGCGTGACATGATGGTGATGGTGGCGCGTTACTCGTTGCTACCTTGTCTCACACCCAGGCTGACTCGCACGCTCATCTTGCCTGGGCTAACAGCTAGTAAGACCGCATACCGTCATTTCCGGGCAGGAAACTCTGCTGTTGTCCCTCGGTGCTTGACAGGCGCCTCGGTACAACCCCTCCAGCACAAGCTCCGCCTTCCGCTCTTGACTGTACGTAGTCCACTGAGCCTCGAATCCGTGGTCGTCCAGCACGTTCATGGCGCGGTTGATCAGCCATCCCTCTGTTTTCATGAGCTCTTTGCTATAGAACGCGACCTGGTGATTGATATCCGCCATGTCTCCCCAGACGCTCTCGATGCTCTCGATGTTGTCTCGTCCATGGCGGGGAAATGGCGGGTTCTTGGTCTCGTAAGGGCGGTACTTGAAGGTGATATCGCGCTCAAAGTGCGTATTCCACGCGACGAGATCGATATGTTTATTCGGTCGCAGGCTTTTCTGATGGAGTGTCGAAAGCTCACCCCAGAGCTTCCGCTCCGGCTTGGTCAAATCCTTCCACGGCTTGGCCATTAGTTGGGCGATGAGCTTGTCCTGTTCGCGGGTGATTTTGCGTGGCTTGATCGCCGACGATTTGGGCGGATTGGCGTTCGAAGCCATTTTGCGGATTAGCAAGATGGTGGTCAGAAGCAAGAGCGTCACTGGCGTTACCCGCTTCCTTCCAGAATTGGATCGCATCAACATATTATTCTGCAGCGAAATCAAGAGTTGTTCAATCCCGACTGCGCACACGACCGCCAGTCTCTAACGACCTCCGAATATGTCGACGGAAAGAGTCGGCGCATATCTGCGTTAAGCTCGGTCAGAGTCTCAGAGACAGCAACAGGGTGTGCGGCGAGGGCCGGTGTAGGAAATAATAAACACTAATTGTATGAATGACGCCCGTCGGAATAGATGGTTTTACGACTCGAATAAATCATCCGGCGCATTAAACCTAAAGGTCCTCTGGATACTGCACCCAACGACCTTCCTCGGCACGGTCATTCTCCGCAAAACACAGCTCATCGTCGGCTCGCGGAGCCCACCACCGTTTCGGACCATTTCCACGCCAATCTCCACATGAAGTAATGTGTTGCGCGAACGAAGGAGACGATACGCCATGTCTTTCAGGCCCGTTTCAGACGGCGCTAGCCGGCAGACACTGTTTATGGGGTCAGTGCTATCCTGCATAATGGCTTTATTCGAGGGCTGGAACGTCACTTGGTTCCGAGGCTGAATCTTCCGCGAGCTGGCCATGGTGGTTGCGAAGGGTGGAGGGTCCGGTACTGCGACTTTGAGGTGGAGAACGAAGGATTCAAGAGCCATGAAGCCCGTCAAGGCTTCTTGAGGGCTGCCTTCATTCCGGCGCGCGTCCGAGAATTCGCCTTCGACGATGTGTAGACGGAGCAGGAGTGGGAGGTGGCTCGCGATGAGGGCGATCAACGCATCGAGGCGTAGACCCAATCCGCGAGTGCGTTGGAGGGTGAGTACTCGCAACGTGTCGGCGTGCGTTGCGAGAGCAGGTACGTCGTAGATCGGCATCGTTAGTCGGATAAAAGCTCGTTCGAGCTTCCAGCTTGTGGATTCCGCGGGTAGGATGGAGTGATGCAATGACGGAGGAGGAAATGGGTGGATCTTCGGGGGTCTTGAACCACGGACGGCAACGAGCGCATGAGACTGGAGCCGTCGCAGTGCGTCATCCTCCACAAGGGAGACGACTTGCAGATCCTTCTGAGTCTCGTAAAAGGATGGGCGAAGCCACAGTTGAGAAACGGAACGGATGTGAGTGAGATGAAAGGGACAGTAGACCTCGTTGAGCAGTCGTTGACAGATATTCCGGACGGACAAGGCTGTAAACGGTCAGTTCAGACAGTTTATCACTGAAAAAAAAAGAGACCACATACGCAATTGATACTGCATGAGGATACTGAATTTCTTCAAATTTACACAACGACGAAGAGCCGCATCGAATTTGTGTGCATCGTCCTGTCTGGCGTCCGGTTCGAGACGTGGATTGTATGGTAGCTCCTCCGCCCTCCGCGAGCCCAAGCTGAATACGCGTAGCCGGAGAGCGAGGCGATGGTGCTTCAGGACGGTATGCGACCAGCTGAGAATGCGGTTCATCGTCTCGCGGGGGTGCTTGGGGTGCGGGATTTCTACGCATGAATACAGGTTGTACTCGGCGATGGACTGAGAGGCCCTAGAGACACGGCACAGCACTGCGAGAGTCGATGGGGAGCACCGTTGTGCTATCTCGTCGAAGAGTTCTGGCGGAATGTCGTGGCTCATGGAGGTCAAGACGAAGCCGTGAATGATGTGTGACAGGTGGTCACACCTCCCCTTTCCTCCCGCGGCCATGTCCTCCGCCTTCCTGGCGCCCGTCGCTGCGGCCAGCACGCTCGTCGTCGTTCCCTACGATGTCCTCAACCTCCTCCTCAGCGCCTGCCCCGACTTTGCCACGCTGTACGCGGCTGTGGGTGTCTGCTCGACGTGGCATACGGTGTTCCTTGCCTCGCGCAAGTCGATTCTGGTGTCTGTTGCGGAGAACTTCGTGGGACCTGCGCTGAGGCAGGCGGTACGATTCGTCCGCTATCCGTATCCAGAAAAGACACCGAGTGACTGGGCGGGGGCGGTCGAAGGCGATGAATCGGTGACTGAGTCAGACACGGGAGAGGACGACGACGACAAGCCGGCGAAGAAGAGTAAGCCAGTGTTGAAGCCCCCGCCGTACTCGGAGCGAGAGCCTATTGGGATGCTCAGTCCTGAAGAGCGATTCAAGCTGCAGGAGAACGCAGACACTGTGCGTAAACTGGAGGCGCTGTTCGTCGTCAAGTGCGTCTTACCTCTTCGCTTCCGTCTCCACCGCTCATATTCACCTAGGTCCGGCCACCCGACGTCCCTCACCTTCTCCCAATCCCACCGGCTCACCCGCGCGCTATACCGCATCATGCTCTTCTGCGAGCTGTTCTACCTCCCACTCAACCTCGACGACATCGACTCGATGGAAGACAACGAACCCGGGATCCTCGCCAAAATCCGTTCCTCTCGCGCTGCCCACTTTCGGGATTCTGGGTACACCACGCCGGAGTTGTTCGAGATCCGCTCCGTCGTAGACTTTCTCTACGAGCTCATCAACGACTGTATTGGCCGCCCTGACCCCAGCGAGCTCGACCGCGTCAAGGACATCTGTTTGGCGACTGGGCCGAGGGTGATATTGCAGGCGCATGAGCAGAAGAGCGAGGAACCGTTCGAGGAGGCATTGGAGGTGGAGGTGATGTCGAGTGGCGAGGACAACGAGTTCTTCGGCGGGTTCTTGACGGACCCGATTGCGGTGCTGGTGAAGGAGCAGAAGGCGGGGTTGCCGGTGTCGGTCTGGGGTGCGATTCTGGATGACGACGACAACGATTCGCTGCAGGCAGCGGGCCCGTCAAACTGTGCGCAATGCGGCATTATCGAGGAGCTATGGCATAAAGCCAGTGCGTCTTCTTCAATTCAAGTTCCTCCCGCTCACGTCCATAGACTGGTCCCGTCTCATCGCCGTCGACTTCTGCACCCTACTTCCTGGCGTACTGAACCAAAACGACATCGAAGCCGCCGCCCTCGTCGAGCTGCTGATGGGCGCTACGACCACCTCCCGCGTCGGGGCGGAGATACTCATCGCCGAGCTGTACGACGCTGTACCCAGCGCTGGGTTCGCTACGTGGACGAAGGATGAGCGGCTCTGCGTGGCCTGCCTCGAGCGTTTCGTGGGTGCACATCTCGTAGGGTGGTTGTATAAGAGGAAGGTCGCAGGTGCGGTTCTGCTTCGTTCCCTCTCGTCGTTTCTTGATCAGCGACAGACGGCTGGACCCCAACTCCGAACTGCTGGTACGGCTGGAACTGTAAAACGCAGGTGCATAAGATGGATCACGCCAAGTCCAAAAACGTGTGTCCTGTCCTTCCATTCCTTCTATTATTCTGACCCTCTGAAAGCATCTCTGTGCGCCGATTCGGTAACTTATACCTATTTTGCTTGATATATACAAGGATGGATCTAGGGAGGTTATTTAGTGTTAAGGCTCGGTTGGGTTTGTATCGGTAGACACCCAGGGGACATTTGTCTCTATTATATTATTGTACTTACTTACGCGGAGGAGGAGAACGAGCTGTTCGCTCGGCATGTACGAATGGTTCACAATAGACTCGATGCAATTTGGAGGGCAAACCTACTGCAGGTATTCCGGAAGTAGTAGGGGCTGGTGTTGAGGCTAGCCTAGGTTCACAAGGACCCCCTGCTTCGGATGGGGGGTACGTTACGCATCGAATCTGATTCAAGATACGAAGAGAATCGTTTAAATCTGGGTGCGCTGTCGGACTTTTGAGCAGACGCTTGTCGGCAACCGGCAATAGTGGTCCTTTGATCGGCTAGGATAATATGCCGCCCCAGAAGGTGCGCGGTAGTGGGGCGGCACTGGGGCGGCACTGGGGCGGCACTTGAAAAATCGCTGGACCTGTATCTCAACAGTGAGTAAGTTTATCGTGCAGCATCAAGCATCGTCTGGAAGAGCTGTCTCGTGAGCATACAATGGTGCAAGGCGCTTCGCGATTGACCTCGTCGTCATCGAGTTGAACGATGAGATCAAACCTGACAAATCAAGTTGGGCGGCAGTGGGGCGGTAGTGGAGCGGCACTTAACCATGTCAAGTGCCGCTTCGAACACGGTTATGACACGGTTGGGGGCAGCACTCACACTCTCATGGGGCGGCACTGACTCAGTCACAGGAAGCGGGGCGGCACGTCACAAACTTGGGGCGGCACTTGCAAAACTTGGGGCGGCACTCACAAAACTCAGGGTGGCACTGTCTAAACCCGGCGGCACCTTGTCGACGTCGCACCCAAGTCATTCAGAATCTCTAGCTCTCCCTCCTGATTATTCAAATTCACTGTCAGGCTCTCGACATCGTTTGATTCGTTCCCACCTTCACCGCCATGGCCGGACTGGCCACCATGCATTCAAGTTGCACTAGATCGCATAGAGGTTTAAACCTCTTTGTCCGGTGCTCACTGGCATCCGTTCCTCTGCACAATGCTGCGAGCAGCTTGAACACTGCCGCAGTACTATTGACTCGGAATCAGACGTCGACGCCGACGGTGACCACGCTGTCCATGTGCGGCACCGTAGCAAATTTTCCTACGGCACGGTTGGTAGAGGGACAGCATATGCATTGATGGCAGTGGGCGGCGATGAACAATATAAGCCGCCATGATAGAGAAGTGGCGATCGGCGCAAACTCGGACTTTCGTGATCACCACTGGGATAACTGAGTGGCACTACCGCCCCAACTGCGGCCTGGAAGCGGCAGTGGGCGGTAGTGAAGCGGTAATGAAGCGGTAATGAAGCGGCAATGGGGCGGCAGTCAATTTCAGTGGGCGGCAGTGTGGGCGGCACTTGTGCACAGCCACTGAACTAAAACTCTACTCGCCGCTACTCTCGGCGGAAACACCGTTGTTCAGGGCAGAATCATTTTACACCGCGAGGAAATCCAATGAGGAGACCCTGGGACAGAGTGTTCATCGGGTTTGAAGCCTCCAATTCGATGCATTGGTCCGTTGTTCAATTTGAGATGTTGCTCATAGAGTTGACCAAGTAGAGTTTAATCGGGTGCGGAAACCACTAGAATCCAAAGAAGGTACATCTAGGAGGCCTATAGAACCGGGAGATGGTGCTCAGCCATCACCGTTCTTGCAAAATCGCCGGGGCGGCAGTGGGGCGGCGATTTGGCACAGCCACCCATCCTTCGTTCCCTCAACTTTTCAACCAACGTTCAACATAAGCAAGGTGAGTTATTGACGAATTCTACTCGCAAATCGTCTCCAAAACATGTCCCTGTAGTTTATTTGAGTTCATTTCTGACCTACCCGATGCTATAGCCGGGGCGGCACAATGTCAGGTCTCCAACATGTGTGGTTTGTCCAACATCCACGCTGATTACGACAAACCACGACTCATAGTGCCCTCTGTAGGTGCTTGATGGATCAGATCCCCGCGACCGGTGAAGAACCCTCGCAAGATGCGCCAAGAATACGTGTTTTGAACATTTTGTGTCAAAACTTGATTTCACACGCAGTTTCGGGGCCCGGCGACAGATTCATCTCGACTTTGATCTGGACACTTCAATATAGGCCACATGGATGTCGATAGGGACCATAATGACCATCTAGCCAGAAGGAATGGTGCGTCCCTGCGGTTCAAGGAGTATTGCTGTTACATAGGGATTTATTGACATTGAGCTCTAGATGGCCTAGAAATTGTATTGGGGCGCAGCGGACAGCGTTGAGAGACTTATCGAGGTCTACTGAGGTCAGTGGCTGACGGGCGGCACTTCGAAAATTTGGGGCGGCACTCAAGATAGGTGGGGCGGCACTTGCGTTACATGGGGCGGCACTCATGTCACGCGGGGCGGTAGTGGGGCGGTAGTGGGGCAGCAGTGAAGCAGCAGGGGCGGCATTTTCACCCATCCGTCCTTTGATCCGATGCCATCGATGTGACCTTCTTGCTTCAAGCCACCATGTCGCCGTCTTTGATAAGGTGGTTTTCGCTGCACCGCTTGAAAGGGTTTGGGTCGTCGCAGTCGTCTTTAGGGTCAAAAACACCGCTTCAGAAGAGCATTTGCTTATCGACGTCTAACGTATCTTGCAGCCGCCAGTGTTAGCACTGGCAGCGCCGGCGCAAGCCTTCTGATGGAATATTTCGGATTCTTTCCAGGTCGCACAGCCCACTTCACAGCTCTGCATCGTATATAAGGACCTATGGGACTGTGCTCAAGACCTGATGGCTTCAATCAGCGAGAGGTTAGCAGGAATCGCTCTCACAAGGTACATCCTGACGGTGTGTAGTGCCTTTGTCGATTGGGCTGCAAGAGTCCTCGTGTCCGCCGCTGGTATCATGTTTCCTGCATCCCCTGATTGAATGTGGTCTGACCTCTTTCATTTGGCAGTGCTGTACTTCTACGACTTTCTCCTGACATTGCAGCGAGAACTGCAATTTTACGCCAGTTACCAGTGTTCCCTCCACAAGGGAGCTTTCATCGTTTTGCGCTACATCCCGATGCTCTATCAGAGCGGGATTGTCCTGGGTATATGCCGAGATAAGTGGAATCGGTTGGTATGAAATTCTCCCCTCTTCCTTGAATCCTTCCAGGCTCACACAGTCGCAGAGGTACGTCAGTTCCCAGTACACTACATCCAAACTGAATTTAATAGTTGCAGAACATGGGATGCGGTGCTTGTTAGCTTTGATACGATCTTCCAAGCTACCTATGCCTGTACGTTGTTTCTCCAAGTCATAGTTGTCTTGCTCTGAATCGTTCCAGATTTGATTTCAGTGCGGATGTGGAGGGTAGTCAACAGATATCTTGCGATCCGAGAGTTCACTTTTTGGCTTGCCAAACTGGCTTGTCCCTGCGCGGATTGGCTTTTCTGGCTTGGGCTTGGATTTTGGGTGGGCATCAAAGCCCAAGCCAGACAAGCCGGCTTGTCGTGCCAATCCGTTGGCTTGGCAAGCCAATCCGTCGGCTTGGCAAGCCAGTTCTCCCTCAACATAAACCGACTTGTGAGTTGAATACACCTTCAAACACCTCCGCGCGCGTTGCCGATGACTTCATATCGTCTCCGCAACGTTGTAGTATGATTTCTGGTGAGCAACCTGAACTCAGCGACTTAAGGAGGTAGCGACAGCGAGTACTGGACTGAGTGTCCGCAACCTTGCCCGATATTGGTTGTTTTGGCCATGATGAGTCTGTATTGCCCCTCACAATCAATTTTGATATCTCTATCAGCGAGAAACACGACGCTCGCTGAGGTGACGAAACTGGCTTGTGATGGTTGATCCGCTGATGTGCCGACGACTTTTATTCTGCACTCTGGGTGGACACCGAGGTCCTAAACTTGTCAGGTGTGACATAGGACTACACAAGTGAGTTGCAATGCCGTAAAATACTCCAAATACACCCTCAGCTGCGGCCTTTATGGGCACAAGCCAACTGTTCCATCATCCATCAGCCATCACAAGCCAGAATGTCGCCCGCCCAAGCCACAACTGAACTTGCTCAAGAAGAGTAATTTTCGATGGTAGAACCCACACAGACCATATATAGCCTTCTACACACATTATCGAGAAGAATTACTGTTATTGTTGTCTACACCAATACGGTGGAGTTCAAGCTCAAGGATCTATCCAGAGACTCCTACGCGTCTTGAGGGTGATCAAGGCATGCTGCGGCTGTGGCCGCAGGCTAGGCGCTCGCCGCCGTGTTGTTGATGACAGAGCTCGACGCTGTTGATGACAGCGCTCGTCGTCGTTGACGACACTGACAGCGCTCGACGTCGATGATGACAGCCGCGGCGATCAACGAACTTGACGGCACGGTTCATAACGGTCGATGAGCGCCTTCACGCAGTTAAACTGACCCCATAGAGCTCAGATATTGCCCTAGGTATCAAGATCTCGTCGACGTCGCTCCCAAGCCATCACAAGCCCAAGCCAAGCCAGAAAAGCCAGCCCCAGCCAAATTCAAACTCCGCTTGGCGGGGCAAGCCAATCCGGCAAGCCAGTCCGAAATGTCTCCTTGCGATCCCGATTTTCGTACTCGGAATACTGCCACCTATCATCAACATCGCGTTTTCCGACCCCTCTGTGTTCCCCCAATGTCGGCTCATGAACCAAGCACCTGTTAAACGGCAAGCCTTTCTACCACTGGCTTTGAGCTTACACCGGCGAACTGGGTACCGGAACGTACCGGGAAGCGGAACAGCGGCTCACAGACGGCCGTTTGGGCTGAGATTTTTGCCTACATTACGTCTCTACCAGAGCTATTGATCCTCCCCAATTGCACCCCACAAGCAGCATTCAACGGCTCATAAGAATTCATTTAGTGCTGATACTCAAATTTGGCACATCAGACTACTGATCAGAATGTTTGGCCCACTCCGCGGTGAATACTGCATGGATGTGGTTCAAATTTTGAGAGACGATGTGCGATATATAGGGCCTCGGTTGAGGTATATCCAAATTGAGGAGTTCTGCTGGTCTGATTGAGAAAATCTCACTTGTTCCCCTTCTAAGTACCTTCCCTATATGGTACGTGAAAGTTTCGGGCGACCATGACCTGAGGACTGCACTAAAATTCAGAAGAATATTCTCAGGTACACTAGGACATATGAAATGTTATTCCTGAAAATTTGAGGCCCATAGAATCCGTCAAGGATCCGCCATCGTCATTTCAAAAACGTGTTCCGGTACCCAGTTCGCTGGTGTATCTGAGCCCAACGTCTGTCTTCACAGAATTGGTACGTGTCTTCATTGAACATTCTTCAAGTCAGGAATTCATGCACGTTTGCAGTCCTCTTTGTCCCCGTGTTGCGAGCTATCTTCGATGCTGTTGCGACAATGCTGTTGTTACAGTATATGTTCCGCCAGTCAGAGCAGATGAAGCGATATGGCCAAGCGGCTCGTTCCTATCTCAAGAGACTGATTGGGGACGGTATAGTATCCATCTACGTAACAAGTTGAACCCATCAACTAACTGTGGATTCAGAGTTCAGAGATCTTGCGTAACAAAGCTTCTGCAGTAATTGAAACTCAGCTGAAACCTGTTGTCTAGGCTTATATTCACGATCATGGCAATGGAAGCAATGTTCTTCCAGGTCTCTTTCCACTATTAGATCCCCAAATGCTTGCTAAACTTCACTACCTTTGCTCAGATACCATCGGTAGGTCTGATCTGCTATTATATGCTCAGCTTGGTGTCTGAATTTGTGTACCAAGGCTCGGAATCATGCTCGAAATTTCATCGCGCCATTTGTTGACTCGTGAGTGGTATATTCTGCTTGCGTCCAGGCAAAACCAAGTCCAAGCAGTTTGACTTCAATGCTGGCTACGCGTTTTCTCATGGGTATCGCACAAAGCCCACGTGTGGATTCAGAACGATTCGATATGCCGATGAGTGCACCGACTAGGGTCCGTCATACATTTTTCAGCGAGCAACCCAGTTGACGGCTTGGCATTGCAGTTTCACTCGGGGAATAACGGGGAGGCCACACTTGTACACCAAGATAACATCACGGAGGGAGATCCAACTTCTCAGGACACAACGTGGTCTGATTGAAAGTTCTCCGTGAACCCACACCCATACTAACACGTAGTTTTCAAGGGAGCCTGAGTTTCAACACAGGGTCATTACAGTTGCGGACGCAGATGATTATGGCACAGCCTGGTTTGATTTTTGGACAGAAGACGGGCCAATGCGCTCGAGGACCAGGGTTGTTTAGCAGGGACTCGGACATCAAAGAGGGAGACAACGCCAAATCCCGAGAACGCCGAGCGTTTCGGCCGAGTATAATTCGGTGTCGTTTCGATTGACCAAGTTTGGACGTTTGAAGACATGGACTACTCACTGTTGCTTGGTATATTACTCAGCGCTCCGTGGAGCGGGAATCACCTCCGAGTTCTTCCATCCTTCCCCAACTGCTAGCTTTGATTCAGCCACGATGTCACTCGCAGTGAATGCGGGGGTACGGCGCCTGGTCAGGAATTAACTTTCCAGTGAACCCAGCGGATGTTATTTAGAATGCTTCTGCAGACTGAATTGCATTACACCAAACACTCCCAAAAAAAAAAAAAAAAAAAAAAAAAAGGGGAATTGACAGCGAATCGGACATGGCTTCTGAGAATCTGTTGAACAACTGGTGTTTCGGCTTCTACACAACCACCCAGGCACGTAGCAGATTGGCGCCACCGAGGTCCGTTGGCGCGTAAATTCATAGCGCTTCTCTCGTTTTTCTATGCTCCTCTTGCGCGTTTGTGCAATATAAGTACTATACGCCACCGATTACTTACAGTGCCAGTCCAGTGTAGCATGGTGGGTGTTGAAACGTAGTCGGGCGGAGAGGCGATTACGCGTTCATGCGCTCAAGAAAGACGCGAAACGCGAGCCCAGATCTCACCTCAGAGAATGTAACGTCATGCAATCCCTTTTAGTTGTACTCGGAAAGGAAGTAATGATAGGTCGAGTTCGCAGGAGGTAAGCATCGCCTCTCGGGAGTCAACTCTCCGTTCTACATCGACACTGTTATAATATTGAACTCCTGTGCAACGGGCGGGCGGGGGCAGGACGAATGAAAGATGTATCATTTTCCTACAGGAAGCCTAGTCTGCATAGCATCGGAGTACCTACATATCTGCATAGCCATATAAGCAGCATAGAGACGTATCATAGGCATAGGGCGGTATACTGCGGTCGGTACAGATTACATTACAACAAAATTAAGGCCAAAAAAGTCCGGACGCAGTGTGTATGTATCGATTGAATATGTCCGATGCGAGAGAGGAGAGGATGATACAGAGGAGAGGATGATACAGAGGATAGGAATACAATGGATAGAATCGCACTCACTGACTAACCTCCCTCCGCTTAGGACTCGGGGGCGTCGGGGGTGCCAGCAGATAGCGCTGCGGTACAATCAGCTCCACCTGATAATTTCCGTCCGCAGGCAGCGGAACGAGCCCTGCGAACATCGTATGCCCGACGAAACGATCGACCATACGCGTTCCGCCAGCACGTTCGGCGTCAATGTGTGCTGCTTGCACGGAGAGCGGGCGGTCGGCGCAAAAGCCGTTGACGGTGAGGATGCGGCGGGTAGCGTAGAGCGCGATGAGTTCGGGAGGGAAGGTGGGGGAAGATGGCGAGGGTGTTGTGCGTGGTGAACCGCTGGTAGAGCCTGAGCTGGCACTGGAGGTGGAAGTCGGTGTGGTGCTGGTAGTGGGCGAAGCAGGTGCCTGAGGGGAATCGTATGCTCGTAAGGTGCGTTGGATCCGCGAGAGGACGTCGCCAATGGTGACGAACCCGGTTGTGGAGCGAACCTCGAGCCGCGTCTTGTATGGAGCGGATGAGGAGGAAGGCGTTGACAAACGGACGACGAGCGATGCTCGCGGAGGTGTGCATGCAGGCGTGGCCAGCAGTGCGGGTGTGAGAAGTGGATTCGCCTGGAACGCAGCGGAGGGGAAGGAGAAATCGAGTCGAAGAGGTTGGGCTGGGGTGAGTGACGGATGCAGCTCCAGTTGTGGTCGTTGCGGCTCAGCTGGGACAACAGCTGTGTTCGGTAGCGGAACGTCGGCGTTGGGATGTGGAGTTGGCGGAATGCGAGGTGGAAACGTCGTCGTCCGGGGAGGCGTCTGCGAGAGAGGAAGCTGCTCGTGGAGCTCTGGTGGGCTGCTCGTTCCCGGGAGATGAACGGTCCAAGCTTCCGGAGTGTTGGTCGCAGAGAACGCCTCGATGGTCAGATTCCACCGAACCTGCCTGGGCGGTCGAGAGGGGGAGGCGGGCATGGTCGTAGAGAGTCGAGGGCGGAGGGAGGAGCGAAGTGAGGTATCGTAGCCGCGAGCTATATGGTGTGTCGCGATTCCGCAATGGGGATGTCGATGAGCCCTAATTGGGAAATGACTCCTTACAGCTCCTTCGTGGGATTCCGGGTGAGAGGGTTCGGAATACGGGTCAACAGCTATCCCCGGATGTCGACCTGGGTTGGCATGGGGTGCTGTTGAGCTTGATGTTAGCGGGGATTGGACGTGGGGAACGACGTTGACGGGGTTTTGTTGGGGCTCGGGTGGAGTGTCGACCTATATACTGTACGCAGGATGTAACCTATATCGGACGTAGTATGGCACTATTCAGCGGGTATGCGTCAGACTGACCAGTGCGCAAGTCATTGCTGTGTACCGCGGATAGAATGCGGTTGATGCGATTGGGACTGTCAGGATTGGCGCTCCGAAGTCTAGCTGCGTTGCTACGGAACTACCGGTCGACTCCAGGAGACTAGACAGCGGACTGCGAGGAGACTGTGCAAAATTATGAGACCATGAGCATTGAGTCACTGCCATTGACAACCGCCACGGAGAGATGAACTACGCACGCTAGGCTAGCGTTAGCGCTACACATGTCGGGTGTTTCACCCCGCGAGCTTCCCATATGTTGCATCGTGCGGTCGAGGATGTGGATGTCGTGGCATGACGAGGACTGAGTTGATGCGGTGATGCGAAAATCTGATGCGAGTCGGATCATCGGCTTTCGGCTCCAGCTCCGGCTGGTCCCGGCCCAGCCGATGTCACGTCTGTGACTTTCCTGCTTCCTGCCTCCATCATCGTTACAACTGGTCGAAGGACTCCGAGCATGCGAACCGTTCAATCCACCTCAGATCCGAGTCCATTCACGGAAATCCCCATTATGTGATCCTTGTGCTTGCCCGCCACTAGGACGCCGTGCTGACAAGACGCTAGCGATCTTACGAACATCGAGAGTTCAGACCCTGTCGTACGACGTGGATTGGTGGATGAGGTGAAGGCCGCGTGTACTAGGGTGGGGTTCTTCTACGGTGCGTCGTTACAACTTCTGGCGCGTCATCTCTGACTCTGAGTTTGGCTCGCGTGCAGTGAAGAACCATCGCATCCCAGAGACGGTGTTCGAGCGTACGCTGGAAGCTTTGCGCATGTTCTTCGACCTTCCTCTGGATGTCAAGCTGGAGGTACGTCTCCCTGTGCTCACTTGCGTTTCCTCAACCCGCTTCGACAGATAGAGAACAACAAGTCGCCCAACTTCAAAGGATACAGCCCTATCCTGTCGGGAAACAACGACCCCAACGGCGCAGGAGATCTTCAAGAGGGATTCGAGTTCGGATACGAGGTTGTGGACGGACCAAGCCGGAAGGAAACACAAGACGATGTGATGTCTGCCCCGAACGTCTGGCCCGCAGCTCTCCCTGAATTTCGCACCGCTGCGTTGGAGTACTAGTGCGCTCTCATTCCTGACTTGCCCTTATATGCTCATTAGATCCTCCAGCCATCATGCACTCCGCCTTGGCCGCCAGCTCTTTCCTGTCTTCGCACTCGCACTGGACCTCCCCCACGATTTCTTCGCCGATAAGGTGCGGTTCGAGCGCTGTAGTATTGTGTTTATTCACCTACACAACACAGACGAAACACTCTGCCGCGCTCATGCGGCTTCTGCACTATCCACCTCAATTCGGCGAAGCTGATGACCGCGTCATTGGCATTGGGGCACATACCGAGTGCGTCTTCAATACCATTCCGCTCGTTCTTCATATAATGCGCGTCTTTAGCTGGGAGGAAAGCTCCCGCCGTCAGCGAGTCGAATGCCGCTCATACTCACTTCTCTCTCAGTGCTTCACGATTTTGTATCAACAACCGGGGATTCAAGCCCTCCAAGTACTCAACTCCTCCAAAGAGTGGATCGACGCTCCGCCCATCGAAGGCACGCTCGTTATCAAGTGCGTCTCTCTCTCTCTCTCTTCTTCCTAAATTTTGTTGATTTTCTGAATCTGCGACCACCGGTAGCCTGGGGGACGAGCTCGCGCGATGGACGAGTGCGTATTTCCTTTGCCTTGGATATCCGCAAGCAACTCACAAGAGCCACAGACGACTACTTCACGTCCACCGTACACCGGGCTATCAACCGTAGCGGCGTCGAACGATACTCGATTCCGCTGTTCTTTGGCACAGATTACGATGTTCGGTTGGAGGTGCGTCCTCGTCTGCTTTCTGCCTGACTACAATACGAAATGATATTGTCAATGACAGTCCATCCCAAGCTGTGTATCTCCAGACCGACCGGCCAAGTATGAAGTTATCACGGCGGGGGAGTATATACAGGCGCGCTTGAAGGCTACCTATGGGCACTAATTCGAATGCGACGCGATTTATTGTCTGAATACCGAATGGTCTCCATTTTCGAGAGCTTCCTCACACACTGTACGAATCATGAGAGCATCAACCCTCGTCTCTACTACGCACGGTGCGTTCCCTGGTACTCGCTCTCATTGCCGTCCACAGGAACGCTAATGGTTTGATTCGGATCTACATGCCGGTAATGAGAGAAGTCACATCGTCACGGCCGACAAGGACCCCTGATTAAGGCTTGGGAGGTATGATCCGGGATTCCGGACAAGATTTCCAAAGAATTTGGGCCAAAATTTACCTTTTCGGTCGGGAATGTCGTGAAACATTCAAAAACGGGCTCAGAAAGCGTGGGAATATTTCAACAACACGGACAAAAACGCCCCAGGGGCCGATTTTCGGAATCCGACCTCATTTGGGGTAAACAGGGGTCCTGGCCGACAGCATCTCTGATTCAAACGTCCATGTCCGCCAACTCACCGCCGAAGCTCCCGCCCGAGCTCGAGTGTGCTATCTTCCAGCTGACGGCTAGCGCATACCCGACGATCATTCCGACCCTCCTGCTCGTCGCGTGGCGGGTGCACGCGTGGTGTGCTCCATTCCGATTTAGCCGACAGGTCGCTCATAATCCATAGGGTCGAGCCCCTGCTTTATCGAACTATCATGTTCAAAACTGTAACACTGGAAAGCGTCCCGTCTGTGCTCGCTTACCCCCTCGACGACTTCAAGAGGATGGTCGTGACGGAGAGAAACCCCTCGCCGTTCCTCTCGGTACATAACTGCATGATCTGTGTCCTCCCAGCAGACGAAGCGCTGGCCGTCCTCGCAGCGATGCCAGCCATCCAGAACCTCTTCATGTCGGTCTCCGGGAAGCTGCACACTAAAGAGCAGCCGCTCCCCGCGCAGTTCAAGAACCTTCCATTGCGGCATCTATACGGCGACCTCGAAGAGTTTGTCGCGCTCAAAAACCTCGATCCACTGGACCATCGCTGCTTCACCAACCTTACCCATCTCGAACTCTTCATGGTGCCCAGCGCCTGGGGCGACGACATCACCCCGTGGACCGCTGAGTCAAGAACGTCCTGGGGGTTTATCACCCGCTTACCCTGCCTCACCCACATCGCCTTCGACATCGCCCGGTCGGAGACGGTCCTGGAGTTTTTGCTGGCGAATTGCCGCTTGCTGCAGTGCCTGGTCCTCCTGTGCAAGAAAGTGAGTACAAACGATTACACGCCCGCGATCACAGCGGATCCGCGTTTCGTGGTGATGCAGACGCCCAGCCTGCACGACTATGTCCTGGACTGGAAAGAGGGTACGATGACCGGAGAGGACTATTGGACTCAGGCAGAGGTGTTCATCGAAAAACGGAGGTCCCGCAAGATTGCCGGTGAGTGTACTTTTACTAGACGAAATTCTTGCGCTGAGGCTCCTCTTCGCCAGATAGCGACTATTTCTTTCAGTATTATTTTCTTTCGTCCTGACGAATGAGGTCGGAGATGGCATTCCGTGTTGGTGTCGACGGCATCTAGGACATTCTTCGCGAGATCTGATTCTCTTTGTAAAGCAAGGGAGTGATCAATGATATCTTCTCAACTTGAAGAATTGTTCACCGTACAACTAACTATCCGTACAGGCCATGCGAGCCGCGTATCACCCATTCCCGTCGTCAAGATACATGGCACAACACGAACCTTCACTCAAACTCCGTATCCTTTCCTGACTCGGTGAACTTGCGCATCTCGACCGAGATCCCCCGAGTCTGACTGGAGTTGTTCGTCTGCGCCTGATGAGTTTGGGGTACTTTGTCTCGAAAACCTGGACATCCTCACCGCTGGAATGGATAGGGAAAGTTGGCCGATGAGTCCTGACTGCTGGCACATTCCACGGAGGACGCTACGCGAGTTCAAACTGGCCAGTGTTCCAGATGGGACCCGTGACGAAAGACGATGTGCGTACCTCGCAAGGAGAGAGTTTGCGAACACTACGTGTGTCAACGCCACGGGAGACATGAGACGAAAGAAAACGTACAGCGTGCTTCGACAGTGAACATCGCTAACCAAACGACTGTGAAAGACAAGAAATCAGAGCGGTGTACGACTTGAGAGGAAGAGATACTGACGGTTTCCGGGCATCACATGGGACTGCAACGTGGAGGGGCTGGGAGTTAGAATCTACATTGACTGCCGTTAACCGAGAGACGTACGCAGACCAGCATTGAGAATGTGCTGGTCAGTAACCCAGTTTCTGTGCATGCGCAATGCCTGATGAGCGTTCGCCAGAACAACTCAACCAACACACGGGTGACTGTAAATCACCGCTGCACCGCTCCAGTACCGCTCCGGACCGCTTCATTACCGCTCCATCACAAATCATTACCGCTCTATTGGAGACCGCTACCGCTTCATCAGAAACAACCTCTCTGCCACGTCTGGGCAATGTTCCCCAGGTCTGGCAATGCGAATCTCCGAGTCAGGCCTTTACAATGCGCGCTCTAAGTAGTTAAAAGTACGAACTTGAAGAAAGTATCGATATGCTAACCAGTCTTGCGTTCTTTTTTTTTCGAGCACCGCGGAGGGGGACACCATAAATGAACGATTCAATGAATTTAACGCATCACTTGACGCACCTAATGCTTCATCAACGCGGCTGATGAGGCCTTGACGCTTCAGTTACGAAGTTTGACGCTGCATGTGACGCCTGCCGACGCCACGCGCGCCGCGTAGTTTGAGCTCGAACAAGACCAAGACACCGACTGTCCTGGCCGGTATTTGACTTGGTACAATTACACCCTTTCGGCACAATGTCGGTGCATTACCACATTGGATGATCGAAGGTGAGGATGTTACTCACCGGGGCTTTGACTCTAAGGGCTGAAATTTTGCACAAATGTGTGTTTCATTATGGCGAAGAGACTGGCAGCAACAGATATTTCCCCACTATCCTACTTCAAACACAATTCCTGCTTGAACATAACACCTCAATATACTCACCTATCACTTTCAACAAGTCACCGCTCAAGAATCCAAACTTGGTCCACTGTTTACTGCTAAGTCGACATCTACTGGATGTTGGCTAAGAGGTATATACCCGTGGCCCTAATCTAGTGTCGTTCAGGTAAGTATTTCGCGTACTCCCAGTTTGAACTTTGTGGGTAAAACTCCTCGGGATAAAGCAGGTCGTATTCCTGCGCGGACACGCGGCGCCCATCCACAATCATTTCCCAGTCCATGGGATTAGCAGCTGTCAAAGATGGTTGCGAAATATTGCGAGTGTGAGGCCGCCGGCGTGCCGCGGTACGACGCCGACATGTCTGAGGGGTGCTTCATGCAAAGGTTGCTAGATAATTTCGCATTTAGTACAGCGAAGATGGTCAGAGGATAAACTACCTCGTCTGTCTCAATCTTTTTCTTCTTCCTCGTGGAGGGCGTAGAATCCGACTGTAAATAATTAGGTACAAAATAACGTGTGCTTAGACGAAGCGACTCACATTTGGCACCGATTCATCCTGCTTCCCCTTTCGTTCATTGAACGAGGCTCTCCACTTCCCTGCTGAATGTTACACCTGGCCATACAGGCCTCGGCGCGTCTTAAGGCGCGTTTGAATCATCACGTGACCGTGTTTCACGCGTTCGCGCAAGGTTTTGACTAGCAGACATTGACTATTTGGGTAGATATAACATCGCTTCCCGGTATATAATAGTTCACAGCCGTGTGAAGACATACAAACCAGTATTTAGTGCACATTACTGTCAAGATGGGTGGCGAGCAGATGTAGAGCTCTCTCTGAGCAGCTGACACGCGACGTGAGGATATCCCCAAGGTTAGACAGCTCAGAGCTTTCTAATACATCCAACGTCTTGTCCATAGCGATCCTACCTGTGGAGATAGACTATGTGCTCCCGATCTTCACCGCCCAATTTACCTTTGATCAATGAGATTCATGATGTTTCGGCATGGTGGAACGGTTTTGACACAATTATGAGTGCCTTCAATTTTTGCCCCTAAAATCACCGACAGATCTTGTTAGCTGCTTCGCAGACCTTACTTTAGCTAGGGCCCTTTACGAGCTGGAACCAATCATGCAATTATACTCCTACCACACGATCCTCACTCCATTTCTTCCCAACCTGCTCATGTCCGTCAAGAGCACGCCGGAAACCACACGCCCTCATGATCATTCATTCCTTGTTTATCTATTTCACCCTCCCAATGGCAGCTAGGCTAGAAGGCCAAGCTTGATATTTTATTCTCAGACAACAATGACTAACAAGGGCTGAAAGGAAAGGAAAAAAGTGCGCTCCAAAGGTATCTGGAGGGTGAGAGTAGGCCTGAAGTGTGTCACAGAACGCGTCTCACCAAGACCGTCAAGAATAATGGACAAGCTCGTCGAAGCTCGCCGCTCGCCTCGAGGTTCATTTCGCGTTCAAGTTCATGGCCCATCCCCGACTTTCTAACCCGCACAGGGCTTTCGCAAAAAAAAAAACACGACTGAGGCGGGCGAGGCCCGGCGAGCAAGTCGTCTTCAAGGATTTCCCGACCAAGGTGCGTTCTCAACTCTAGCCACCCTACTTGATTAAAACTCTTTCAGCTATTGTGCAACTCCTTTATCTCTGTCATCCTCGCTCAGCCTGAGAGCACTGCAAGACTTGATCCAGACGACAAACGAGCCGAGCTCGCCATACCACCCCAGTCATGCAGTCTCTCTTGCCGATCCTATCGTGTACCCTGCTCCCCAACCCAACAGCGATTCACCGCATGCCAAGGAGAGAAAGATGGACAATGGCATCTCAGCTTCGAGTGACACTCAATACGCGCGCTATCCCAACATTGTTCACGCCAAATTAAATGTTCAAAGATGCCGCTGCACGAATCACCTACCGCTCCGCTCCCCAACCGCTCCCCAAGACTACCGCTCCGCAACTCCAGACTACCGCTCCAGAGCCGCCACACTGCCGCCACACTGCCGCCGCACTACCGCTCCAGAGACGCTGCACTACCGCTCCACAGCCGATGCACTACCGCTCCAATTGATGGGACTAAGTACCGCTCCGTGTCGGAAGGCATCAAACCCGCTACCGCTCGAGACATTTCGGACTGGCTTGCCAGATTGGCTTGCCCCGCCAAGCGGAGTTTGAACTTGGCTGGGGCTGGCTTTTCTGGCTTGGCTTGGGCTTGTGATGGCTTGGGGGGCGACGTCTATGATATCTCGCTAGCTAGAATATACCTCTCACCTCTATGGACTCACTTTAACTGCGCGAAGGTGCTCGTCGACGTTCTGAACAGTGCCATCAGGTTTCGCTGATCGCTGTCATCAACGACGTCGAGTGCTGTCATCAACGACGTCGAGCGCCGCGGATATGCAACTACATCAGGACATACGCGGCCGTGACGCGCAACGGTGCCGCGGCCACCACCACGCTCACCCGCTTCAGCATGTCTTGATCACTTTCAAGACCTTCAAGCTCGTACGCGTCTCTCGAGAGATTCTCGAGCTTGAACTCCGCTGGCTGGAGTTGGCAGAGACAACAATGACGGTAATCTTCTCCATCGTGTGTTTAGAGGGCTGTATACGGTATGCATGAGTCTTAGCATCGAAAATAACTCATTTGGAGCAGGTTCAGTTGTGGCTTGGGCAGGCGACATTCTGGCTTGTGATGGCTGATGGCTGATGGAACAGTTGGCTTGTGGCCATAAATCCTGCAACGCACAGTGTATTTGGAGGATATTACAACATCATGACCTCCCTGTGTACTCCTGCGTCGCACTTGACAACTTTGGGACGTCAGGGTCCTCCCAAAGATGCAGAATGAAAGTTGCCGGCACATCAACGGATCAACCATCACAAGCCAGTTTCGTCACCCTGGGAGCGTCGTGTTTCTCGCTGAAAGAGACATCAAACTCAATGGTGAGGGGCAATATAGCTTCATAATGGCCAAAATAACCAGTATTGGCCAAGGCTGCGCGCACTACGGCCGGTACTCGCTGTCGTTACCGATTGTTAAGCGTATGAAGGCACCGAGTCTAGTTGATCATCAGAAAACATAGTATGGCGTTGTGGAGACGATATGAAGTCATCGGGGATGTGCTTGAAGCTGTATTCGACTCAGAGGTCAGTTTACATTGACGGAGAAATGGCTTGCCAAGCCAACGGAACGGCACGACAAGCCGGCTTGTCTGGCTTGGGCTTTGATCCCCACCCAAAATCCAAGCCCAAGCCAGAAAAGCCAATCCGCGCAGGGACAAGCCAGTTTGGCAAGCCAGAAAGTTAACTCTCGCTACCGCTCCCATCAAACTCGGCGTCACGGACTCTACCGCTTCAACGATGGTTGAAAAAATTGGTGGTTGAGGAAGAAGGTGAGTTGAATGAAGGTGATCAATATGTATGAGCTACAGGTGTTCATAAATGAATAGGACAAGTCTATGAATGAATGTAGGTCAATTATCTTTGGAGCAGTTACCTTATCCTTGCATATTATTGAAGGAAAACCAAAGTCTTGACCACACAAACTGCACTAAGGGTTTAGTTAAAGATCATACGAGGTCCACACCAAGTTTTGGCGCTTTCCGTTGAGCAGGAGAGGAGATTGGATTTTTTTTCTTTAGCAGCTGTCAACGTGTTTCGAACGTAAAGGTGAATGCCCGACATCGCCGAGACAGGTGTGACGCATCTTACGTTTCCTCCATCACAACTACCGCTTCACTACCGCTGCAGAGCGGTGGAGCGGTAGCGAGCGGGGATTTCATGTGACCCCCAACACACCGATGGTCCACATGATAAGTTTGTCTAAAAGAGTGGTTGTTCTTGGGGACATGGTATATCAACAGCCACATATGGGGGATGTAAACGAACACTCACTGACGGATCTGGCCTTTGTGAATCCATAACAGAGAAGCCAGTGTGGCGGTAATGATGATATCCTCCGCCGCGCTCAGACTCCAGCTGGTCACTGCCAGTTTATTCCATTTGGTTATAAATTCTTCGAGCGAAGGGACGCCTAGGCCAATGCCGAAGAGAACCATGCCTATTGCGAGACGGACGAAAGAGAGCGTATAGGTAAAGTAGGGTATGATGGCGGAGCCGGAGAAGACGTAGATTCGGTAGGAGAAGAATATTTGGACTTGAAGTGCATGAGTTTCAGAAGCGCGGAGCGAAGTCCGTTCACTTACCCGATACAGCTATGACTACAGTGAGGAAAAGCAAGCCAAGGACCGAACGAGGTGGGCGTTTTAAAAGATCCTCCGGATGTCCGTAGTCTGTCACCAGCCAGGTATACAGCAGGTGGGAGACACAGCCTACATGGGCGGCTTCGCCGAGCCTGTCCATCGCCCCGCCGTCAGCGACGACGATCCAGAAATTCCGTCGCACGTACCAAACAAAGCTGACGACTGCCTTGATCACGGCGGTGCCATCCGGAAAACGCGTGTAATACACGTAAAATTGGGCGGTGGTGTGCCACGTGACTCCAAAGAGAGTGGCGGAGACCAAGCCTCCGATGAGAATCGCACCTGGAAGAAACATCTGGTAAGGCCAGGCCAGCAGGCGGACACTGAGCTTACCAAACGTGGCGTTGGGGTCGAACGAAGGGGCAGACATATGGGGTGTCGGCGGGGGGTCAGAAAACAGACATATATACTCCGTATAAATCTGGGAGGGCGGGGTTGTATCATACTCGCGGGTCCTCGACTGCGAGCTTCTCCCGCATCAGTTTGGTCTGATGTTTGCACTAATATGGAGGCGGCGTGGCCCGTGGGCGCTAAGCTGGCGACTGTCTTGTTTTCTCATGTCACACTCCCTCGCTTCCTCTCCTCACACAACGACGTCTCTCAGCGCGCGCACACCTCAACGCCTATTCATGTCGACTAGACATTCGAACAATATACTCATACACCTCGCAATCTCTCCGGGGAATGGTGCGAGAAGGACTTGAGAAGGACGACTCGGATCTGCCACACAAAGTTCAATTGGCCGCTGACACGGCCCGCTGTTGGTCGTCGGTGAAATGTTGTACCGAGTCGCACCCCAAATCCAGATTTGGAGAGGGCTGGAAAAATGAAACGGGGGTTCTCGGCGAGGCGCTAACTTGAACGCCGGGTGATGGACGCCGAAAAAGACTTCTTCGGCCGCCCTCACTTATTCCTTTAAGCCCGACCATCTCAACTGGGAGCTCAACTGCAAAGCCATCCGAGTTGCCGCAAGGGTTCCACAGAAACGTTCTGTGGATCTTTGACCTTAGTTCCCATCCGCCGTCTGGACGGGTTCGTATCAACTTCCTGTTCCCGGTCCCGCGAATCTCCATCGCGAACCTGTCTATCTGTGGCATTTGTAAACACATCAGCTTAGGTTAAATACACTAGCTACCGAATCCAGTACTTTCGTTCCCATCCCACGCCGCGGACCTGATCTTGAAGCGGGTGGATTACGCCTGCGACGAGCCAAGTACCGCGGCCGTCAGCTCCCACGTCGCGGCAACTGCATCTCTTCAAGTTGCCGAAGTTGGCGGTGCATCCCTCTGATATTCTTATTCTATTTGTACTTAACAGGAGCGGATAGCTCGAACTCTCTCCTGCACCCATGGCAACCTCGACACCCTTTGTACTCCCCCCAGGCGATGGTTCGCTCAACATCGGCGAAGTAATCGACTTCCATCTCACTCACCGCAATCTTACTCCTGCCTACTCCTTCGCCACCGAGGACGGCACTCTGACGAACATCAGCCATTTCGAGTTTGCCCGTGCCGCTCACCGAGTAGCGCATCTGTTGCGCCCACAGCGCAATCATGATGGGATTGATCGTCACGTGGTCGCCATCATCGCTGTGACAGACACGCTTCCGTATCAGACACTCTTTGCTGGATGCATCACCGCTGGTCTCGTCGTGCGTTTATCTCTTGGACCACCCTCCGCATGCGCTTACAGACCCATTACAGCCGTTCCCCATCTCACACCGCAACTCGGACGCTGCTCTGAAACATCTGCTGACAGCAAGCAAAGCCCAGCGCATCCTGACGACGCGCGGTTCGCTAGGCCAGCTTATCGACTCCCTGGCAGCGAATCTGCGAGCGCAGCAACCCTCCCATGATCTGTCCATCCAGGAAATCCCCACACTCGCCGAATTGTATCCCCTGCTTGGTCGGGAAACGCCGGAGGATTCGTTTACACCGTATTCTCGGCCAGGGAAGGAGGCAGCGCTGGATGACTTTGCGCTATACCTGCATTCCAGTGGTGCGTTTGTCGTTAGCAGGAAATGTTCTCTCTCTAACCGGAACTTTAGGCAGCACTGGCCTCCCAAAGCCCATTCCGATGACGCACCGCTCAGCAATCAGCATTGCAGGTCTCGAAGTGCTCACTCAACTCTGCGATATCAGTCCCCGAATGGCCGTCGGACCGCTCCCGTCCTTTCACGCCATGGGCTTCTTCGTCCAATTCCTTTCTCCGATATTCAACGGCGTCGTGGCGTGCATCTACCCTCCTGCGGCTCTCAGTGCACAGGCGGAGTATCGCGTCCCGGTTACAGTGACGTCCCAAAACGCGTTGGAGCAGACCAAGACGGCGCAGGCCACTGGGATGCTGACAGTCCCGATGTTCTTAACGATCTGGGCCCAGAAGGAAGAGGACGTGCGGTATTTGAGCTCCCTGAATTTTGTGGTGCGTCTTCAGTTGCACTCCCATTTCTCTGCCAATACTGAACATGTATCTCAGGGGTACTCGGGTGGTCAACTAGCCCAAGGGGTCGGTGACTTCCTCGTGCGTCAAGGAGTGAAGCTGGTATCGATTTACGGAGCGACCGAGTGTACGTGTCTTCAAGTTTGCTGCTTCCGCAAGAAACCAAGAGTACTGATTCTTTATCCAGTCGGCGGGGTCAATGTGTACCCGAAGGATCTCCTCACAAGTGACTGGAGCTGGCTGCAGTTCAGCGACCGACTGAGCGTGCGATGGGTCCCTACGGGCGACAATACGTTCGAGTGTCAGCTTCTGGTACGTCCCTACTCACATTCATTTGTCGGGAGTCATTTTGAGGGCAATGCAGACTGTCGACACCCATTATCCCGCCGTCGAAGATCTCCCCGACGTGAGAGGATACGCTACGAAGGATCTCTTCGAGCGTCATCCGACAAAGCCTCATCTTTACCGCATGTGAGTACTGTATCGTGGGCTCTTGCACGCATTTGAACAACGCAGTGCCGGCCGACTGGACGACGTCCTCATCATGGCCAACGGAGAAAAGACTGTCCCAAACGCGCTGGAAGACATCATCAACAGCAGCCCGCACATCTCGGACGCAATCATGTTCGGCCAAGGGCGCAACCAGGTCGGGGTGCTCGTCGAGCCTGCGCCCTCCGTTGGTCTGGTACATTCCACCGACGACAACCAGCTGAGGGAATTTCGGAATCTCGTGTGGAGCGCCGTAGAGCAGGCTAACGCGATTGCGCCTGCGTTTGCGAAACTGTACAAGGAGATGATATTGGTAACACTGCCAGGTCGGCCGTTCGTGCGTGCGCCCAAGGGGACGGTGGTGAAGAAGGCGACAATTGCGATGTACGATGCGGATATTTCAGCTTTGTGAGCGTTCTTTCTTCGCTATGCCGTGCTTCCCATACCCTGAGATTTCAGATACGACACCATCGAAGCGAGCGGTAACGCAGGAAGAGATGTCGCCCCGCCTGCTTCTTGGACGGCGGCAGACCTCGAACTATGGCTGCTTGCGCATGCGCGTCTGCTGTCCGGCAAGGAGCTCAAGCCCGATATCGACTTATTCGACCAGGGCTTCGACTCGCTCAATGCGACGTTCCTGCGCCATCGGATCGTGGCCGCGTTGCGAGACGACGAGGCCAAGGTGTTAATCGCGCAGAAGATTCAACAGACTTTGGTGTATGCGCATCCGTCAATCCAACAGCTGGCCAACGCGATTGAAGCACTCGTGACGGGGAAAGCAATCGGGGACGCGGACGCCAGGGCGTTGGTCGAAGGGATGATAGGGAAATACTCACAGGGTCTCGACATTCCTCCTTTGAAGCAACGAATATCCGGTGGCACGGTAGTCCTCCTCACCGGTTCGACGGGCGGTTTGGGCTCCCACATTCTCGACATTCTCCTTCGGCATTCGTCCGTTGAGCGCGTATACGCATTCAATCGCCCAAGCCCGACAGCGATATCTCAGCGCCAGGAAACTGTCTTCCGAGATCGTGCGTTGGACGTGGGACCGCTGGGATCCTCGAAGCTGTTCTACCTCGAAGGCGACTCAGCTCGAGAGGATTTGGGTCTGTCTGAGGCCGTTTTCGCAGAAGTGAGTTTTCCTCATTCAATGTTGTCCCTTCTCTGATGAATTGTACAGCTCCAGAAAACGGTTACGGTCATCATACACTGCGCGTGGGTCCTAGACTTCAACAAATCGCTCTCTACTTTCGAGCGGCACATCCGTGGAACGCGCCATCTCATCGACCTCGCCCGCTCCTCGAGCACACTTACACGGTTCCTGTCCACCTCTTCCATCGCCTCGGCGCAGGGCTGGGATCACTCGAAGGGAACTTTTCCCGAGGACCTGCAGCTGGATGCTGGTGTTGCGGTGGGTAACGGTTATGGAGAGAGCAAGTACGTTTCCGAGCGGGTGAGTTGATATGATCTTTGAGCACATCAAGTTCGATTAACTTGAGTAGATCCTCGCAGCCTCAGGCCTTCCCGCGACCTCCTTCCGCATCGGCCAAATCAGCGGAGCACAGTCTAACGGAGCATGGTCGACGACGGACTGGGTTCCAGCGCTCGTCAAATCCAGTATCGTGCTGGGTAACTTCCCTTCACATCCAAACGGGACAGTCGCGTGGCTGCCCCCAGAAGCCGCCGCGAAGGCGATTGTGGACGTGGCATTAACGAAGGATGAACAACCGTTTGCGATTAACCTCGTCCACCCGCGGCCTATGGCTTGGGACGCAGTCATGGGTGCTATGGCGCGAGTCGCCCAGCTTCCACTTGTGCCGATTACGGACTGGGTCGATCAGGTCGCAAGGCTCGCAAAGAATGCCAGCGCGGATGATATGGAACAAATCGTCAGTCCACATTCATTAGGGTTTGGCGCACACGCTCAATGAACTCCAGCCGGCGATCAAACTGCTTGATTTCCTCAGAACCGCAATCGGTGGTTCAGGAAACATCCAGTTTACCGCCACGCAGGCGCAGCGGGTCAGTCAGGACATGGCGAGTCTGCAATTATTGAGCGAGGAGGACGTGAGGCTTTGGATGGGGTATTGGAGCAGAGTACGGTTCATACACCTTTCGCAATAGTTTTATTTGGAGAGCGGACATGTGCTACACGTTGTTCAGTGCTGGGAAAGGCTCACCTATGACCCACACAGCGCATCTACTTACCTTTAAATTTCTCTTCACTATCATTCCTGCATACTGTGTGTACCAAAGATACCGAGTATGCGCAGTCCGACCCTCTTCCGGCACCTGCTCCACCCATAGTATTCGCAAAGAATCACTACAACCACAACGAGAGCGCATGAATGCATGGCGTCTTTCAGTCCGCTCCCTGAGAAAAATGTCGTACGAAATCGTCGACAAAGATTCATGAACCTCAAAGTGGAAGGGACTCAAGGGATAGATAGGTACAGTAAGAACCCCTAGGGGCGAGAGTAACAATACACGAAAGACGAGAAAGAGGTATACTGTATGTCTCGCGACGATTCGAAGAGGAAATATCGAGTCCATATCATAGCAAGAGGGCTTCAAGGGAGACGTATGTGGAGGCATATGGGAGGAGAATGTTGCAAGAGGAAGAACCCCTACGATGTGCCCCGTGCCGGAATGCCTCTTCGTATCACTACACCGTCCCGCCGGACTGAAATCGAATGGCAAGGTGCAGAGCCGGGCCTTCGACCACCCCTTCATCGGAAAAGGCTCGGCCGCATCTCCATCCAGAACGAGAGCCGCAAGGGTGAGGGGAACGACAACGCCGAGGTCGATGGAAACTCGAGCCCGTGATACCGAGGGCCGTATACCGGCGCGGAGAGTCGACAGTGGGCACGCCAGTCGTCAACGGCGAGCTCAGAGTGGAGCTTATGGTGAGGCAGACGATGTCGCAGTAGATGGAGAGGTCGTCCGCCACTCGTCGTCGGTCGACCTCCGGGATCAGGTCGAGTTCCCCGTCGTCCACGTTCGCAATGCCAGGGCTAGCCCGACCTCCTCTACGACGACCTCGTCTTTCTCCACCAACTCAGCGCCGCACAAGCACTCCTACGCCAGCTTTCTTCGTGCCATTCGACGATGGGGATGCAGCGATGGGCGAAAAGCACTCCAAGGTCGACGGTAGAGGGATGCGATATCGGGAGAAGGCGTCAGCGATCCAGAAGGCTGGACAGCGTCGAGGACGTGGAGGAAGGGTCGAGATGTGCGCGAAGGGTGATATCAAAGGGCGTGGACTGCGTGTACGTGTCGGGATTTGGAAGAAGAGCCTCGACGAGGACACCATAGAGGGGGTCGAGGACTACAGGAACCGAGACCGTTCGCATCGCGACGGTCTTCGCCATCTTTTTATGAGCTCTGTAAGCTTCCGTGAGCAGTGAAATTGGTAGTGAATGAATTGGGAGAAATTCCCGACGCCTGGGACGGCGGGAGATTCCGGCGGACATCCCCACCAAGGCTGAGGTATTGTTGCGGTATCGCTGATCCCCGGCGTTACCGGAGCCTGTTAGGCCAGAGGGTGAAGGGTCCAAATGAATGGTGTCGATTGACGGAAAATGATGTTCAAGCAGGTGAGGGCGGGCGGGGCAAAGAAGACCGGCCGCAGATGAGCTGGATGCGAGGCGGGGACGGATTTAGGGTGCTGTAAGTTGGCCCGGTTTATTAACCGGTTAATTAACCGGTGTTTATTTACCCTGTAAATTTTGGTTGGACGAAAAGTTGGTGTTAATAAACCACCGGGAAACCCCGGGCCGGACCTCTCCGCCGCCTACAAGGAGCCTTGAAGGAGGTTGGTTTTGGTTCAAAATTCAGTACCAACCATCTATTGACAGCCTGGAGAGCCAGCAGAGCTCCGGAGGTCCCCAGGGCCACCAGAAAGGAAGAAAAACCCAGAAAAACCTCTCGGCTGCGCTGAAATAGGCCTAGAACAAAATTTAAAGCCTGGGTTTAAAAACATGTTAATTAACACCCCCGGTGGGCGCGGAAATTTTTACAGTGTTAATATATGGCCGGCGGAATAACTTACAGCACCCTAGACGGATTGGCGCTGGCTGATGATGGGAGAGCGGAAGAGGAAGGCTTCCGCTCACATCAGCAACCATCAATCATAAACCTCATTATACGCCCAACGATCGTACCTCACGAGGGCCTAGCAAGGGCCTAGAAATCAATCTGCAGCGGTCGTCGCCGTTCGTCGGTGAGATGATGCAAGCGATTGACAGTCACGCTAACGCGGTGTCCCCGTGTATTCTGAGGTCGACATGGTGGTCGGTAATTTCGCATAATTTTCCGCGCCTACGGCGCAAAAAGTTGCCATATAAGGAAATTTGATGGTATCATACGAAAGCTTCAGTTCGTATGCGATGTCACGCCGAAAAAGCCATTCGAATTGAGTAAAATGCTACAGTAGCGATGGCGACGCCGGCCCGATGCGGTCATGGGTTTCCGAGATTGATCCGGGTGATATATTGCCCGTGACAGTCAACAAACGGATCACACATCGCGTCATAGCCACATTTCTGCTTCATCCATCCACCCAGCAATGCCCTACTCTTCAGGTTAATATTGTGTTCTTGCCTCTGGCAAATCGCTGACAATGCTGGCCTCAGGCGACACGTCGAAAGGCGCAAACCTCTTCAAGACGCGCTGCGCTCAATGCCACACCGTTCGTGAATCGTGGACAACGTCTCCGAGCTTGCTGACCTTTTCGTTCAGCTCGGCGCAGGCGAAGGCCACAAAGTCGGACCTAATCTACACGGGTACGTCGCGTCATCGCTGGCTCACTCACTGGCGTTACCCTCGTCATGGCAGACTCTTCGGCCGCAAAACCGGTCAAGCCAAGGACTTCTCTTACACCTCTGCGAACGTTAACAAAGGCATTACCTGGGATGAGCAGACCCTCTTTGAGTACCTAGAGAATCCGAAAAAGGTGCGTGCCTGGCATCCGCTTGTGTATGCTGACCGCCATGTTTGCAGTACATCCCCGGGACGAAGATGGCGTTTGCGGGGTTGAAGAAGGAGAAGGATAGGAACGATCTCATAACGCATTTGAAGGACGCGGTGCGTTTCTTTCCTTGCCGTTGTCGAATCCCTCCTCCTGCGCGTCTTGCTCATGCATCTGCAGACGAAGTAGCGCTTGAATACCCACGATACCTTCCTGTGTGCTCTGTCGTATATCATCCGTCCGTCCTGCTATCCCTCCGTGCCCTCTCAAGATATCTCCCTCCGAAAGCACTCGATATTCCCAGACGGTAACGTTTCCGTACTTTGGCTTCCACCGAAGCTCTGCGATGGTCGGGGACTCTGGGTCGAATCCCCAGCATGCCCAGGTCGATTCCCGGCACAAACCTCTCGACTGCGGACGCACCTCGAGGACTAACGTTCCGAATCCAATAACGCGGTTGGACGAGCGTTTGCGCTTTGCGCCGTTTTCATACCGTTTTGGAGTGTATGGACTCGGCGCGGCGCATCGCGTATCCCGCTGGATGCAACATCACAGAGTAAGTCTCCGCAGAAGTTGGTCTTGGTGCGTTATTTCCTTCTCTTCTTTGGCGGATATACAGAGGTGCTAATTCGACTTGCCAGGGGACGCAGATCTCTGAGCGTGAATACCGGATATACGCACAATATTGTCTTGACTTACGTCGGCGAGTACGTCCTCGTCCTTCCTCTCCCCACTCACCCTTCCTCCCGCGTCCGACATGGCGGGTTCTAACGCGTACTTCGAAATCCTGTCCATCCGTCATAGCCGCCGTCCAGTTTGTGCACTGGCGCAGACGATGGCCTGGGGGAGCGCGAGTGGTGTGACCGCGACAAGGAATACGAATGGTTTGAAGAAGAATAAGGCCGCGCTGGTACGCATTCATATTCCATTCTGGAAATTCATCTTGAATCGGGGTCCAATTCACAACCCCCGACAGATCCTATTGCGGTGCTGAGGATCACACCTGCGCTGAAATAACAATGAGCAAGGCCTTTACGAGTCTTTGTCCACTACCTTGGTCGGTATGTTATTCGTCCTTTGGTAACCCCACTTTGCCCATCCCACCGTCTTCCATCCTCAATCCTACCGGTGACGAGACACCATGCGGAAGATATATGAGTATGAGGGTCGCGTTTCCGGCTGCTCAGTGACCGAGTACGGTTTCATCGCGCTCATTGCTAGTATAAATAAACAGCGGCTAATCCCGTCTATTTCAGTTCCATGTGCAAGTATAGCCTATAGCCAACTCGGTCTTTGCGATATCCGAATACCTCCACAACACGGAAGTCATCCGGGCTGCAGAAGATTAAGCCCGATTCCACGACCAGTCGAATACCCTCCTGCGTGTATGGACACACTATTCTTGGCTGGTCGGGTATATACCATAAATTCGGACCCGCAACAACGCGTACGGCACGACATCCAGACATCCTCCTGGGTGCCTCAACCTATTCTTGCTTTCGTCGGGTATGTACCGAAAATCCGGACCCGCAACAACGCTTATTCCACGAAAGACAAATACTCTCTTCCGCATGGACACACTATTCTTGGGTTGGTCGGGTAAATAATAAATACCACACATTCGGAGCCGCAACAACTGCTGACTGCTTCACGATGAATTGCATGTGAAGCATGTGAAGCCAAGTTTGCAGCACCCGTTTACACGGCATGACATCACTCACAAAAATAAAGGCACAATAATAGCTTTTGTGCAAGTATTTCGAGAAAATCTTCTCATCGTCGGCTCTTTTCTGTCACTCGGACATGTCAGGTCTGCGATCCAGGCCACTGGCACTGCCGTCGGTCCCGAACCACGGTGGAGTCGCGCACGCGAACTGTTAGGGAAAAACTATCCTGGACTCAGGCTGTACAACGCTTGTCGACAGCAATTATCGAGGTCAACGGCAAATAGAACTGCTTATAAGCAGAATCCAGTGCGTTGGGTTCAATTCCGCAATGCAGGAAAAACAAAACAGGTAGCATAATCTTAGTACGGCGGCTAGAGTCTTGACACTCCTTTACAAGAACTAGTTGGTCGCATGGACGTGGTCGCCGTTGTCCGGCGGAGTCTGCGAATACCCGAGGCTGATCATTGGACGCCGCAGCGCGCGAGCTCGCCAGACCCGCTCGGATTCTCAGCAACGCCCCGACTTTGGGGGACCTTTGGCGTCCCTCATTGGTTCAAATGTCAGAATCTCACGAAGTACAAAAGGCTTAACGCGCATACTTGAACAGAATGCTGATATGACCCGACGCAAAGGTCTCCTTCCCAAGATAATAGAATGCATCCTCCACGACTCGACTGTCGGGTACGGCAACGCTGCTCGGTGTCGGTACGGATTGTACTCCTTCCGCTACCGGGTTGTGAGAGTTGGGACTGGTCTGCGATGTATAAAATCCCCTTGTAGAATCAGCGGAGGGTAGCAGACAACCCCGTCTCTCCTCTGTTCCGCCATGTTCTTGAAACATCTCTCAGTCATCTTCGTCTCTCTTGCAACGATTCGCTCTGCTTATGGTCGGGCTTGCTCCCCGTGTCCTTATTTTGTTTGCTTACGATTCGATAGGGACTCCCATGAAACGAGCTACCTGCGCAGGCGGACAGACTGTGGCCAACGCGGCTTGTTGCGCCTGGTTCCCGGTACGCTTGCTCACCACGTTCAACCTCGTGCCGACCTTTTGATAGGTGCTGGAAGATATTATTCCCAACATGTTCGATAACGAGTGTGGCGATGATGTGGGTCTGTTTCAATACTAACGTTTTCTTGCTGAATTCTCGGTTCTACCAGGCCCATGGCGCTTTGCGTTTGAGTTTCCACGACGCGATTGGTTTCTCCCCCTCGCAAGGTGGAGGCGGCGCGGACGGGTCCATCATTGTCTTCAACAACACCGAACTCACGTACCCCGCAAACTCGGGTCTCGATGACCCCGTGAGCCTCGAACTCGAGAAATTCAACATTGCACCACTGAACTGATTGTTGTAGATCGACACGGAGGTTCCGTTCATCAAGGCACACAATGTCACACCGGGAGACTTGTAAGGCGATTTTCTTTCTTGTACTTCCAATTATTCAAGTGGTTTGTCTTCAGTATCCAGTTCGCCGCAGGTAAGTTGCACGAGATTATCCCCCCTTTTCGATTATGACTTATTTCCAACCAATTAGCCGTGTCTCTCAGCTTGTGTCCTGGTGCCCCGAGGGTCGGATTCATGATGGGACGCCCCATGCCGGTCGCCCCAGCTCCGGGGCCCGACGGTCTCGTCCCAGAACCGTTTGGTGAACTCGCTCGTTCAACTTCTCGGATGGAATTAGAATTGATGTGCTGCATCCAGACAACATCGACGTTATCCTTGCTCGGATGGCCGATGCGGGTGGTTTTACACCCACAGATGTTGTCGCTCTTCTGGCTAGCCACTCCGTTGCTGGAGCGGATACGGTCGATCCAACGGTGCGTAAACGTTCAACTTTCTCACCTGTGATTCTCAGAACTTGAACTGAACGGCCCTCGTAGATACCAGGCACTCCATTCGACTCGACGCCGAGTCTCTTTGATACTCAGATATTCATCGAAGTTCAGCTGAGAGGCACAATGTTCCCCGGGTGAGTTCCTTGAACGTAAGCGTAAGACGCGGCTTAACTTGAGAATTGAACATACAGTCGCGACCCTGGCCAAGGCGAAGTCATGTCTGCCCTGGCGGGTGAGCTGCGGCTCCAGTCGGATCACTTGGTCAGCATCCGTCCCTTCAGTATAACTCTGCCGGCTGACTTCTAATCAGTTTGCCCGGGACTCGGCCGGGACATATCAGATGAAGCCAACGCACGCAGAACCAGATGCGACACTCACCTAGAAGATGCGACACTTTGATGATTTTGACATTATTTTGTGTGCAAATGCGACACTTTTGGTGTGAATCCGCTGAGATGCGACACTCCCATTTGCAGTGCCGACGGCTGGCAATCAACCAATCATCATTTAATCAAAGCCATGACTGGAGGTTAGCGACCGGTTAGCGTTAGCTGGTTAGCGGTTAGGGTTGGTTAGCTGTTAGGTGGTTAGGTGGTTAGAGGTTAGTTGGTTAGAGGTTAGGTTGGTTAGGGTTAGGCTAAGGTATATTGTGCATGCTGTTGGCTGTCGGCAATCACGGCCGGTTTGATATTATGATGTTATGATGAAGCAAGTGCGACACCTTTTGCAGCTTTGATCTCGTCAGAGATGACAGGTGCCGCATCTGTATTTGCGCGCGTCTGCTTCATCTGTACAATACTCGGACTCGGCAACCAATTGTGCCTGGCAGTCCTTCGCTGGTTTGACTAGATATCATTCTACTCGATCTCCTTTGACCCCCCCTTGATAGGCAATCTCCCCGGAACACAATCCGCGTTTACAAAGGCTTTCAACAAGATGTCCATCATCGGGCACAATCCGGCGAATCTCATCGATTGTTCCGATGTCATTCCCGCCGCGCCGCCTCTTCCTGCGAACGCCGGCCCACATCTTCCCGCTGGTCAGACTATGAATGACATAGAGCAGGCTGTGCGTTTTCGGTGCCCTGGGTCCATTCTCCTTATTGACCAGATAATCCGCCAGTGCGCTACGGCTCCGTTCCCAACTTTCACTGCGCAGCCAGGTCCCGCAACCAGCGTACCTGCAATGTACGTTCTTCTTTCTTCTTCTTCGCGCGGCGCAGGCTTGAACCGCATCTCTTTAGTCCGCAGGCTTGAGCCCTGCTTTCTCCGCCCCCTATGTCGGTTTTTTGTATACCGCTCGACTTAGCGCGAGCTTCCCAATGTCAATTGCGTACAATGTGCTTCCATATGTCAGAATTGTGAAATTTACAGGCTTAAGATGGAGTTTAGCACCGCATGATCAAATAAGACGCGCAACGATCCATTCTATCATACGGTCCAGGGAAGGTATGTATACTCAAACAATCCAATGCCCAGAAGGTACGCGGCGATTATCGCTACAATCGTCCTCTGGATTAGGCAAAACATAAAGAAACGAGCAACATACAGATCTTATACTTGGGCAACCTGCTCAATTCCCCAGCTAGGTCCGGCACGCCCATGGTGTTGCAGAAGATGTGTGCTGTGAGGGGCGGGACGAGCGATCCGGTTCGGAGGAAAAGGAAGGAAGCGTGGGCGCCGAAGAGGGTTGTATATGCCGTTTGGAAGACTGCAGAATGGGGAGAATGGAAGGATCGTTAGAGGAGGAGTAGAAGGAGAGGGGAACAAGGCCCGGGAGGCAAGAGCGTACGAGCTGTGATGACTGCGCGTTTCAAACCGAAGCGTTTGTAGACGTCGATGCCGTGGTGGACATGAGCTGGAAAGTTGATCATTACACGGAGAAAAGGAGGGATGAAGCGATGTACCGAGACCGAAGGCGAGCGGCGCGAACGCGATCATCTTCCAAGTCGCCGCGCCACTCATACTGTACACGGCGAGTACGCACGAGCGGAAGACAATTTCCTCTGTTAGTGGGGCCTGGTGGAAGGGTTGAGCTCAAGGATTCACAAAAAGGAGGAAAATTCACCCAAACGTAGTTTCTGAACCATGTCCACGAGAACAAACCGTGAAACATGGGTTTCGGTCTGGTCGTCAATGGCGAGCTTAGAGTGGAGGTGATGGTGAGGCAGACGATGTCGACGTAGATGGACAGGTCGTCCACCACTCGTCGTCAGTAGACCTCCGGGATCAGGTCGAGTTCCCCGCCGTCCACGTTCGCGATGTCATCGTCCAGCCCGACCTCCTTTATGCCGCCCTCGTCTTTCTCCACCAACTCAGCGCCGCACAAGCACTCCTACGCCAGCTTTCTTCGTGCCATTCGACGAGGGAGGGATGCGATATCGGGAGAAGGCATCAGCGATCCAGAAGGCTGGACAGCGTCGAGGACGTGGAGGAAGGGTCGAGATGTGCGCGAAGGGTGATATCAACGGGCGTGGACTGCGTGTACATGTCGGCAAATGCATGTCGGGATTTGGAAGAAGAGCCTCGACGAGGACACCCTAGAGGGGGTCGAGGACTACAGGAACCGAGACCGTTCGCATCGCGACGGTCTTCGCCATCTTTCTGCAGCGGTCGTCGCCGTTCGTCGGTGAGATGCAAGCGATTGACAGTCACGCAGTAACACGGTGTCACTCTTTCTTTTCTCACCACGACTAGCCCCGAGCAACAAAGTCCGGATTCGTCGCGAAATTCCCAAGCAACGTCAGCCCGGAGCTAGAGTCGGACGACACAACACCCGGGGCAAGACTCGGAAAGCCGCTGAACGCCTGCTTCTGCTGACTGATTTCCGATTCTCGTCGCGGATCTGGGACTACGCCATCCTGCAACACAATTCAATCGTTCCTCCATCCAATGATGTACCGTCTTCTTGGAAGCACCTCAATTATATCTGGCCGCCCGCAATAATCTGACATGAGCTGATAAAAGGACGCGCCGCCGTGCTTCAGTCCCTGCATCCAATGCTCGCCCAGATACTCGTCTCTGTCGCGGCCAGCGTTGCTGCCTACTTCATTCTCCATGCCCTCCGCATTCTGTATCGGAATCTGTCTTCGCCGCTGCGTTCTATCTTGCCCGGACCGAAGATTCCCAATTTCCTTACCGGAAATCTCGCGGAAATGACGGTGAGCTGCACGACTTACACTCGCGGCAAATCGTTACTGACCTCATCCAGTACGAACCGAAGCTGGCTAGCGCATGGCGCACGGAGTTTGGTCCCAATTTTATCTTCCATACCTTGTTCAGCGTGCGGCATTGTCTAGGTTTTTTTCTAAATTCTGTGATTGACGGCCCTGCGCCAGGTCTCCGTGTTGCACACGTCCGATTTGTATAAAGTCATTCTTTATTGTTTAATAAGACTTACCCGAATCTGACCTCTTTTCCGATACTCAAAGTTGAAACCTACTCATTTTGCCGAACGTCAACGCTGAAACTGAAATTCAGGTTGCCCATCAACACTGAATGATGAAGCCGAAATCTGACCTGCAAGATGCTCAGACAAAACGGCACTTTACTGAAGTCCACAACTGCCACAGCCTCGGACAGGCTCCCCAACCAATCGGCCGCCGGCCGGCAATCATCCTCATCATCAACGGCAAGACTTTCCGGCCTTTGGCCTAAATTGTTTGACGCTGCAAAAAAAAAAAAAAAAAAAAAAAATTGCCATCAAAACACATTCCTTCACCACCACCACTCAATCTCTCAAATTTCTACTTGCTTGGTTCAATGGCCACAAGTCATCAAACTCCTCTGGCACTCTCCATCTTTATCTCTGTGTGTCGAACGTCTCGCCGGTGCCGGGTGATGAAAGCCGCCGGAGCCGGCTGAGGAAGACATTAGTATCTCGCTTTGCTCTTCCCTCTTCACGACCACCGGGTACACCACCCCTTCCGTGCTATTTGCCTTGCTTGGATTCTGTAGCTCGTCTTCACCTCTGACCGTCCTTCAGCTCCTTCTCCATCATCGAACAAAGACACAAATAGCAAGATTGCCTGGGTCTTTTAATTGTCTGCGCACCCCTCATCCACGGCATCTGGTTCTGCGGCTGCCTTAACTCCCCGCCTTGGCTCATGAACCCCACTAGCATATGCTCTACAAAGAAGACTGATGCTAGCACATACTTTGCTCGCGGACACGGCACACAAATTACCACGCCATGACCCTCATGCTCAGGCGGCAGATCTTTGGGATTGTTATAACATCATCTCGCTCTACTTTGTCAGATGTTGTGAATGTTGGGTACAACCCAACGCATCAGCGCTGCAATGGCCCCGTGGCGGCTGTCACGTGGCTGCCCACAATCACGGCAGCACGGTCAGTGTATTATCAGTTTAACCTCACGGAGATGCTAACCGTCGCGTTATTAGAGCATTCTGGAGGGCACTGGACCTTTTTTACGGAAGGTAATATTCATGCCTCGAAGTTTTTAGTATCTCTAGCTGACCAATCTTTATGGACACAATATATACCCACAAGCTTGCAGTCCTGCGGACCCTTCTATCTGTAGTTTATGCTGGCACTCACTGCACCGGTTATAAACGACTCGTCGGACGTACCTACTTATCAACCCATCAACCCACTCACCCTGTGCGCAACGGACCACATACTGACACGCGCGCGAATGGCCCGGGAGCCGTATTGTTCTCATTGTCGCCGTATAAAACCTGGTCAGTGCATCCTGACGTCGGTGCCGTCTCTCTTGACTGTGTCCACAGAACTCCAAGATGTGAAACACTCACAGCTGCAGGCTGTTTTCTATAACCACCTGGGAAACTGCGCTCCTGTCCCCACACCGCTCAAAGCCGCTCAACGCCGTTCTGCAACTCCGCTTGGCATCCCGCTCGCTGCCAACTTCATCACCCTCCGCATACATCAAGACCGAGCCAATGTTCCGAGTAAAGCAAAAACAGCGAGAAGTCAGCGCGATCGAGTCAAACTCAAGGCAAGAGTCGTATTGTGACGGTTTAGCAGCCAGCCGACAAGATTGCGCAGACCTATGCCTCAAGTTGATACGCCAAGCAGCGTCCAATGTCCCCTGTTCCTGCCGCGATTATCATCATCCTCTCTCTAAGCCACCGAAATACTCATGATCATGTGCACGAGAACTTACCAACACATCGCAGGTCAGTTGCAAAGTAATCAGCCGGGGGATAGGTGTTGCAGCAACACGACTGGTAAAGCAGCAGGCTGGAGAGATAATGAGTACACTATAGTTCCCAAGTCCTTTGTCCACCAAGGGTGGAACCTACATATTGGAGGTATCTAATGAGTCTATTACCAGCATACAGTGAGCATAGAGCATAAGTAAAGGTACGAGTACACAAATCAACAGTACACAATCAACATATGTCTTGTTCCGCCGGTGAGTCGTCTGTTGTGGGCAGAACGGAGCGTTGTACAAGTCTGTTTTCCCCCAGGAAATATCTTCACATTTCCTCCACGATCTCCGAGTTTGCTCGCTTGCATCGTTACATTAACAGCGACAAGGTGGGGCAAGTCTTGAGTATGTGAATTGATGCAAAATAGGCAAAATTGCACCCAGAATCGCAGTCTGTTGATCTTGGTCAAGATCTAGCCATATTTTGGCCATTTGGGGCCAATGGTGGAGAATTGGCCGCCACGCGGCGTCCTCAGCCGGCCGTTGATGCTATTGTCACTGTCAGATGGCCGGTTTCCTATTGCGGACACAGGCTAAAAAATCTCTCGGTTTCGGTCAGACGGATTTGGGTTTGATCATTCGTTTATGGCACCTTGTCACGGATTCGGTTTCGAACAGTTCAGTCTCAGCATTCAGATTCAGATTAAACAATGATAAATAACCTCATAGATTTGAAGGCTCTCAACCACATCGTTACCCACAGCGACATTTACACCAGACCGGAGACCTTTCGAGACTTCTCAAGGGATCTCATGGGTGACAGTCAGTTTCACAACAGCTGCTCTATTGCGACTTTGTATCTGACGATAAACAGATCTTCTTTGCGTAGAGCATGACCAGCATAAGCGCCAGGTGGGTTCGGGTTCGATTGATCTGCCAAGAAAGTCCTGATTATTTTCCCAGAGGCGCGTCATGGTGAGTGCGGTGCTCGCTCGCTGCGCGTAGCAGAACTTGACTACGCGACGGCTACCAGAATCCAGCCTTCGGAGTTGCTCAAATTCGGAGGGTCACGGAGATATTCGTCGATATGGCTGTCCTGGTAAGCCTCTGCACCCCCCGAACGAGGTTATAACCACTCAAGATCCCGCTTAGCTACGCGACATTCTTCTTCTCTGAATAGTATCTCCTGTGACAGGCCTCTAATTGACAGTTTCTCCCATGTTACTCGCTTCTTTCTCTCATGCACGTCAAATCCATTCGATTTCGCCCTAGCTTCCCACCACGACGAGCTCGCATTCGAGTCTGTCAAGCTGGCCACTTGCGATCCGCAAGCAAGAGATGCAGACACCAAGCCAGCTCAACGCTGTCGGCGGGCGATGACGTAGGGACGTGAGAACACCCTTCGGGCATCGGGCATCGTCGGACACTCGGCGAGTGGCTATATCTAGGCTTGGGCTCCCTTACCACCGCCCTCACTCCACTCTCCTAGCCCCTTCCTTCCCCCCGCTCCCTTTCCAGTCCTGCCCGCCTACCTTCGCCATTCGAGTCGTCCCCTCAACGCCGCGTATCCGAGCTCGCCACTCGCAGCCGAGTGCCCTTGACGTCTTTGAAGAACCTTGCAAGCCTCATTGTCAAGCCAATGTCAAGCTCACGACAAGGACGCAAGCGACCACACGTCAACGGCCTCCGATTCGCAGCCTCATGAACGCAAGCAAGCACTCGGCATACCAGCTCGAGCTCTACATCTCTGTCCTTCAAGTCGCCCGACATGCGAAGGGGTCTCTATGGGGTCGTTGAGGTCGGTTCAATCGGAATTGTCGGACGCCGTGGAGCCAAAGATGTGTTCTCTTCTTCTACAGTTTCCAAGCTCATTTACCCGCCAAACCAAGTTGCACGAGAACCGGGACGACGATGACCCGACTGACCCACTCGAACGCACGACGAACGCGGTACTAGCTACTACGACGGGGACACTGGGATATGGCTAATGCCTGCAGGTGCGTATTTCTCTCAGTTGTCAAATAAATGTGTGCTAACGCTTTGACTGCCCATCCCCTAGCCCATGTTCGACTGTATCCCTTACGACCCGGTGCAACGGCGAATGTGACACACGCGAAAGCGAGGAACATGATCAATGGATGGGCGGCGGGCTCACGGTGAATGAACGACAACGCCGACGCGACGCCTGCGAGCGGAGGAGGATACGAGTCGTCGAATTATGTACTCGGCTTGGCTGGAGAGTTTCATTGTCATTCTTTTCTTCTTTGAATAGTATCGCATGTGACGGGCCTCGGACGCCCACCATTTTTGTCTCGAGCAACCTCCTGCGACCACTCTCATCTGTGGCTTCTAACCCTACGATCTTTGTTCCCAATCGAGGTCCGCTTCTCGCTCGGGAAAGTCTACTTAGCCTCATATTGTTTTAACGGCAGGGCTATTTTTTCATCCTTCTGCATCCGACTCGAAGTCAAAAGCTTGCTTGCCTCGGAACTCTTATAGTTGCCAGCTTCCGCCGCTCCACATCCCCCATTATGTCGTCCTTCCTCTCATATGGATTCCTCCCGCTCGCTGGCGGCACTTGCGTCGCCATGCCCAATGGCACCACGTATCATGGCCATTACACGACCGCCATCCGCACTGCTCGCAGAACGTACCTTCCTGCCAAACTGCGTGTCTACTCCGGATCGTCGAGCATTCCCCTTCCTGACAACACCGTCGCCTTCACGGTCGCCAAAGTCTTCGCTCCCGCGGGACACGACGCCATCATCGAGCTCGAGGCCCTTCACATGAACGCCATTCCGGGGGATCCTAACTCGCCGACATATCAGGTCCATTATTCTCAATAGTCGCTCTTTCTCTTTCTCATATCCATGTAGGACGCCATACCCGACTGCGCAACGATCTTCACGGGTGTGGGCAATGTTCCGGCGACGATCCAGGTGCCCGCAGGGTGGAAGGCGTTCAATCTTGCCATGGACGAGTTCATCTACAACAGTCATCGCCAGTTTTCTATCATGTACGTTGTTCTCACATTCCGGATGACGCTGAGCACATGCCAGGTGTGTATTTCCCGCAACTGCTCGATGGCGCAACACCCATCCGCCGCAACCACTCTCTTGCACCGAGGTCACCGGCGTCTGCGATTCCCGTACTGCAGACGGCACCTTCCAGCTCAGTATCGACAACATTGCCCTCAATCTCGGTCCCACCTCAGCCACTCGCGTCACAACGACTCCTACTACGATTCCGTCGACCCCATCGAGCCTCAAGTATCAGTTGGCAACCCCATCTGCGTCTACTGAGCCTGTCGCAAGCACCTCGCGGACCCCAATGTAGTGAGTTCCTCGCAGTCTTTCCAACTTTGCGATCCTAACCGCAACTGTAGTCCCATCACATCTCTTTCGATCCCCACTCCGAGTGCTCCGTACACACCCACTCCGAAGGGAAAAGGGTGCGTCGTCATTATTCAATCATCGTCTATCCGCTGATATGTTGTTCCATAGATCGAAGAAGCGCGTTGCTGTCGTGTCTCCTCAACCCAGCGAGTCGCACGATGAAGAGGAGGAAGATACCGAGCCGGAGCAGCCCATGGGTAGAGGCAAGCGTAATAAAAAGGCGAAGAAGCAGTAAGATCTCGCCGCGAGGATTTCGTTGAATATCGTTGATTTGTACTGACTGCATCGAATTCATACTACGACTATGAGTCTGCTTCACTGTTTCCATCCCGCTGAAGTGATTTTCCTTGCACGAACGACTTGCCTTTGCGAATGCGCGATTTCGTCGCTTCCCACGCACCTGTCATCTATCACCGCTTGATTCCCGACGGCCACCTGGACACGCGTACAAGCTTCCAGATCTCAAAATTGCTCAGAAAAGTCTACTCGAATCTTTGAAACCCTGAAGCTAGGTAGAGATGGAGTCTTCCCGTGGTGTGGTTTGACTTCTCCCTCCCGTATTCAGCGCCCGTCGTGCACTGCCAGCCCTGTATTCTCCTCAAAGCCAGTCTCCCCGGGCCGCATCCCTGCTCACATTGGTCTCAAAATTGCGTGCGAGCGTTCACGGCCGCACTACCAGCTCGCCTTTGTCCTCGATATGGAATCTTCCGCGCACATTTCATGTGGCCGCTGTCCCAAACAACAGTCTCCCCGGGCCGTATCCCTGCTCACATTGGTCTCAAAATTGCGTGCCAGCGTTCACAGCCGCACTACCGGCTCACCTTTGTCCTCAGTATAGAATCTTCCTCGCGCATTTCGTGTGGCCGCTGTCCTAGACGACTACCCTGGCCAGCTTGAGGCCTACAAGCTTTCCGTGTCTCTGCACACTCCGCGTATTTACAGCCGCACTACGGTCCCGACTCGCCTGGCCTCGATATAGCGATTCAATCGGGCCGCTTTCCACAACTTTTAAAAACCTCGCGCAAGACGCGTCTGAAACAGCGACAACCTACAGTATGACATCTCCTCTGGCTGTGCGCCACTATCTCTTATTCCGTCCTCTTGCACATCAACGTACGTCGCGCTTTACACGACAGCATCCCAACTTAACGTAAACTATAGGCCAGCGTGAGCTCCGCGTTCGCCGTGAAGGCCCAACGGTTGCGCACGGGCGCGAGGCTCAACGAATCGCACTTATCGACATCGTTAATGACACCTGGGACGTAGGAATCGAAGCGGGCATGCGGACAATTCCAGTCATCATTGCGGCGCGTAACCTGCCCAATCTCGATCTGATTCTGACTTCTTCTAGCCCGGCAGCCTGGAATATCTCACCCAGCCCACCGCGCTGGCCGTCCGTCACGTCAAAACCACCCCAATGTTATTCCTGTGGCTCAGGGCCAACGAGTTCATGCCATTCCGGACGGAGGGCGCTGTATATGCCGTTGCGTTTGCGATCGCGAGCACTTCTCAATACCAGCTCCTCGACCTGGCTTGGCTTCTCACTCGATTTCACGATCTCCACATCCGCGAGAACGACTACATTCGCTTCGATTTGCTCAACCTGTCGTATAATATCGGCCCACAGGGAACCTACGGTATACTGCTCTTCGATGCCAACCTACACACAGCGTATCGACGGGCTGAACTTGCGTTCAAATCCCCGCTCTACGATATTCCTGTCTCCGCATGGCCATTGGATGCGGATACCAGCCAAACTATCACCGACACCAATATCCGCGGCCTACTCTCACGAATCAGGTAAGCTCTTCTCTAAATTAACACACAAACATAAACTTTCCACAGAACCTTGGTGGCGCTTTAGTTCCCTCCGCCGGTGCTGCCCCCGTCTTTGTGTATATATATATTCGGTCTCATGCTCGCGCTTTGTCGTCCCACTCTCTTTCTACTCTCCTCATCGATTCCATGTCTTTCCGTATGTATACCACTCTGACCTCCTTCTGAACTGAGTCTTTTGTCTATGCAGAACGCCTTTGCCTCTTCCTCCAACGTGCCCTGAATTTCATTCGATGCTTCGGACGTACAATCGCACCGCGACGCACCATGCCCCCTCTTACACGACCTCGAACTCTCCGCTTTCCGCGACACGACCCGCGACACGCCGGCGACCCGTTGCACTGGGTTAATCCGTGCGTAATAACTTCTCTGAGGCTGCTGCTCGGCGCTGATCACGTTTGCCAGCGTCTACCTCTCCGTTATGTACCTTCATTGTGACATGCATCCGCTCCCAAGTCGCCACACCAATTGCGAAACACTCCCTAATGCTTCGACATCGCTTCACACTGCAACTGACGACGACGATGAAGTACGCAGTTGACCCGTAGTCCTCCTCGGCTAATCCTATGCCATAGATGCCTTCTCTCGACAGGCCCTTCTGACTGGGCATTTTTTTCAATTCAATCCATCGTCTGAGTCCTGTATATTTTTGTATGAGTGACGTTGTGTAATGCTGTACACCTCCGCTGTATATAATCCTACGTCGAAAACAATCATGAATTTGATCCCTCTTTGTACAATCCACTATGTATGTACCAATGCTTCTGACTTGCAGGAGGTCTCACATGAATGAAAGATCCAGTCTATTGATGCCTCGCAAACGTCTCTGGGAGATAGGGACCCTTCCGGACACGACGCTCACCTGGGGACATATACGAGGGGAGGTTCAACACAAGTGTCCCACATGCGGTGTCGTTTTATTGACTGGCGAGCGAGCGGGATTTTGCTGCGGTCCCAATGGCAATCGATTCCACGATGTAAAAGCCCTCCCTCCGCTTCCGGCCGAATTCCGCGTGTTCCTCGATGATCCGGACATATCGAAACTCTCACGCCAACTAAACCTTATCCTCTCCTTCGCTGCTCTCGAAACAACACACCCTTTCCCAAACGAATCGAGAGGACCCCCGGGCTTTGTCGCTATCAGCGGCCGCGTATATCACAGGGTTCGTCCTGGCCACAACAATTCGGCGGTTCGTTGGCTTCTGCACGATGGCTTCGCAGACATTGAAGCACCGCACGAGGGCTCCCTGTGGTTCAAAAACATCCCGGAGCACTGGATCACCGCCTTCCGAGCAGCGCTACAACGCGTAAACTCATTTGCTTCCAATCTACGCTCTCTCGCCCAGCTTCGGTATCAGGGTATTGCAACGGCATCGTTGGTTCTTGAAGATACCGGAACAACGGAAATTGCTGCTATCATGTCATATGCGAACACCACCCAAACTGAAATCAAGGCGCGCCGACTCATCGTGGTCACCTCCGAGGAGAAAAACCAGTCCATCTCCACCGTCAGTCGCTTCTGGGAACCACTCAGCTATCCATTACTGTTTCCACACGGCACACTCGGCTGGGGGATCACGGATAATACTGCTAGAGCCGAGACTGGACACGAGGTCGATATGGACGCAGATATCCCTACAACGCAAATGTGGCACTACCGCGCACGTCTACTGCGCGAACCGCGCTTCCAGATCTTTGGCCGGCTCGCAAATGAGTACATTGTTGACATGTTTAGTCGAGATCTCGAGTCACGACTAGCCTATGTTCGCACCAATCAACTGCGATTACGCCAGAACGATGCGATGCTGATGGGCTCAGCAGACGCCGTTGAGCCGTCGGAGAATATCTACCTGCCGTCCTCCTTTCTGGGCTCTTGGAGATGGGCCTCGGAACAAATCGCCGACTCCCTCGCAATTGCAGCCGCCTTTGGACCCCCTACGTTCTTCATCACCATGACGTGCAACCCAGACTGGCCGGAAATCAAATCGCAACTTCGACCTGGGCAAACCTTTGCGGATATACCCGTTGTCGTCGTTCGCGTCTTCAAGCGCAAGCTGGCACTACTACACCTAGCTCTAAAGACCATGTTCCCCCACGTCGGTCGACCCATCTACTGTATCCACTGTATCGAGTTTCAAAAACGAGGACTTCCCCACGCGCACATACTCATCAAGTACTCCAAGGATTGCGTTGAACCCGATGACATCGACTCGATAATCTCCGCCGAGATCCCCGACGACCCCGACGACCAGCGATTGGTTCGAAAATTCATGATGCATTCCCATCCAGCTGCGACTGCAGAGCCGTCGAAATACTGCCAGAGGGTCAAAGATGGCGTGAGGACGTGTCGATTCCACTACCCATTTACGTTACAAGCGAAGACAACGATCAATACAGAGGGACGCGTGCACTATCGTCGCCGACGCGCCGGAGATGAAATGGTGGTGCCTCATTGCCTGGCATTACTTCGCGAGTTTCAATGCCATATTAACGTTGAGGCGGCGAATACTTCGCACCTGTTCCAGTACATATTCAAATACATTCACAAGCGTACGTTGTCCTTCCGATTTTCGCTTTCCATCCCTCATTCTTTCATAGCCGGATGCTCCACCCGATACAAAATAACCAGAGAAGCCGACGGACCTGCGGACGAGATCAACGATTTTTGGGAGGGACGTTATCTATCAGCCGGCGAAGCCGCTTGGCGGATCATGGGCTTCCACGTGGCAAAGAAGGAGCCTGCCGTGACAGCGCTATCCATCCATCTTCCTGACTCCATCGCCCATCACCAATATGCTCGACCAGGTGCTAGCGTGCTCTCGACTCTGGATCGATATTTCTTGCGACCTGAAGGAGTCTTTGCTTTGGATGGTGTTCTTCGACAATTCGACAGCTTGACCTACGCGGAGTATTTCAGCATCTTCCGCCTCGCAACACTTGACGCAAACAAGATGGGCTCCCCCGGTTATTTCCTTGAGCGGCCAAATAACTCCAACTCTCCGAGACGCCAAGTCATCCTACGGAGCTCTGTTCGAGTTCATCTCTCCCGACTTCATTCGATCAGACCATCGCAAGGAGAACTCTTTTACTTGCGATCCATCCTTCAAACGCGTGCCTGCAGATCGTTCCTTGACGCACGCACTGTTGATGGGGTGGTTTATCCATCGTATCAGGATGCTGCAAACGCTCTCGGCCTATTCGAAGACCGAAACGAGGCCATGTATGCAATGCTCGAGGGCGTGCAAGCTCTCAGGACTCCGCGGGAACTACGAGTACTATTTGTGCACCTCTTGGTCAACGACTGTGTACCCTCGCCTGCAACACTCTGGGAGACTTTCCAAGACAATCTCTCCCGAGATTTCACTATTCAGAACGGAAACTCGGCGGAACTTGGCTTGAACTTTGCCCTCGATGAATTGAGTAGGCTGCTGGAGGAGTATGGGAAACAGCTCAGTGACTACGGCCTCCCGGAAGCGGCGATCCACACAGCCGAAGTCACACATGAGCTGCAACGCTGGGCGGCGATTTCGCAGGAGCTGGAAGAGCGAGCAAATAACATGATCGACTTATTCAAGGACGAACAACGCGCGGTTTACACACACATTCTTTCCGCTGTCATGACGCGCCAACCTCTATGTGCTTTCGTTGATGGGAAGGCGGGTCGAGGCAAAACGGCGATGATAATAGCACTCTGCGATAAGCTGCGCTCTTTTGGCGAAATTGTTATTGCAAGTGCAACGTCAGCATTTGCAGCACAGCTCTACCCGGGTGGCCGAACGACACACTCTACATTCAAGGTGCGATGCATTGTTTATTTTTCAACCCCAATTGTAACTCCGCTAGGTCCCGGTGAGCGAGAAAAACGAGCTGTTGAAGTCTACCATCAAGCCTGAAAGCTCGCGCGCCGAATTGATTCGCAGAGCGGCACTGATAATTTGGGACGAGGCGCCAATGGCCAACCGAGCGGTCTTGGCATGTGTCGATTCCATCTTGCGCGACATCATGAACAACGACGCTCCTTTCGGAGGCAAGGTGTTGGTTCTACTCGGTGATTTCCGTCAGACTTCGCCAGTTGTCCGGCGCGGTTCTAGAGCGCAAGTTGTCGATGCATCCATCAAATCGTCGCCGCTGTGGGAACACTTTACCATCCTACGCTTGACCGAGCCCATTAGAAATGCAGAAGACCTCGAATTCGCCGATTTCGTCGACTCCATCGGCGATGGTGCGGGGCCGCAAGTCTCTCTTGACATGCTCGAGAAGGTGCATGAAGCGACAGATCTGATTGACTTCGTGTATTCCGTCGACGTCCTATCCGACCCACTGGCCTGTCTTGGCCGCGCTATTCTTGCACCCACAAATCGCCAGGTTGACGATTATAACGACGCCGTCATGCAGAAAATCGACGGAACAAGAAGCACATATCTCTCGGCAGATTCTTTCCGAGAAGGCGAAGACCTCGGCGTTATGCCTCCTGCAGGTATTCTTGACTATGTTGCCAGAAACACGCCGCCGGGACTTCCCCCGCACTCTATCACGGTCAAAACCAACTGCATCTTTAGGCTTCTCCGCAACTTCTCGATTGACCGTGGCTTGGTCAAAAACACTCGCGTGGTGGTGACGAACGTGGGGAATCGATTGGTGACAGTAAGACTCCTTCGTTCCGACTTTGGTGAAGGACCCGATGACGAGCTTCTTATTCCGCGTATCTCATTCGATGCACTCCTTCCATCGGGTCATACCCTGCTTCGAAAGCAGTTCCCGTTGGCACCCGCGTATGCTACGACGTTTAACAGCTGCCAGGGACTTACTCTAAACCGTCTTGGCGTCGATTTAACGCGACCGGTCTTCTCTCATGGGCAATTGTACACCGCCCTCTCACGGATTCGCCATCGCTCGCATGCAAGAGTACGCCTCCCGCCCGGTGAAACTACCACTGCAAATATCACATATCCGGAGATTTTGGTGTAGTTCGGAGTGTATTCATCCCTTCCTATAGTCAGAAATGTACCAGAGCCAGAAATATTCGTACATACAGTATTCCGCGTGCAAAAAAAATCACAGTCGGATTTTGTGAGCATAGTGAATGTTCCATCAGCAAAACTCAAACGCGCTGGCTTGGTCTGGCATGTCTGGCAGCCTGGCGCCAGCGAAGTGCCAGCGGTGCCAGACGCCAGCCAGCGCTTTGGTGTGTTGCCAGCTCTCAGCCAGAGCCCCATCCCTGCCAGAGGTGCCAGAAAAATTTCATTGGTGTGTGAACTATGACGCACTTCGAGTTCTGGCTTTGACGGAAGCCAGAACTCGAAGTGCGTCATCGTGAGAAACAATCAAAAAGCCGACCCATGGGTCGTGGTGACAGTGACCGGCGTGTTACGCGACGCGACAAGCAAGCGCTAATGACTCTACCAGATCCATCCGTGGCTGTTCAGAATGCGATTTCATTAGCGTGATGGTCTATATACTTATTTACATGATAAGCCTTGAAGATATCTAATGAGTGAATGTATCGAATATCGCGAGGTATGAAGCGCGGACCGTAGACAGGAATAAGATGCGCAGCGCGAAGCATGCTCTCCAAAGGCACAACCGTGATGAGACGATGGCGTCCCTCTGCCTCCGGCTCAACCACCCACATGCCAGTCTCGGGATCCGGACGACGACCGACCTTCTTGAACCACTCGACGAGGGCGCAAGGAAAATACTGGCCGTCATAGTGAAACGAGAACAGCAGCTTCACCCGAACGACACTCATGCCCTGGAAGCCCTCGCCCTCGCCCTCGACAACGAACGTGCAGTCACGACGCGGGCCATGCTTGCGCCAAGAGGGTGTACATCGAATTCGCTCGCGTTTCATGCCGCGGATACCGGATTGGTCGCTTGGTGCAAAGAATGTGGCGACGGCAGAGTGGAAGACAGAGATGGTGAGAGACTCTATGTCGGGCGCCCCATCCGACATTGAATCAGAGTCGCTGTCCGGATCGGAGGACGCAAGATGGTCGCATAGATAAGCAGAGAGAAGATGTGGAAACTGGGGGAAATCAATGTGTGCGGCTAGCTCGTCAGGAGAGGAGGGATATGAGCGAACTGGAGTCTGAACCTGAGTCATTTCAAGTTGACGAGTCGTCAACTTGAAATGACTCAGGCTCAGGCTCTGTGCCGGAGCGAAGCGATGGCACCCCTTGTGTGGGGGAAGGAAGTCACTGAACAGGGCGGTACCGTCGAGGTCATCTCAAGCCTTCGCAAGATGACGCTCGACATAATTGGCCGTGCCGGTGGGATAACTCGCTTGCCCTCTCCGTCTAGTTCACCAATTTTCTAGGTTTCGGATACGATTTCGATGCGCTTGAGGCTCATGGCAAGCCGAACGAGTTGAATCGCGCGTTTTCGGACCTCTTTCACGCACCACAGACGCAGCTGTACATGGCGATGTTCCTATCGCAGGCCATGTTTCCGATTCTGAAGTTATTGGTGCGTTTATTTATAATGAATTCATCTATTTCTTCGTTCAAGGAACACCCCGCAGCCGCTGCCTGGCAAGAAGGCCTTTCGGTCCGCGCGCCTGCGCATGTATGCCATTGGGAGACAAATCATCGAGACAAGCAAGGCTAGTCTGACGGCGCCAGCGGAGCAGGAGAAACTCGGGGGACGCCGTGATTTGCTGTCCATCTTGTTGAAGGCGAACATGTCGGTGGGACTTCAAGAGAGTCAGAGGTTGAGCGACGTCGAGGTTATTGCGCGTACGTCTAGCCCTGCAAATCGGTGCTTGCACATCGAGGAGAGACATTTACAGAGATCCCTTCCTTCCTATTCGCCGGACACGAAACCACCAGGTACGCTACGCAATCACACTCTCAACCACTCGGAAAATAACATCCACACCTCAGCTCATCAATTGCTTGGGCGTTGCACGCCCTCTCCCTGAACAAATCAGCCCAAACGAAACTCCGCGAAGAACTCCTAGCCGTCGGCACGGACAACCCTACCCTGGACGAGCTCAACGCGTTGCCGTACTTCGAACAAGTCGTTCGGGACACCATGCGGGCACATGCGCCAGTTGTATTTATCGAGCGCCAGGCGATGTCGGACGATGTTCTCCCACTATGCAAGCCGGTGGTCGATAAGCAAGGCAGAGAGCACTGGAGTTTGCCGTGCGTTCTTCTTAGTTTCTCCATTGATAATTGCATTGCGCGCAGAATCCAGAAGGGCCAACTAATCCATCTCCCGATCTGGGGCGTCAACACCTCGACAGAAATTTGGGGCGAGGATGCTCTAGAATTCAGGTCAGCATGATCCTTATTCCAATTCATCGCTAACGTTCATTGTTACCACAGACCGGAACGATGGGACAACACTCCGGAGGCTGCCAGCGCCATCCCTGGCGTTTGGGCAAACCTGTTCACATTCTTAGGCGGCCCGCACAACTGCATCGGATTCCGGTTCTCCCTCGCTGAGTGCGTCGTGGTTCTCCTCACCTAGCTTCTGATCATGATACTGGAACAGTTGCAGAATGAAAGCCATCCTCTTCACGCTCATCCGCGCGTTCGAGATCGACCCTGCGGTGCCGAGGGGCAGTATTGGTTCAGTGATGGAGGGACTGATCCAGTACCCAATGGTAGTCGGAGACAAGCAGCAGACCTCGGGGCTACCGCTGATTTTGACTCCGATAAAGAAGGACTGAGGCGCTCGAGCCTTTGTTTTCAATACAACTACATACTTCTGAATATCGAAGAGCAGAAACGAGGCGGTATAGCTCCGGAAGTTGACAGCCTGGGCTGCGTATCGTACGATATCGTCAACAAAGATTCAAGAAAACCGCGAGATGCAAGGGATAGGTAAGAACCCGGAGGCAGAGTACGTGTAGAAAGTAGGGGACATCGGTCTGTGTATCGAAGACGAGAAAGATGTATCCAGCAAGAGGGCGTCAAGGGGAACATATGCAGTGCTGGTATATGGGGAGAATAATGCAAGAAGAAACACGGCGTCATACGACGCCGCTGCGGCCAAATCCCCACTTCGTCTTGCTACATCGTCCCGCCGGGATGAGCACCACCGGCGTCATGGGTTGGACGAGCAGAAGATACATATATGGAAGGTCGATGGTGAGGTTGCGCGATCGAACCCCTTGGACGGCGTACAGTCCTCAGAGAAAGCAGCCACAGCGTCTCGCAGGACTCGGAGAGGCGTCGGTGGAATGTGAGGAGGCGAGGGATATGTCGGCGAGGGAAGCGAGGTATCGGAAGATAGCCTACAGGAGACGGGGTTAAGACTAAGCAAAGTATCAGGGACTGGAATGAAATGAAAGCGAGAGAGAACGCACCGGCGGAAGTCTCAAATACACGACATTCGTTTCCCATAGTTCCTCCGTCGCGCCTCCGTCCACTGAACGCGAACTGTGGATGGTAGACCGCGCTGCAGACGCGACGCCCATGCGGAGACAGGTCTGTCGACGGAGCACTCGTCCTGTATCTCGCTTTCGACCCTCGCCATCATCTGGAGCTCGACCGCCGCGTCTCCATCCCGACACAAGAGCGGTAAGGGGAGAAGGGCGCCGCCCAGGGGAAGGGGATCGTATCGTCCTGGGCAACGACAACGCCGAGGTCGATGGGAAGGGACCGAAACCCAGCGTGAACCGGTGCGGAGAGGTGATACGTATCCCTGCGGTCATCTGCGAGCCCAAGGGTGAAGCAGACAATGTCGAGGTAGCTGAGCTCGTCGGCGAATCGTGGTCGGTCCATCTCCTGTATCGGGTCGAGTTCCCCGCCTGCACCCTCCCAATTCAATCGTCCACGACTTCCTCGCGCTTTTCCGCATCGCACAAAAACTCCTGCTCGAGGTCTTCATGCTGCACGGCAATGGGCTAGCAACGACGCGCGCAGAGCTTGGCCGACGGTGGAGGGAGGCGACCGGGACGGAAAGCCAGTGGGCCGGAGTGGGGCAGGAAGAATGCCGATGGAGCGTATGTGTGCGCGAAGGGTGGTATGCGAGGCCGTACGCACGCGCAGAGACACGCGGAGAAGGTTGGAGGATGTAGAATGGTAGGGGCGGTCGGAATTTGGAATTTGGAAGGAACACCGCGACGAAGACGCAAGATACACTCCTCGATGGCCCCGGCACCTTCCAGAGCGTCGAGAGGACCATCTACCGTCGCTCAGGTCGATGACGTGGCACCTTCTCTCTCTCTCTTTCCGCTGGACTGACACGGATGCAGCACTCCCGAGTCCAGGCGAGGAATAAGATTGTGCGGATGGGGAGGATGGTGCGGTAATCGGTAACGTCGAGAGATTGGACGACGGTTTTGGCCGGCGTGTGTGAGAGGTCGACGAGTGATTATGGGTGCGGGCGGCGGGCGGTCGATAGTCGCAATGGGAATCCCAGTAACGCTCCGAGCTCAGTCTTCCGTCCCTCCAGCAGAATATCTCTTCTGGGACGAAGAAGTCGCCTCTCGTATAGACGAGAAGAGACGGTCGACCACTGATGACGTGGCAGCGTTTCTCTCGTCTACTGGCCGTCGTACGTCGAGAGGAGGGAGGTACAAGTCGTGGAGGCCTTGCGCTCGGCGCGAACAATGGGTTCGCTGATTCTTTGTCGATGGGTGGGGGCCGAAGGACTGTGGTGTCATTCGTAGCTCCCGTCGCTACAGAACATGAGCATATCATTGAACAAGCGACGCGGGGTGGACGTACCATTCGTACCATTCATACCATTCAGAGCGCCCAGTATACCCTGTTCGAGACTCCGGATACAGCGACTGGTCGCTGCGAAAAAAAAAAGAGAATGAGCTTTGCCCAATTGAGGGCGCGGGGGGTGGAGAACGCACGGAAGGACGACCGCGCATGGCAGAGTACCCAGAACGAGAGCCGGGTGAGGCGTTCAATGGAGACGAAGAGGTTTTGAGCCGGGACGACTGTAGACGAGCCACCCGAATGAATTCTTCGAACTGAAAGGCCCGAGGAATGCCTAGTTCTGCTCTCTCAGCTTCGGGGACGTCACTAGCAAGCCATGACAGTCAGACTCTACTCGTTTGAGCTTATACTCCACGCACTGTTGATCATGACCCCCCTCGTCGATTCAGTCGCGCGACTCCAAGTGGCTCCAAGCTTCCGTTCGTTTGCCATGGCTAGAAGGGGGTCCAGTTACTCCATGAACGGCGGATGAGCGTGGCGAGAGACCATTGTCGGTGGCATGGGGGCGACGTCGTGGTGGTCGAGACTCGAGAGGCACAGTAGTCACACGCGTGACGCGCTTGCTCCTGCCTTCCATGACGATTGATCCATGCCATAGTCTCGGCCTCTTCGCTCTTGGTCTCGGCACATCTAACCGCTTTGGCGGCTTTGCCTCTATGTCGACGTCGAATGCGACTCGGGACCACGCAATGGTGCTCAACGGGATACAGACTCCGAGTCTGAGCAGCGAACCGGGCGGCATTCTGCACGGAAAACTCTAATATTATCGTCTGAATACTCTGGCACGCAGAAGTTACGTATTAAAACACAGCAGAGCCGTATTCTGAAAACCCCACACGATTTTTTCTACTACTATTTCTAATACTTAACAACTTCCTTAGCTACCGCGTGCTTTACGATACACCAAACTCTGGACCAAGCACACCGTACTCTACACGCAACGCATCGATCATGCGGTAGGCATTCTCAAACCCAAACACATCCGCGGCGCCGAGTACACCCAGCCAGCGCGCTGTGGTGTTGTCGGCACACGTCTGTGCGGCGACACGGAAGTACGCCTTGAACTCGGCCGCGACGTTTCCTGGGTTCGCTGCGATGGTCGGTTCAATGGAGGCGGAGAAATCGAATCCGCCATTGATTGCGGACGCGCATGAAGCGTGAAGGTCATCGACGTCTGTCAGGAGCGGTGAGCATGATTGATTCACATCGACTCGGACACTCACATTTCTTCTGCAGCAAGACATCCTGCTTGGTACCGAGTCTCCCAACGTGCCCACCCACGAACACATCAAAGTCGAATGTGAGCAGCACGTCATGGGCCGCTGTCCAGCCCGGAATAAAGTCGGATACCCCGAGCCCGGCGAAGGGCGCCCAGCCGGGGAAGACGACGTCGATGAGCACGGCGACCCGCTGTGCCGGTGCGTACATGAAGAGGTTTCCCGGGGTGTGGTTGGGCCCATGATACGACAACTCGAGCGTCTGGTTGCCCACTTGCAGGTTGTACTTGTCCTGGAACGTTACGTGTGGCAGCGGGCGCAGCGGGTCGGCCAACGACGCGAGCAGGCTGCGTGTCTCGGCGTGGGCGATGATGGTCGGGTGTGAGCTATTGAAGAGGGCCGCACCCCCGATGTGGTCTGCATGGAAGTGCGAGTAGACCAGGTGCGTGACGGGAATCCTCGTCGTGTTGCCAATCGCATATAACAGCTTGTGCCCCATTGTCGGCGGCGCGCTATCATTCCGCGTCAAAATTGGCCAAGTACTCGGCAAAAAACTTGAACTCACTCGACCACGATGACTCCATGCGTGCTGACCAGGAACATATTCGTGTACGAGCCATCCGTAACCCAATACGCGCCATGGCCGAGGTCTCCAACAAAGTAGCCAAACGTGCTGTTGATTGGGGCCGGGTCGACGATGCTGGGGAGAGGCGCAAATTGGATCTGGGGATCGCTGGGCCCCGGCGCGATCTCGAGAGCGCCTGCGTCGCGCGCCGCCACGTTGTGCTCATGCACATGCGAGTGACCACAGGCCAGCGCGGCAGTGACCAGGGATAAGAGAGAGAATACGCGGTTGAGCTGCATTTCGGGTGAGTCTGCTTGGGTGTTGTTAGCGTTTAACGGAGGCCCAGGAAAACCACTCACGGACTTGAAGAATGTCTTTGGTGGACAATGGAATTCCTCCCCAAAACCATTTCGCTTAAGTACTTCAAGTTGTTCAATTCGTTACCCAATAATCCACATCATGATTTGTACGCGCTCACAAAGCAACTTACCAATGTTCATCGGACCCCCGCTTCCTGAGAGCACTAGTCGCGAAGAAGATACTTGGATTTCTAAACAGTAGGAGTTAACTCCGCGAGACGACGCGAATATCGGACTTTTTGGATGCCGATGGCCCTAAACGCACAACAGCCGCTCCATTCCGCACAAAACTCTCTATGAAGATTCTATAGCGTGCTCTATCCATTTCCGTCCGCCATACCTAAGCGATATACCCAAGGACTGAGACGACAATGGTGGAGTAACGCTGCGTCACACGACGCATCACCATCACATGATAATGCTTAGTCACCCGCGGTCTCTTCTTTACTCCGTCATGTCGACCAGCGAAGAGCAGCTGCTGCCCTTCGAACATGAATATGAAGTCGACTCTCAGCCGAATGTCATCAGCCCCGCATTCTTCACCATTCCCATCGACGACCTACCCACAGAAATCCTGCTACACATTCTCATGATGACTCTCCCTCGACACAACGACCTCTCCGCGCTGTATTATCCGACACTCTCGCCATTTGAGCGGGGAAATGGCGGGAGATTGATCCTGCGGCCACCTTGGTCCCTTGCGCAGGTCTCCCGCAGCTGGCGATCGATGTCCGTCGCCTACCCTCCTCTGTGGTCGACAATCGCTCTCGCGACGCGGGCTAGACAGGCGGAACTCCCACTCCTGATGCTTCAGCTCGAGCGTTCCTCACAAGTTCCCCTGGACCTGCTCATCTGGGGACGTTACCCTTTGTACGAGGCTGTCGTGGAGTTCTGGAATCACCTCCTCGCACACTGTACGCGCTGGCGGAGTATTCGGGTCCACCATGTGGGTGGAGGGCTGCGTGTGAGGGATCCTCAGACCTTCCCGCTTCTCACAGAGATATGGATGGCCCAGTCCAACGACACCTTGCTGCTTGCGGGTGCCCTGAACCTGCAGAAACTGGTCAGGGGAACCGGACGAGGAGATGACCCACCCCCGGCTCAACTCGCAATGTACCATGGCATCTATCGGTTCCATACGAACGTCTCCGACCACCTACGACGCGTCGCTGCCACCATCGTCGACTGCGAGATCCGCGTGCAGTATTTGTTACCGGGTCCGTACCCGGACGGCCAATCCCTCATCCATCTGCCCAAACTTCGGCGGCTCATCGCTTCAAATAGCGTTCCACTCCATCTGCTCATCGCACCAGCGTTGCAATGTCTGCGAATAACGCATCCCGCCACTCAGCTTATCGCACACTTCCTACAGGCATCGCAGTGTACTCTCACCCATCTCACCCTCATACTCTGTTCCAGCGCCGCCGAGGACATCATCGCACTGTTGAAACTCTTGCCGCAACTCGCCTTCCTTGCCCTGGACCAGCTGGGCGAAAGTCCGCGGTCGGAGAGAATCACGACGATTCCCCTCATCGCGTTGTTCTCGGCCCTTACTCTCCGCCCTGACACCGACTCTGTCTGTCCAAAACTTCACACTCTGTATTGGGGCGACCGTCGCGACGCCATGGACCACACCGCCTTCATCGTGCTGACCGACATGCTCCGCTCACGGTGCCGCTCGGCGCGTCGGGCAAGATGGCCGTGGCTGTCCTATGTGAAGATCTATCTAACCGCGATGGAATCTACGACGGACGACCGATGGAGGCAGTGGATGGGCTGGATCAACGAAGAACTCGAAGGGGAGATCGAGGCGACGGTTATCCGGTTGCGAGACAATGTGGACATTGAGGATTTGGAGGAGTGGAGATTGTGCTGAGCAGGTCCGTGTCCTCATGGACGCACAAACGTCTCAATTACATACAGCGGGTTGAATAAATAATCGTCACCTCAACCAAGTCTCCAGATCTCTTCAATCTCGTCCACCGCCGCCGTGGTGACATCTATCCACTCATCGCCGTCAAGTTCCTTGAGCCAGACCTCTTCCACGATATCAAACCGATCCCCCGCCCAAACGCCCTGATGAATATCCTTCTCGTATCCCAGGTTCGTGCCAGCCACGGACGACCAGCAGATGCGGCAGTACACGACGTCACCGAGCGTCACATCGCGGAGAGCCTTCGCGAGGTCCGACCCCGGGGGGGTACTTGCCGACGAGCCGCCTCACCGCGTCCTCGAGCACGTATTCGCGCTTCGTGAGGTTGCGCAGGACCTTGGGCTGGGCGTCGGTGGGCGAGCGGGTGGGGGCGTAGTGCGTGAGCTCTTGGAACAGCCTCCAGTCGCGTCGCCAGCGTCGGGTTAGGGAATGCAGGATTTCAGGCGAGTGTGGCCCGAACCACGCTTTCCACCTCGTCCAGTCGGGGATTTCGTGGTAGGCATAGTCGTACAGCGACGGCGTGTAATCCTTGTAGTACTCGTCCTCATCCTCGTCCTCATCCTCGGCATCGGGGTGTACGTGCTGCAGGAGCTCCAACCGTTCGGTGCCTGTGAGCAAAGCCTCAGGAACTGCATCGTTCTCGAGATACTCCCCGACGACGACGAGCCGGTGGCCGGCCCATTCGCAGTTGGCCGTGTTGCGCTTCATGCAGGCGTAGATGTGTCTCCGCCCAATAGCCCAGATGAGTTGGCAGGTCATGCTGAAGGCGACGATGTCCGGGTCAGGGAGGTGTGTGAAGATCTCGTCGATGAGCTCGGTGTGCAGATCCGTTAGGTGTTCACTGCTACTCTTAGCGACGAGGGCACAGAATCCATAGCAACACACACACCTCTTATCAGCTTTATCCACCGACAGAATGGCGAGCCAAGACGGGTACTCCCGCACCGCCTCGTCCAGCGGAGGGAACTTGAGCTGGCGGAGGTACACGTACACCTGCTTGCCCACGCCCTCGAACAGAATTTCCCCGAGTTTGCCGCCGTGCGAGGCTTGGCGGGTGTCGAGGTTGACGAGTCGCCAGAATTGACCCATGGTGGTGGTTAGAGGACAAGATGACTCGGACACATAGGGGCCGATCCAATCAATAATGTCATGCCGATCGATCCGAATGAGCGCCCCTATCTCCTGGTATTTGTCCAACTGAAAATTTATGAATATTTACGCTTCGTCCTAGTCGTCGTCGAAATCCTAAGTCGCAGCGGATAACCCTCAGCGACGAAATCCGCACGCGTCGTGGGCTTAACGATTCGGATTGCTAATCACTGCGTTCCGACCCCCTCTAGACTGAGCTGAGTCTATATGACCTACACATAGGTCTGAGCCTAGGTCACTAGACTCGGTCTGTCTAGGTCTGTTCATGTCTGTCTACATCTGGCTATGTCTGTCTAGCCAAGACTAGCTCTGTTCGGGTCAGTCTAGGTCTGTATAACTCCTAGACAGATCCGCAATCTGCTTGTTACTGCAGAATATGTTCTTGTTACTGCAGAATATGTTGTTGCAACGAGCGGCAAAGGAACGACTCGGACTGACGAGCAAGAGTGATAGCTGTCATACGACTCGCGCTTGAATAGAACGCCGGCGTTGACGTTTCAACTTTCGACCTCCGACGATGATTTTGAAGAGGAAGGATGAAGCTAGGTCTGCTCTGCTCTGGCTAGACACCTAGACTGACTCAAACTCACCTACACTGATCTAAACTTGGCTAGCCTCAGTCTGTCTAGCCGCCCCGAACTCACCTCTACAGAGGCTACACAGGCCTACACGCAATCTCTGTTTAGGACCATAAACAGGGCCTGTGTAGGTGTGTTTGGGTACTACACACAACCTACACAAAGGTAGACTCAGTGAGTCTAGGGGGGGTCGGAACGCAGTGAATACCGTGACGCGAGGACGCAGCCAGCGAGAAGCAGGGGGCCGAAGAGCAGAGGAGCTCGCTTCAAAATGGCTATCTACATGCCTCTTGAACTCCCAAGGTGATTCCCAGCGGGGAAAAAAAATGATTTTCGGGGATCTCGGGCGAGGCGGTTTTATAAACTAAAAAAACCGGTTTATGAACGCCTCCCAACCACAACTTTCACAAAACCGGATGATAATCCCAAATATCTTATAAACCAAGCCCTATTTCGCCTCAATTGCGAGTTCCTGCCGCGCGTGAGCGTCCGTGGTCGTCACAAAAGGACTGGCAGGTATCGTTGGGTCGAGCAGCAGAGTCGAGCTATTATTAGACCACGAAGCGGAACTCGTAAAGACACTTTGTGCATCGAAGATGCCAGACGGCACCGAATTCGACAACTCGCCGAGATCCTCCAAGGATATTTTTGGCAAGTTGTCTGGATCTCGGTGGCCATCGGGGGTTGCATGTCTTTTCTGAGGCGTCTAGAGACTGTCATTATTAATATTACTGCTGCTGCAAATATATTATTCGACGTCCCTGCGCCGTCTGAATTAATGTAAATCCCGTCAGACACTTGATTCTCCCTCATTTCTCCCTCCACCCCCTCGTCCTCCTCCTCCATCCAAAACTCTCACCTCACACCAATTTCTTCACAACAAACGCTGCGCGCTTCTTCCCATTCGCGTCCGCCGGCATCAACACCGAAGCATGGCGCGGTATCATGACCTCGTCAACCGCCGCTTCGAACACAAAGTTGCGAATCAGTTCACACACGAGAACTTGAGTTTCGAGGATCCTAGGGCGTGATGTGGGTTGAATAAATCACGAGTCAACCGCGGGAATAATTAGATTGCTCACGCAAATCGCCAGCTGGAAGGAGGGGGTATTTGTCAACAATCGTAGCTGCTATCGTGGGATTCTTACCCAAGACAATGGTGTGGTCCACTCGAAAACGCGAGTCTGGATTTTACTTGTTATGATTCCCAGACAGGTCCGAAAATACGCACAGATTTGCATAGGGCCCAATGGCATCGCTCTGCGGGACACGTCCTTCGATCCATCTCGACGGGTCAAACTTCTCTGCGTCCGCGCCCCAGCGCGATTCCAATCTGCGTTTTCCTTACTTAGCATAGGAGCCTGCAGTTGAACAAAAAAAAAAAGCCAACCTTTGATACGATCTCACGGAGAGCGTCAACAACTGTCCCTCACAAATCGGGATTCTGTCGATTACCCGCCCGTCTGTCGTCGTAATACTCTCCGAAAGCGGGATAACCGTGTCGGCATTTGCGATACGATATGCAAAGGGGAGGACTGGGTAGAATCGCACAGTTTCCTGTGTGCTGTTCATCAGCAGAGCAATTGAAAAGCGAATATAATATAATTACCTTGATGAGGGCGTTCAGCAGCGGATAGTGGTCGTAAGATACCCGCTGAGCACTGAGCTCATCGATTTCTTTGCGAAGATCGTCTTGGAGCGCCTGCCGACGCGAGAGCTCCGTCAGGAGGAAAGCAAGTGTGATGGCCGTTGTATCTTGTCCCGCAAGCAAGATAGTCGAAGTCTGCTTGACGAGATCTTCCACCCCGATTTGTGTTTCAGTCGCAGTCCCTGCAAAGATTTATGAGGTTGTCTATCTGCCGGGTGCAACACCACTCACCGATAACACTCTCATGCAACACCCGCGTGTACACGTCCGACGCATCGTCCACGGTATCCGCACTCTCCTTCGCCAACTCCAGCTTCCTCTGCACCAAACACCGCCCTGCCTCCTCCGTAAAGCGTGTCTGATCCCTCAATATCTTGAACGGCTTCCCAACGGGGAATTTCACAACCTGGCGGAGAAGCCATCGAGGGAAGATGTTCAAGTTGAGTATCTCGTCGGCTAATACCTGGCCGGGAGCCACCGAAGCGGACAGTGCCCTGAGATCTTATCAGAAACTGTGCGCGAAAGCCGAGAAGACTACTTACATAGCCTCTCCGCTGGTGCGAATGAGGTCCTCACTCAGCTCTTCCACTGGGCATCCGAGAGCAGCTGCCCCCCATGTGAGCGCTTTGGTATACCCCCCAAACACATGCACGCACCTTCGCTAATCCCGCTCAGCGTTGCGTCGTTCAGCAGCGGGACCATATCCACAACGGCAGACTGCGAACTCAAAAGGGTAGTCTCCAGCTTCTCGGACATCTGTGCAGCGAACATCAGTACTTATACATATCTGGCCGCCAGCGAGAATTCAATTCCTCACCCCATGCGCGACTCTTTCGAATATCGGCTGATAATTCCGCACCATCGCTGATGTGAAGCCAACATTCAGCGCCGCTCGCAGGTGGCGGTGATCTTTCCCTAAAAATAATTCCAATTAGATCCCTGAGAAACGACGAAGTTTTCCAAACCAACGTGCCTCTACGTGTGCCAACGCCCGCCTCGGTGAATAACCAGGTAATCAACGCCTGGATTGCAGGCGCATTCTGCAGGTCATCGCTGTTGAAGATGAATTGCAGAGCCGTCGGATCCGAGACCATTAAACGGTCGCGCTTGGTCACAAATAAGCAAAGGTAAAGTTAGGTATCAATCTCACTCACTCCAAAGCTGCCTTTGAATCGATACACCGCACCATAGGTCTTATTCCACACGGTCTCAAATGCTCCAAACTCCTTTGGGATTTCAGTTTGGAGGAGATTACCTGCGGGGGAAAGTTAGTTAGAGGGTGTGTTTCCTTACACAGTTGGCCCAGACTCGCCGAAAATCCAGGAGGGCGAGGGTGGTCCGGGAATCTTGCTGATCGCAGCTCTGCGTCGATGTTCTTGGCGAATTACGACGACAAGGCGCGACGCGAAGAAGAAGGCGAGGGTCAGGAGCGCGAGGCCGGTGTAGTAGGCAGTTATCATGGCGCGAGGATGCGGGACGGGGGGTCGTCCTTTTTAAAATACAAAGGTCCAGCGGTGATGTCGCTGATGTGGAGCACTCCACCTAGACGGTGACCTACCCGGGAGAGGAAACGGTAGATGGCTGTTCAGAAGCCCCATAGACATTGCCATATCTTAACCCCGGGGCGAGCACGGAAAGAACCCAAGACAAAAGCGGAGTACGAGTACACGGCATCTCGTCGTTTACGTTGAGCAGAGCGGGACTTTGAGCAATTTGGCAGCTGAAGCGTTCTCGAATCGGGATACTTACAAGCGTTGATGAAGAGGGTAGACTAGCAGGGTCTTGAGACGAGCTCTGCGGGAGGAATCGCTGTTGAGAAGTATGCGACATGGTGGTTCGGAGCAAGCCGTGAGATTTTCGGATCCACAGCCGACGGCACATGATCGTGGGGAAGCAGTGACCAAACGTGACCCACCCCCTTTCCTGCGCTCACAACATGTTCTCCGTCCTGGCGTTCCAAGATGCGGCCACCGCTGTGGAGTCCCAGCCTCGGAGGCGCTACGAAACCCACCCTCCCTGGTCATCGAAAGGTGCGCAACTGTCCGTTGTTAAGTACATTCTGCTCACTGCAAACGGACGCCTACAGAACCACAAAAGCCCCACCGAGTCCTCTGCACTGCGTGTGCATCCCAATCTGGACTCCCGATGGCCCGGTACGACTACTCGCGTGCTGGGACGTGTGTTGCGTGTGGCAGACGATTCCTCTCGGCCGCGGCGGCGCAAGCGGCCGGTTATGCCTCCGCGATACCAGTCCTTGTCCCTGGACCGAACCCTTCGCCGTATTCTGCCCCGTCGACGCCTTCCTACGCCAACCAGATCCCGAACCACCCGATTCCCGTGTATCATTCGCCGGCTCAAGGACATCCGAGTCATGCGTCGTACTCCCACCCTCCAGCGTCGCGGGGAGACGTCACAGTCGTAGCACCTCCTGGATTCTCACATCGAGCTCTTCATCCCGCGCCCGGATTTCGTCTCCCTCCCACATCCCCGTGGGCGCAAAGGCCGCTGCCTGGGCCGACGTACTATCCTCCCCCGGTCCCGCAACAGCGACCTCGCGCCGTCAACCAGCTTCCAGCATCAGAACCACCCAAAACACCACCACGCGCAGTCACCCCAGATTGGGCCCGTACGACGCCTTCTCCTTCTCCTTCGCCCGTGTCGTCGCCCATCGGAGATGATCCTTGCTCGCCATTACGTCTCCCGACTCCTCCGCCTAGATTCGCAGTCGCCGTCACCCGCCCGCTTTCCCTCGCACCACCCACATCTCGTGCTCCTGCCCGCGCCGCATCTACCAAGCCTCAAACCAACTTCCGGTGGGCGTCCCTCTACCGACCCCCGGCCCTTCCTCCGTCTCCGTCTCCCGTGAATGCGTCCGCAGCCCTCGACCGTGTCCATCAGCGCACCCAGACCGCCGCATCGACTCGGACGGTGAACCACAGCGCTGCCAGCGCTGTCCGCATTCCACCAACAACTCGCACTCCGCCGCAGCAAGTTCTCGGAAAGCGCCCATTTCCCTTCGACCTCCCAGAGCAGCGTCACGATCAACACCGTAAACCCGCCGCACCTCGGCGCTGGATCCACTTAACACCCGGCACTGGCTCGTCCACGATCCCCGCTAGCGCTTCGACGGCGGTACCAGCCCCTTCTTCGACGTCTTCGCCTAACATCCTCCTTCGTTGGGTCATGGATCAGGATCGGAGATCCCGGGCCGCACAGCACAGCCCAAGTAACCGCATCCCCCTGCGTCTGCGTCAACACAACTCGAGCCACCCTCCAGCTCCAGCTCCAGCTCCAGCGGACGAACCAAGTCGGAAGAAGGCGCGGGTGGAGGTGACTCGGATTTTGAGCGCACCGGCGGGGAAGGAGAATCGGCGTCCGAGCCCGAACCCCTACACGCAGAACAGCAAAAGTGGCAAGCCGGAGGTGAGGGAAGGCGTCAAGATAAATATGCGTTCGCGTTCGGTGTGTACACGCTTTCCCGTCTTTCCCCTCTTCACACTCACACTCATACTCTGCTCGACAGGACGCGCCGCGGCGTACCATGCGCGACATGGAAGACTTGGACTCGATTTCAGATTCAGATTAATATTCGGAGATGGATAATGCGGCTGATCATGAGGTATGTGGTGAACATCTGAGTCCGTCTTCGTTTCCCTTCTCTTCTTCCTCGGTCCATTGACGATCTATCGAACTCAGTGCAAGTTGGCCGAACCAGCCAGCTCGTAGCCCGTAGCTCGTCCTCGCCGATGATGATGGGGGAGATGGACGTAGTAGGACTCGGAGGACTCGGAGGGACTCGAAGGAGGAATCGTACAGCGGGATGAAGGGGAAGGGGGGAACACAGCTGAGGAAGAACTCAAATTCCTATTCCTATTCCTATATTCCTGTTGCTCTCTGCGGTCGACTACAGTACATATGATTTTCTTGAATTCTTGAATCAAACAAACTATCATAGTATCCTCGAGCTACGACAGATAACCCGAGTGAGCCCTTCACGCATCCGAGTCGCTGGATAATAATAGACAAGCGTTTATTTCTTCCAGTTGCCACTTGCCATTCCAGTCGAGGTATCGATCACATACCACGTTCTTTCGTTGTGGGACACGCGTTTCTAGCGTTTGTTTGCGCAAGTTGCTGGCCGGGATGGAAGGAGCGTTGATAGCCACACAGCAACATTCGATGAGACAACTTGAAGGGAACGAAAGGGCGCGGCAGGAACTATCAAGAATGTACTTGGGTGATAGTTAGATTGCTTTGAGCTAAGGTCGTCACGGCGCTAGCTGGCTGCTTACAATTGAAGTGTCTGAGAGAGAGTTCGTGGGTTTCAGCGAGGGCTAGAGCCAGCAGCTTTCCACTGTCAAGGACAGAGCTCGTCTCACTGGCGGAGTAAGTATTGATACAAGCAGAGAGACCGTATGTACTATGCCAGAGGAATGGGTATCACTGCCAGTTGCGGAGGCTGCTTGCGTAAGGGCGAAGAGCGCCGAGCCTTTGGTTTTGTAGTAGAAGACCTGCGCTCGTCGAGCCACGTTGCTGAGTCGGGACGAGGACAAGAAGGCCGATGATCAGTCACGTCAAATGTCACATCAGCTTCCCATCACCCTTCCCACCACCACCACCATTTTCCGTTTTCGCTGTGCCGCTCGAGCCTCGGCACGGTCTGCTCTACCGCTCACTTGCCGCATACACCCGCACACACCTTATCCCGACCGCCGAGTCCCGTCTGAACCATCCGCGCAAATCTGTCCTCGAGAGGTCGAGCCGAGCGCTGCCATCGGAGTATACTGTATTTGGTGAGCCTGTTCTCATGGGTTCCACATTGCTTATCTCGTAAATTTGCTGCGGGTTATGCGCCAAGTGCGGAGCCGGAGGTGGAGAACATGCGCTCTAGTCCGTTCAAGGCCGACGGCCCGACCGTTTTCTGACATGTCCAAACAGCGATGGATTTAAACTTGCCGTCATCTCCGAGTCTTTCCTCTTTCCTCCCACACGGCTGCGATCCGGTCTCCCTTATAGTGCGCGGATTTGATCAATTGATAAATACGGGCTCTTTCACCTTCCACTTCCCACTCTCATGGCGCCCCCTTCGCCGACGGAAACACGATTGGCGCGAGTGGGTGTTGGATTGAAGACTGTGGGCGACACCTTCCAGGTCCTCGCCCTGAGCGTGCATACGCCGTTCCTGAGCGCGATATCGCTTGCGGCGACGGCCTTGGCTTCGTCTATCCAGGTACTTCAGTTGCGAGTGTCGTTTACCAGGTGTGGGCTGATCACTCCTCTCCGCAAGGCCATCCGGCAAAATGAACGAGACTGCGCCGAACTCCTCGAACAAACCTACGCGATCTTGAATGCGCTCGTACCGCTGTACATGAACGTCGAAACACGGGGAGAGCTGCCTCCGAGGGTGTTGTCGAGTATGGGTCAATTCGCCGAGTACGTTACGTTGAGCGTTCTTTCCTTCCTTCCAGGTGGCCCGTCGGGGGCTGCAGGCTCATCTCGAACCACAGAACGCTGCACATCGTACACAATTTCGTTGACGCCCAGCGAGATGGAAGTCGATTCCGCAAACTATTTCGGCAAGCGGAGATGAGCTCTCTGTTGAAGCATGCGAAAGCGGGGCTTCAAGCGGCGTTGGAGGCATTTCAAGTGCGGTGTTCTCCCGAGAGAGTTTTCCTGTTGATGATTTATCTGCTGCAGGTTAGCAACGTCGGTTCGATGGCGCAAATGCTTGCGATTCAGGACGAGGCAGAGGAGATGCACCAGAAGGTTTTGGAATTCATTGCAGAGTTGACTGAACGCTCGGAGGCGTCTTCGGTGTGTTCTAGTCTTTCGTCTTCGTCGTTCCTGACCACAGATTTGGTAGATCTTTAGTGCGTCTTATAGTAGGCAAGTCCACTCAACCATACCCCAACCCCCGCCTTGGCTGAGCGTAACACAGCTCCCGCTCGTTCTCCCTCCTCCCTTCCAAACCCAAGATATTCTGCGGGCGAGACACCGAACTGGACCAAATTCTCCGCGCATTCACCTCCTCCTCCCCCTCCCCCTCGCATCCCCGAATCGCGATCCTCGGTCCCGGCGGCATCGGCAAGACGTCTCTCGCAAAAGCCGTCCTGCACGACCCGGACATCGCGGGGCGGTACGACAAGCAGCGGTATTTCGTTACATGCGATGCTGCGAATACCAGAGGCGGGATCGCGGAGATGGTGGCGAGCAATTTGGGGTTGAAGCCGAGTAAAGATGCGACAAGGCCCGTGGTGAGACACCTAAAGGCGATGACGAGTCCGTGTTTTCTTGTGCTGGATAATCTGGAGACGGCGTGGGAGAGGCAGGAGGAGAGGGCGGAGGTGGAGGAGTTTTTGGCGTTGTTGGCCGAGGTGGAGAGTGTTGCTCTGTTGGTGCGTAATTCGTTTCTCCGCTTGCTATCGTTTTCTAAATTCCAGTGACTAGATCACCATGCGAGGCGCTGAACGACCCGCCGGGGTGCAGTGGTCCCGCCCATTTCTCCCTCCACTCGCTCCACTATCGCAGACCGCCGCTCGGCAGATGTTCGTCGACATCGCAGACCACACGGAAGAAGACCAAGACCTCGAGGATGTCCTCCGCCTCACAGACAACCTCCCGCTCGCGATAACCCTCCTTGCGCATCTCGTCGATTCGGAGGGCTGCGCCACGGTGCTCGCGCGGTGGGAGAACGAAAAGACGCTGCTCGTGTCGGACGGATACGACCGCAACTCCAACCTCAACCTCTCCATCCAATTATCCCTCTCGAGTCCGCGGATCGCCTTGCTGCCGCAGTGCGCCGAGCTTCTCGGCCTATTGGCGCTCTCCCCCGACGGCGTCTCCGACGTCGAGCTGCAGCTGATGAACCTCCCGATTCACGATGTGTTGCGGTGCAAGACCGCGTTGTTGCGCACGGCGTTGGCGTATAACACCGAGCAGAATCGGCTCAAGGTGCTCGTGCCGATCCAGGAGTATATTCTGCGGTTCGAGCCGCCCGGGAGGGCGCTTGTGCGCGCGGCCTTAAGGCATTATCTCAACCTGCTGGAGCTCGACAAGATGTATGAGGGGACGACGTCCAGTCCGGCTATCGTTCAAAGGCTGCAGGCGAATCTGCACAATATGCAGCGGATCGTGGTGAACGAGCTGGCGATAGCCGATGCCGGAGAGGACGTGGAGCTGGGGACGCTGGTGCAGACGATTCTCGAGTTGAACAATTTCAGCCAGGTGTTGTTGAACATTCAGCAGATTCCGCTGATGTTGAGGATTCCGGACTTGCTCGAGCGGGTCGGGCACGATCCGAGGCTAGAGGTTATGTATATCACCGAGCAGCTGAACTCGCAGCCGCATGTTCCGACGGAGAAGAGCCAGGCGGAGGCGTTGATCAAGCGGGGGAGGGAGCATGTGGAGAGTGGGAGGCTGCAGGATAAGGAGCAACAATGTGAGTTTTTTTCACCGAACTTTGGGCACGCTCACCGGACCTGATAGGTAAATTCTACTCGATCCTCGGCAACTTCTACACGTCCAGCGGCACGCGCAGTACCCCCGATGCGTACAAGGCGTACGAGACTGGCCTCGCCATCGCGGTCGCAACCGACCAACAAAAGCGGCAAATCACCTTCGTCCGCCGGTTAGCGTATCTTCGCTCGCAGGACGGGGAGTACGAGGCTGCTCAACGACTGGCTCGGGAAGCGCAGCTGCTCGCCAAGGTGACTGGGAACCTGTACCGCGAGGCGGGTGCCCTGGGCGTCGAGGCTCTGTGCTGCGTCGCGCTGGGGGAGTTGGCCGCGGCGGGGGACATGTACACGCACGCTCGGGAGCTGTACACTCTATGCGGGATGACGGGGTCCTATGCGGATTGTTCGCTGGCGCATGACCAGGCGGAACTGCATCTCGCGAAATCAGAGTACCCCGAGGCCCTACGGATCTTCGTGGATGTGTTGCACCACATGTCCATCCCGGGCGACCCCGCGACGGGCATCAGCGGCCAGCTCGAGCTGAGTATCGTCCATGCGCGCGCGTTGATGGGCGAACCAAGGGTCGAGCTGCAGCCGCTGTTGGACCGCGCACAGGGGCTGTTGCAGAAGGTCGGGTATTCGGACAACTTGCGGGAGGGCAGGTTGGTCCATGCGCATATTCTCTATGCGGATGGCGATGCGCGAGGGGCGTATGAGGAGCTGATTGCGTTGGTGAGACCTGGCAAATGGGTCGGCTCGGTGGAACTGCAGCGGCATTTCATCGAAAAGCTGAGCTTCCTAAGTGCGATTGGAGGCGTGCGCGAGGCGGAGAGCTGGTCGACCGTCTTGCTGCTGCATTCGCTCAAGCTGAAAGCGAAGCCGGATGTTCACAAGGCGTTGAAGGATCTTGGGGTGCAGTTCTTCAACAATTCGAGGGACGATTTGGGGACGGCGCAGAGTCTTCTGGAGGTTGCGTTGGGAGGGTTGACGAGGATGGATATTCATCGTGGGAGGGCGGAGTGTCTCTCGTATCTAGGCGAGATTGCGCTGCGGAGAGGGGATAAGGCAAAGGCGGTGGAGCATTGGAGTCTGGCGGCAAGGCTGTTTGAGCGATGTTCGTTGAAGACCGAGGTTGTGCGAGTTGAGGAGCGTTTAGCGGTTGTGCAATAGACAATACTTAATCGTCGGCCATCGTCGGCCGAAATCTCCGAGCTTGACACGGAACACGTACATCTACCTCTTGGCTTTCTCCCACTTGTCTCCCACCACGATGCACAACCTGCTGAACGCCTTCAAAGCCCGTCGTCCCGCTCTCGGTATCTGGCTCACCACGCCCGGCTTCTTCCACGCTCGCACCGTCGCCCTCGCCCACCCCGCCATCTCCTGGGTGTGTTTCGACACCGAGCACGGATTGGTGCCCGGCTCGGGGTCCGCGCTGGCAGAGAGCATCGCTGCCATCCACAGCGGCGGGGGAAAAACGCTCCAAGCGCTCTCGTCCGTGTCGCCGCCACGGGTCTCAGCGGCAGCAGCAGCACCAACTGGCAGATCAAACACGCATTGGACGCAGGCGCGCGTGGGGTCGTCGTCCCGATGGTCTCGACGCCGCAGCAGGCCGCCGATGTCGTCGCGGATAGCAAGTTCCCGCCCTTGGGCCGCCGTGGGTTGGGGAGTGCATACACGCAGATGAATTGGGGCATGACGGTCAAGGAGTACATCGCAAAGGCGAACGACGGGGTTTTGGTCGTGGTGCAGATCGAGACAAGGGAAGGGCTGTATAATGTCAAGGAAATTGCAGCGGTCGATGGTGTTGGTGCGTCCGTGTCTTTTCCGTTTGTGAGGAGCGTTCGTCGAAAGCTCTGCTACTCTAGACGCGCTTCTTATCGGCCCATACGACCTCTCCATCTCCCTTGGCTTCCCCGCCCCGAGCCCTGACCCCGTACCCGAAGTCGAGGAGAAGATTCAATATATCCGGACGCAAACCCAGAGCGTGGGGAAGAAGTGGTGTGTGTCTTCACCAACATCATAGCTTCTTTCGGCAACATCTGAATGGCCCGGCCCTTTCCAGCGCGATATACTGTACCTCTGGCGCACAGGCTGCGCGAAGGGTGAAGGAGGGATTCGACATGGTGCGTCCGTCATATAATAACAACCTTCCTCTCAGCCCGACACACCATAGGTCAATGTTATAAGCGACGTCGGCGCACTCTCCAACGCCATCTCGGAGCATGTCAGTCGTGCTCTCGCAGGCCAAGAATCAGATTGAGTGTGATCTACTGTACTCGTCTGGCCCCCCCGTCGTTTTCGAAAACCGAGTCCCCCCGCTCTCGATCTCGTACTGCACTCCTACTCCAGTCCGCAACTCGCTGTACCCAATCTTCCATTGAATTCCATGCATGCCACATCACGATACCTCCGAGTCCATGGCAGCAGAAATGCACAAGTCATTCGAGCTCTCATGTTCCTTAATTTATCATTGGAAGCGGTGGGTTTACTAGTATTGACGTCTGTCTTGAATCTTGATCATGACGGCCCGGACGAGGCCTTCAAATCTAGAGCCCATGGTGAAAAAAAAAAAAATGCTTGAGACGCGACGCAGAAGCCCAACTCCGAAATGAACGGACACCAACCTGAACAGATTCTCTGCAACGTAACTAAGAACTATGCGTTGGTGGTAGGGTGCACTGGGCTTGCAATGTGGTACCCTGAGATGGTGTATATAGTGATCGTGCTGGTGAGAGCTCAGGCTAGAGGTAGATCGATCCGGTTAACTCGGAAACAACACCGCTGCTCTCCGTACCTCGCTAGACCGAGAACGAAAAACTCCACCAAGAAAGAAAGAAAGAAAGAAATAAAAAGTTTCTTGTCGGTTCACTCTTACAGCCCGACTCCGCAACGAACGGACACCAACTTCGAGTGCACAGGCTTACAATGACAAAACTACGCGTTGGTGGCAGGGTGTAAGGGTGCGCCGGGCTTATAATGTTGCGGCGTAGCTTGAGTATCTAGCCAGCTCGGAGTCTGCTCAGTCTGGGCGCCATGATCATGAACCTGAGTCTGCACTCTTGAACTGCTAGGCCCGATCTCTGACGCCATTGGCGATAACCACGAAAAAAAAAAAAAAAAAAAAAAAAAAAAAACGTTGTTCACCAAAGACACCACCCTACAGCCCGACTCCGAAACGAACGGACACCAACTTGAACTGTAGACGCGGGGCAATTACAAACTACGCGTTGGTGGCAAGGTGGTGCACCGGGCTTATAATGTTGCGGCGTAGCTTGAGTTAAATGGAATCTAGCCGGCTCGGAGTCTGCTCAGTCTGTGGACCATGATCATGAACGTGAGTCTGCACTGGCACTCCTGAACTGGACCCGATCTCTGACGCCATTGGCGATAACGCCGAAAAAAAAAAAATGTTGTTCACCAATAACACCACGTAACAGCCCGACTCCGAAACGAACGGACACCAACTTGAACTGCAGACGTGGGACGATGGAAAACTACGCGTTGGTGGCAGGGTGCGACGGGGTTATAATGTTGCGGCATAGCTTGAGTGAAATGGGGATCTAGCTTGCTAAAGCTCGTCTACTCTCCATATCTACACTTCTTCTCGTGTGTAGTCTACTCCATCAGCAAAAAACCACCACGCTACACAGTTCTCATTAGCCCAAGTAGCGGTGGTAGCCCGGTAGGCTAGTCCCCGAATATGGGACGCTTGGTAGCACTCCAGCCAGAGCTTGTTAGCGCCTGGTAGCAATGGCAGGCAAGCTTGTTAGCAGCTGATAGCAAGCTGTTAGCATGCAGGTAGCAAGGGTAGACGGGCTAGAAAGAGGTAGCTGATATTCGGCACACTTGCATCGGGCTCAGAAGACAGAACAAACTAATAGATTCAAGGGAATACATATACAGTACAAGCAAGTACGTGCACCTCCAGCCCACCGCTACCCTGAATGCCTACCCCGAATGCCATCGGGCACTGCATCCGTCAAGCGGACTGGTCGCGAGTCGAGTAGCTGTACGGTGACAGCCATGCGCTGTTGTTTGGTTGGTTGAGAGGGAATGCAGCGTGGCAGCGTGGGTCGACGCCGGTGATGAGGGAAAGGTATGAGGCAGGACGGCGCATTGGGATCCTGCACGCGAGTTAGCACCGACGGAAGATGGCAGAGAGGGCTTACCGTGGACGGATATCGAACATCGGATGGAAGCCCACAGCGACGAAGAAAACAGGTGGCGGGCACCCGGGCGTGTTCCGCCAGTTTGGGATCTTGTAGTTATTTGTTCGTCTTGATTGCACGAGTGACTTGACGGGACTTGAAGCGGCCTTGAAGCATTTGCGTAGCGCCGTGCATTTGAGAAGGGGCGGGAGGAATGCGGAAGCGTGGGTGAAGGTGCTGAGAAGCAGCGCGTTGGAGCCAAGGGCTTGAGTGAGCCTTGTGTCGGCTGGGCTCTGTGTCGTCTGTTGCGACAGCGACAGCGGCTGGGAGCGTCTGGATGGGAGGGGGATCGTGGGATGGTCTGGGAGGAGCGGTGGTCGCAAACCGGATGGGTGGGATGGGCGGGGAGGGAGAAGGGAGAAGAAGGGAGAAGGGGAGGAAGAGGCGGGGGAAGAAAGCAAGGTGCGACCAACATGGCGCCATCTTATTAGGTGACTCGCTACCATCAATGATGTTACTAGGCTTCCATCAATGATGATGGGACTCATCACACCATGTGGCCCGTCAGGACTTAGACGATTTTCGTCGTCGAATGCACGTTTGGTCAAGTCTGCCCACACACTGCTCAACCTTCAGCAGCTCAGACTTCAACACCATGGTTTGCACAATGCTCTTGTCCACTTGGAAGGTGTAATTTCACCCACTCAACGGACCCTCTCGGCTAACGCGATCTACCCGACGATCCCTGTCGGCTAGCGTGATCTACTGAACGCTAGGCGCACTAACGGCGAGTCGCCGTTAGTGCTGTCCGTAATACGCTTACGATACGCCAAATGGCGTATCGTACACGTATCGGTATCGTATCGGGGTCTGAGGTTGTATCATATCTGTATCGTATTATATCGCCTCCAGCCGATACGATACGAATATATTTTCGATATATCAAAATATATCGTTGACTACTTTTTGGTTCTAATGCTTTCGATATAGTTCACGCCCTCCGCAAGACTCGATTTCAGCCACTCCTTGCAGATGATGTCGCCGGACGATATATCAAAAATATATCGTTCCGTATCGTATCTTTGGACAGCACTACTCGCCGTACGGAATCCCAATTGCGATAGGTCAAGACAGTGAGGTTGTACCGATCTTCAAGTTCAAGTTTGCCGCGGAGAGGTGCAAGGTGTTGGGCGTAGAAGTTGATACCACATGCAAGATGGGCAGGGTGAACGAATGGCGAGTTGAAGAATATGATGCAGCGCAACGATCAGTCCATTGAATGACACTTTGTTCAACTCTTGTTGGACGTCCTGCACAGCTGTCCAGTCCTTGCGCAGCTGAAAAGCGGTTTTTTTTTTCTTTTTCTTTATTTATGGTCAAATATGTGGTTGTCGTATCCAGACCATGACCTGCTGTTGTCGAATTTACATCTGGGGGGAAAGGAAATCAGGGTGACACAGTCGCAGAGGTATGTCAGTCAGTTCTCAGTACATTGGGTCCAAAAACTGAATTAATCAGTTGCAGAACATGGGGCACGGTGCTTGTGACCTTTGATACAATCTTCCAAGCCACCTATGCGTGTACTTTCCTCACCTAATTGTAGTTGTCCTGTGCTGATTTCTCCCAGATCTGCTTTCAGTACGTCTTTGGACCGTAGTGAGCAGATTCCTGGCAATTCCAGTCTTCCTCCTTGGAATCCTCCCACCTACCATCAACATTGTGTTTTCTGACCCCTCGATATTCCCTCAATGTCGGCTCATAACCCCCACACCGGTGAAAAGGTGAACCTTCCTGCCACTGGCTTTGAACTTCTTGAGCTCATTATATGTCTTTGCAGAATTGGTACCAAATCTTCAGTTTTCAAATCCCAAATTCATGTGCATTCACAGTCCTCTTTGTCCCTGTCTTGCGAGCTATCTTCGATGCTGTGGCAACATTGCTGTTGTTACAGTTTATCTTCCGCCGGTCACGGCAGATAAGTCAACATGTTCCAGCCGACAATGTTATCCAGAGACTAATCGAGGACGGTATATCATCTCTCTATCTGACAAGGAATCAACTGAATGTCGATTTAGAGTTTCGAGATCTTGTGTAAGAAAACTTTCCACAGTGATTGGGACTGATCTGAGCATTCTTTGGCATAGGCTTATATTCGCAATCATGGCAATGGAAGCCGTGTTCTTTCAGGTCTCCTTTCGCTGTTAGATCCTTGAATGCTTGCTAACATTCAACAGATCCCATCTGTGAGTCTGATTTCCCATTCTATGCTCAGGTTGGTGTCTGAGTTTTTACCAAGGCTCGCAATCATGCTCGAAATTTTATCGCACCATTTGTTGACTCGTCAGTGCTCAATTCTCTTTGCATCTAGGTGAGACCACACACCAACAGGTTGACTTTGATGCTGGTGACCCATTTTTTCATGGGCATCACAGCAAGGGCCGCACGTGCACGTGCAAGGGATACAATAGGACGCAGTGTTGCAGGGAGTGCATCAATTAGGGTCCGTTATTCAGTATTTTCAACATATTCAATCTTGTTGACGGTTTGGCATTGTAGTTTCACCAAGAGAATGCAGCAGCTACTCTTGTAAACGAGGAAGCCATCACAGAGGCAGACGTGGATCGAGATGATTATGGACCAGGCTGGTTTGACTTTTGGACAGAAGATGGGCCGAGGCGTACGAGGACCTGGGGTGTTTAGGAGATGGAATACCATGCTATGGAGAGCACTGGAAGCTACCATTTCTTGCAGGACCATGTCTACAACGGCTTGGATTGGTGCAATGCTGATTTTGGTTCATAGCGGGGAATCGACACGTCTTTTGGGGTGATGATCTGGTCACAGATCATTGTCACACAGCCAGAGAAATTGTGGATCGGCCGGAAAGAATGCCCAGTGTTAAGCTAGAGTGTTCAAACATCTTCTTCATACATAGCCTGCAATCTAAAATAATATGCTGACAATTTTTATATATGCGCTACGTGAGGATCAAAGGATCACGTGACATTATCTTATCTTATCTTATCGTGGCAAATTACTACCCGATAAGGCGGCTACAGGGGCCAGCGGGTTGAAAAAAAAAAAAACTGGTCGACCCTGTGTCCGAAATACAAAGTTGACACACCCTTGACTGCACCCTAGGTTTGGAACCTTCGTCATTTATTAGATCGGGAAAAGGAGCAAGCAAGCAAGGTTGGCTTGCACATGGCTAGCATCACACGCGTACGCTCGTCAATCTCATGATGCGACGATGCATGCTAAAAGTGACTTGACTTTTGGGGCGGTATTCTGTGACAACTCTGCCACTGTAACCCGCTTGACCCCGAACCACCATGCCAGTGCGGAACATGGATGTATACAAATCTTCACAGGCAAGGCTTATCTAACCGCAGAACCTGTCGAGCTGTAAAGTATGCAGAATACGGTACATTCAAGTGTTCATCTTCGCTCTTTCCGATTTCATTCATCAACCACCACGACCACTGGTATCTTCCCACCGGCCATCCCCGCCTCCATAATCCTATGCGCCTCCCACACACCGTGCTCCGTAAACGCAAACACCCTCTTCTGCTCCTTCAAGCTTGCCCTCCGTGGCTAACAGCCCAATCTCCTTCAAAGGCACATCCCCCAACGGAAACCCCTCCTCACCCAACGCAAAGCTCGCAAAGAACGACAGATGCACGCCGGTCGCCATCTTGTGCAGCAGTGGGTTAAACTCAACGCTGTCCAGCCCGCCGAGCCAGCCTGCGAGACACACCCGCCCGTCCCGCCGCCCGAGGTCCATAGACCCCAGAACGGTGCTGTTGCCCACCAGCTCGAGGATCTTGTCGAATTTCGCAGAGTTGGCGCGCATATGCTCAGTGAGTTTCGCCCCTTCCTCAATGAACACCTCCTTCACCCCCAGCGCATGCCGCATCTCTTCCACTCTAGCCGCACTTCGCACCGTCCCGCTGACCACCGCCCCCTTATTCACCGCCAACGCGATCGCAGCATGTCCAAACGCACTCGAGGCCCCACGCACCAGCAGGCGTTCCCGCGCCCGCAAGTCGATGTTGCCGAAAAGACATGTATACGCAGGGGCTTGCATATGTCTCTGGGAGCGCCGCGAGCTTCGCCCACCCCATCGCTGCACGAGCTCTTGCGAAAGCGGGACAATGTTGTTGATCTGGGCACTCGTATACTTCGCATACGGCCCGTTAATCGTGCGTCCCAATCCACCCATCAGCGTCGCCACAAGCGTTCCCGGAGTCAACACGTCGCTAGCCGGGACAGACGAAATGACAACCCCAACACACTCGATCCCAATAATCGGCATGCTCTCCGCCCACTCTCCCCTCCGCATATGCATCTCTGCGTGGTTCACGCCAAACACTTTGATCTTGATTATCGCGTACCCGGGCGTGGGCTTGGGCTTGGGCGTCGGTACGTCGGTGTGCATCTTGAGCGACGTTTCGATAGCGCCGAATTGTGTGACGACGATGGCGCGCATGGTTGGTGGAAGTGTTTGAGTGCTCATGATATTGCAGGCGAGTATGTTGCGGTAATGCTCGACGATACGAGCTCGGTCTTTATATGCTCGAGATGGAAATAGAGGCACCTGAGAGTGCTGAGTAAGTTGCCTCAGTCAACCCGTGCTGGCCGAATATTGGCACGTGCAGCGCTGCGGATGTTTTGCGATAGAGAACTGCAAAGACGGATTAAACGCAAGGCTCAAGCGAAGAAGGACTCGGAGAAGTAGACGATATTCGAGATTGCTTGACTCCGAGCGGAGAGTTTGGCGTGCAGATGTGCGCTCAAGAGTCAAGAGAGAAAACAGACATTGAGATGGCCGAGCAAGTCAAAGACATGCCGCTCAGTCAGAGCTGCCGCGCCGCAATAGGGTGGAAACGACGAGTGCCAGCGGAGAGTCCGAGTCCGAGTCGTCGGGAGGCGAGTTGCAGCTGAGAGGCTGGAGCAGAGTCTCCAGCGCTGGAGAGATGGCCGAGGATTCGACTGGTACGCGGCACGGTGATGTGTGTGCTTGGCGAACTAACTACAAAACTAAACCTGTGACCGAATAACACTAAACCCAAAACCTCTATACTCTGAATAAGACTTGGAATAGTCAAACTCGATGTAAGTCGGTGTAAGGGAGTGAGACCGAATAACACAAATCCAATCAAATAGCTAATAGACACTAGCGAGTTCAGAACCCTGGGTACAGGGCCTTTGGTGGGGGTGCAGGGTAGGTAATTCGAGAGTTTGTAACGCGCACGTAAGACGTACTATCGACGAGCCTTGATGGGGCGGCCAAATACGATGTCCTAGTCCTTAATCGGTAATCTTCCTAGTCTTCGGTCTTCTGTCTTCCTTATTCTGTTCAATCCTTGTTCGCTAATCACTAATCACTAATCACTAATTCTTGTCAAACACTCTGAATAACTCTTGGTTCAATTTACACAGTTCAAATCCGATTTAAAGTTGTAGCCTTTGCAGTTTTGTAGCTTAGCTAAACCCCAGATCGCGGCCTCAATAGGTGGGCGATTCTGTGTCTACATTGTCCCAAAACCCTACTTATATACCCTTGGCTGTGTCATACTCGTGTAGTAAAATATCATGATGGATCACCGATACCAAGCCCTCGAGTCATAATCGTACACAGATCCCTGATCCGAATAGTGATTGGTCATTATTCGGTATGATGCCCCCCAATCGTCCATGTAGCGGTTTTGCCCTAAGGTCCGGCGGATAGTCCTCGTTCGTAGCTCTCCGTGCATATGTGGTTTTTCCCAAACGGCCCAGTAGTTCCGATGTTATGGCCCATGCGAGTTTTCCGGATAAGGTCATCAGGCTTACTCTGTCGGCTCTCGGGTCTTGTAATCTTCGGCATCCAACGGCTTGTCACTCTCGGCTCCGATTCGGGTTTCATTGGTCCGATAGGTCCCGGCCTGTGCTTCTCCGCCATCTCATCACAAGTCCGATTATCAAAACTGTTATTCCGAGACTGCCAGGTCTTATTCGGTGTTTATCCCTTTGAGTGTTTTGCACCGGATTGGATAGGTCCAGGCTTGTGGGCTCTGCTGGTATGTATAGACAGAGACTTCGGAATGCGCCGCGGGTCGTCAACCCCATTGCAGACCTTGTTCACTGTTGCAGATATCTCCCAACTAGCTATTCGGGCTCATACTAGTTCTCTGATGTGCACACCGAATAAGCGCGAAAAGAATGACTTTCCACGCCTGTTCCAGAGAGCGGCTTATCAACGGTCCCGCCGAAAATGACAAGGCGGGACGCGAAGAAGGAAAAGACGAGGAAGCCGGTGTAGTAGACAGTTGTCATTGCGCGAGGATGCTGGATGGGAGGGTCGAAAGCCTCCTTTTTAACAAAAGTGTAGGAGCTGTGGAAACGCCGGGTGGATGTGGACATCACTGCTAACCGACTCCACCCTACGCTTGGTCTTTCTGTGTTTACTCCGGGTAGGAAACGCTAGATGGATGTGCAGAGGCTCCGAGACACAGGATTACTTCGCGTACACCGAATCCCGATGGGCCGACGGACCTTCTCCAGCAGTCCCATTCGCCGACGTTGCTTCGGATTTACCGAGACATCGGCACCATACCGGAGCGGTACATACGACGGTGCCGTATCCTATCCGCTGGGGCGAGCATGGAAAAAAAGCCAAGACACACAGCGGAGTACTTACTGTCGTTTAGCGAGGGATTTGGGAGCTGAAGCGTGCTCGAATCGCGGATATAAGTGCGTTGATAATGAGCCTAGATTATCAAGGTGTTGAGACGGGCTCTGCGGGAGGAATCGCCGTTGAGGATATGCGACATGGTGGTTGGGAGCAAGCCGTGAGATTTCAAAGCCGACGGCACATGATTGTGGGAATGATGTGACCAGACGTGACGCGACGCATCCCGTCTCATCAGGAAAACTCAAACGCGCTGGCAGCGCTGGCACAGCGCTGCCAGACGTCGCCAGACTGCCAGCCCCATGTCTGGCGCCAACCGACCTACCTATCGCCAGAACCCTGCCAGACACAACTTCTGGCGCCAGCCGCCTGCCAGTATCAGTGCCAGTTATCGGCCAGCGGCCTCCCAGTCAGCCCCAGTATTCGATAAATGAGCTTGTATTCACACGTGCATGAACAAATAGGTACAGGTAGTCGTAAGCGTGTATGGACTGATTGAATCTAGAAGGGAGAGCAGTCAGAGACGGCACGGCGCAACGGGGAATCAATAACTCACAAGCGTACATGAATGATTGCGGGGACTAGCGCCGGCGTGCGTTCAATCCTCGTCGTCCGAGATCGCGTCGCCAGCGTCGACTTGGAGCGCAAGGTCGATGATGTTCTCCTTCTGCAGGCTCAGTGGGTGTTTCTATGCCGGCGAAGCAGCGATTGGCGACAAGGGTCCGGATTTTGGCAGAGAAGGTCTTCATCGGGCCGGACTCGTTGGAGTAAGGGTTCATTCAAGCTAAAAGGAAGTAATAAGTGCATGAGAGAAATCTACAATCGTTACACGCACCGCAGCACAGATGGCGAGTGCTCCGCCGCGCGGAGGAAGCTATACTCCGAATCGTCTTGGAGCGTGAAGCCGAGGTGGCGTGCGAGGAGGGTGATAATGAGTTCGGAGCGGTGTCACTTGTAAGGGTGTCGAAAAGGATGCATCCTGAGAGTAATGCAATGAGTTGCAGCGGGGACGAAAGTCGCAAGCTCACCAGCGCCGTCTCCATCCGTGCTTCTTCTCTTCTTCCCTTCCATCGTACCCGTGGGCGGAGCGCTTGTCGGACTTGATGATGTCGATGTATTGCGAGGTCGAGTCATCGCGTTTGAGGAGCCTTGTTCTTGCTGATGTAGCGCAGGCTTGAGGAAGCGGGATTGAAGGGACTGAGATTGAGAGCTTGACGTTGGAAGAAAGGTCCGCGGGCATGCTTGGGGAGACAAGACCGTTGACGATGCACCACCGTGAGGATCTCGAGCGACGGCGTCGCATTTGGCTGGACGTTGGAGTAGGAGGGGAGGTGCGAGGAACTAGTGACGGCCAAGGGGAGGGCTGGCGGATGTGGTGGCCGCTGAGGGCGAATGGGCACGACGATGGGCATGGTGGGCGAGGAGGGAAAAGAGCAACCAGTGTGACACCTGTTACCATTGACTCATGCATCGACCACGTCATCGCACGTGCTGATGTAGGGACTTGTGATTTTCAAGTTGTCGCTCCGTGCCCGCACCTAGCTCTCGCATGCATCCAGGACGTGTATTACGACGAAAGCGAGAACCTCGGGACTCATCATACTTACTCCGTTGATCTGTCCATCCCGCCGGAATCCCAAATTCAAGTTGAAGCAGACCAGCGCCGGCGACTCATCGACATTGCGCGAAGCGCAAGTCAAGCGTAAGTAGCACTGCCAGTGCTTGCTGATGCCATGGTGGCATACTATGCTAGCGTCAGCAACGACGACTCGGACTCTAATGAAGAAACTGCCGGATACCGGCGTGAGACGATTCTGGCAGCTCTGGCGGCTCTGGCGGCTCTGGCGGAGAGCTGGTGGACACAATACTGCTGGCTGGGTTCTGGCAGCGCTGGCACTTGGCTGGCGCCAGGCTGCCAGACGTGCCAGACGTGCCAGACCAAGCCAGCGCGTTTGAGTTTTGCTGATGCTCTTTCGCTCCTCCTCCCACCATGTTCTCCGTCCGGGCCTTCGCTAATGTGTCATCCTCTGCGGGTTCCCAGCCTCGCAGGCGCTATGCGACCCACCCTCCCCGGCCATCCACCCGTGCGCAACTGTCGGTTGTGAGAGACATTCTACTCACTGCAAACGGACGCCTACAGAACCACAAAAACCCCACCGACTCCACAACCAAGTCCTCTGCGCTGCTTGTGCATCCTGCTCGGGATACCCGATGACCCAGTACGATTACTCGCGTGCTGGGACGTGCGTTGCGTGTGGAAGGCGATTCCTCTCGGCGGCGGCGCAAGGGGCCGGATATGCCTCCGCAATGCCAGTCCTCGTTCCTGGGTCCAATTATCTGCCATATTCTGCCCCGCCGACGCCTGCATACGCCAACCAAATGCCGAACTACCTCCTTCCACCTCACCACCCATATCATTCGTCCGCTCAAACACATCATGCGTCGTACTACCATCCATACTACTCTCCGACATCGCCAGGAGACGTCGCCGTCGCCGTCGCACCTCCTGGATACTCACATCGAGCTCTTCATCCCGCACATGAATCTCGTCATCTACCGCCGACCCCGACCACAGTCTCCGTCTCCCGTGAATGCGGCAGCAGGGAACACCGCCGGATGGCACGCACAAGCAAGCCCAGAGACCTCGAACGTGTCCACCGAGTCACCGACGGATCCGGACCACCTCATCGCATCGCACGGTGAACGACAGCGGCTCCAGCGCTCAGGCTACTACTGTACGTACGTCGTATTCCCTGATCGACGTCCAAGACTCGGATTCTGAGATGGAGAGGGATGCAGTTGAGGTGCGTCTTTGTCTTCGTTTTCCTCTTAGTCATTGATGTTCTACTCAGCGCATGTTGGCTCAACCAATCAGCCCATAGTCTCGTCTAGCGGGGGGAGAGGCGCAGATGACACTAGCGGTGTCGAACGCTAATCGACGACTGTTCGAAAATGTCTGCGGTGAGTCAACGAAACATGACAACCGTCCAAAATCTCGACGTTTGTTGGCGGAAATCGGAAACTCGGTGCAAACTCGAGAGCTGTCAAAATGATTGATCCTTCAAGAAGAAGAAAGAGATGACTCGGACCGAAATCCTCCTGCGGGAAATCAGAATGTTGAATACTATTCCAAATGGGTCCGCAGACAGCTGCTCCCAAGCAGGTATGTGGTCGTGAGGCTCTCAATGTTGCTCAATATCTGTTGCTAGAAGGCCCCTGTGTGTCCTCGATTCCGTTGCCAGTGTTCACAGCTGCTATTCTGACGGAGGTTCCAGCGGGTGATGAAGCCCTCTGATGGAATAAGATGAATATCTCGCACAGCTCCCTTTACAGCTCTTCAGTGTATATAAGGACTATTGAACTGTGTTTAAGACCCCGTTCTGCCTGATGGCTTCAATGATCGAGAGGTTAGCAGGAGTCCCTCTCACAACATACACCCTGACTGTATAGTGCCTTTGTCGATTGGGCTGGAAGAGCTCTTGTGTCCGCCGCTGGTATCTTGTTCCTTGCATGTAATGTGGTCTGACCTCTTTAATCTGGTAGTGCTGTACTTCTATGACTTTCTCCTGACGTTGCCCGAAGAATGGGAATTTCACCTCATTTTTGACGGTCCTTCTGTTTACAAGGGATGCTTCATCATTTTGCGCTACATCCCAATGCTGTATCAAAGCGGCATTATCCTGGGGATGTTCCAAGATAATTGGAATCTGCAGGTACCAAATCTCTCATGGAGTCCTTTCGGGCTAACATAGTCACAGAGGTATGTCAGTTTTCAATATGTCAGCTTCAACACTGAATTAATCAGTTGCACAACATGGGGCACAGTGCTCATGAGCTTGGATACAATCTCCCAAGCTACTTATGCTTGTACTTTGTCTCACTGGATTGTAGGTCTTGTGCTAAATTGTCCCAGGTTTGCTTTCAACCCGTATTTGGATGGTAGTCAACAGATACCTCGCCATTCCAGTCTTCCTCCTCGGAATCCTCCCACCTATCATCGACATTGTGTTTTCCTACCCATCTGTATTCCCTCAATGTCGGCTCATGAACCCTACACCGGTGAAACGGTGAACCTTCCCACCACCAGCTTTAAACTTATCTGATCCCAATATATGTCTTTGCAGAATTGGTACTGTGTCTTCACTTTTCAGATCAGCAATTCATGCAGGTTCCCAGTCCTCTTTGTCCCCGTCTTGCGAGCTATGTTTGATGCTGTGGCAACATTGCTATGGTTACAGTGGTTCCTCCGCTGGCTTCGGCAGATGAAACCACTCGCATTTGACATTGAACAACTAGTCCGGAGAGTGCTTAAGGACCGTATGTCATCTGTCTATGTGACAAGCTGTCAGCTAATTATGAAAATAGAGTTTCGAGATCTCGTGTACGAAACTTTCCATATCCATTAGGACTGAGTTGAAAGTTTCTGTGGCATAGGCTGATATTCATAATCATGGCAATGGAAGCAGTGTTCTTCCAGGTCTCCTTCTGTTGTTGTATCCTCCAATGCTTGCTAACCTTCACTACCTTTGCTCAGATACCCTCTGTGAGTGTGATTTGCTATTATATGCGTAGCTTTACATCTCATTGGCAATTTGTGTACCGAGGTTCGGAATCATGCTCGAAATTTTATCGCACCATTCGTTGACTCGTCAGTGCCCAATTATCTTTGCATCCCGGTGATACCTAGTCCAACAGGTTAACTTCGATGCTGGTGACACACTTTTCCATGGGCTTTGCCTCAAGGCGCTTAGCTAGGGGCGGTTCGGAACAACTCGATGTCACCAGGAGCGTACCGAATGTACCGATGAAGGTATGTTGTTCAGTACTTTGAACATGTGAGCAACCAAGCACCAAAGTTAACAGCTTGCCATTTCAGTTTCATTTGGAGAATGACGGACAGGCCACACTTGTAGACCAGGATGCCGTCACAGAGGCAATCTCTCAAGACACTGCATCGTCAGATTTCTGGGGGAGAATCTGTGAGGATACTGACAGTTTTCCAGGGATTTTCAACTTGAACATATAGTAGAAGGCGATGATTATGCAATAGCCTGGTTGAATTTTTGGATGGCAGAGGATGGCCTGGACCACGAGTGTTCACCTGCAGCAGGCTGAGATGGAATGCTAGATGGAAAGCACTAGACGGACTACGACGGTCAATGTATTACTATGATACCTTGCTGGCGGTGCTTGTTTGGAATGCCCGTGCAAATACCTTCGTGCCTCGGGGGGCCTCTTCGAGGGGTGGGACCTAGAGGTTTTACCAGTCCTCCTGCTGCAAATGAAGCTATCCAGTTTGCTTATAAATCCAAAGGATGATCATCAGAGGCAGGGTGTTGGTTGATACGATGCAAGACGGGCAGGTGAACAAATGGCAAGTCAAATAATACGATGGAAGCGCAACCATCAGTTCCTCAAATGACACTTTGTTCAACTCCTGTTGGACGTCCCGAACAGCCGTCCAATCCTTGCACAGCTGCAAAGCTGTTTTTGTTTTGTTTTCCAGCGGCATTTATTCACGGCCGAACACATTATTGCCGTATCCAGACTATGACCTGCTGTTGTCGAATTTACATCTGGGGGAAAAGGAAAATGGGGCATCTCGGGCATCTAAAATTCCCGAACAGTGGCACTTGGCCAAAATAGTACAGTATCTTTTTAGTGGTCACATAATCATCTCGCACAGCCCACTCTACAGCACCTAGCTCTGCCTTGTATATAAGGCCTGTCCTCGACACCGCTGTCCACTGGACAGCTTCAATGAGCGAGAGGTCAGCAGGAGTCCCTCCCACAAGCTATATCCTGACCACGGTGTGTTTTAGCGCCATTGTCAATTGGGCTGGAAGAGTCCTCGTGTCCGCCGCTGGTACCATGTTCCTTGCATTCTTGTGGTCTGACCTATTTAATTCTGCAGTGTTGTACTTCTACGACTTTCTCCTGACATTACAGAGAGAGTGGCAATTCTATGCGAATTACACTGCCAGAGGTTACAAGAGTCGTTCCATGCAAAAGGCATCCTTCATCATTTTGCGCTACATCCCAATGCTCTATCAGAGCGGCATCGTTTTGGGGATGTTCCAAGATAATTGGAATCCGCGGGTACCAGATCTCTCCTCCATGGAATCCTTTCAGGCTGACACAGTCACAGAGGTATGCCAGTTCTCAACATGTGAGCTCCCACACTGAATTAATCAGTTGCACAACATGGGGCACAGTGCTCATGAGCTTGGATACAATCTCCCAAGTTACTTATGCATGTACTTTTCTCACCTAATTGTAGTTGTCCCGTGCTGATTTGTCCCAGACCTGCTTTCGGCACATATTTGGGCCGTAGTGAGCAGATTCCTTGCAATTCCAGTCTTCCTCCTTGGAATCCTCCCTCCCATTATCGACATTGTGTTTTCCGACCCCTCTATATTCCCTCAATGTCGGCTCATAAACCCCACACCGTTTAAAAGGTGAACCTTGTCAAGAACAGGGTCGGGGCTCCACAGTCCCAAGACACCAAGGGCGAACCGGGGTGCTCTCCTCGCGATAGCGAGTCTCGAGAGGCTCCGTGTGGTCGTGTACGATAGAACCCACAGCCTCTGCGGGATCTAAGGGTCCAACGCGACGCGAGTCGGAAGGATCGGGTTCTATGACGGGGACTCGGAGTCTAGAACCCGTCGGCGTCGAAGGGCGTCGAGGAAGGATGGAAAGTCCGATACGAGACCGTGGAGAGTAAGGCCGTGTATTAGACGAGGTAGAAGCTAGAGCTCCTAGCTTCTACCGCCCCTTCTTATACTACAGGGTATGTATGCTATCAATCGGTATCCTATCAATCCCTCCTACATGTCCGATCCACTCCTCCCTGTCAAGCCGCGACAGCGGTCGTCCCTGCCCTTGGTATATATACGATCTCCTCCTTTATCGTTGGATACGATGCGGATCGGTGACATGATGCGTCGTGATGCGCCATCAGTCGGTTTCATGACATCACCCCCCTCCTTTAAGGCACTCGCCTCGAGTAGCCGTGAGAGCGGGTTCCCTTTTGCGGAGTATGAATTTTTGTTTCGGAGTTTCAACGTAATTCGGCGTTTCAAAATTTTGTCCGGAGTTCGAATACTTTGACGCCTCGTGTTTCAGGGTCGTTTGCATGCTCGGTTATTTTTGGTTTCATGGAATTTCTCTCGCTGCGGCTTCCAAAGCTTGTCGGGTTCCATGTGATTCTTGTGGCTCCTTTTGAGACGTGACTAAAGTTCTGGACCCACGAGTCACACCCCTAAAGGGGTAACCGAGCTGCGGGTTCCCAATCCGGTTTGTTTTGATTTGTTGGTCCCCCTGTCTTCGCGCGTCCATTTAAGACACCGCGGAATCAAAATGCCGCCTCCATTTCTTCCTTCACTCCCCCATGTCGCCTCCTCATCGCCTTCGTGGTCGTTCGGGTTCTCCCCCTTCTTCTTCGCATCTGCCCGCCCCGGTTTACACCGTCGATGACCCTCCGCCTCCGCTTTCGCGGTTTCGTCGTCCCCGTCGTCGTGGCGTCCATCGATACAACTGGTTCATCTCTTTCGCTTACGGACCCACTCCCTCGCTCAACGAGTCTATGGTCGAAGACGCTGGTCTCGCGGAAGAGGCGGAACTTCATCTCATTGCCCCATCCCGGCTCATCGACGGCCTCCCTCTTCACACCACGATTCTCGTCCTTCTCGAAGTTCCGCTCCCTTCTCTGCCACCTCCTCCTCGTCATTTCCCGCTTGACGCGGTATTGTCTCGGTTTCTTCGCCGTCCAGTGTCCGATTATAGTCGGCGTGTTGTTGTTTCGCGGGATCTACCCCTTCCATCCCGCCAGCGTGTTCCCTTGGGTGTTCACGCCCGTCCTGTTTTCCTCGATGTTAGAACCCCGCGCCTCAACGTCCGTCATCTTCCTCCCTCTCAAGGGGCATGGTCATCGTTCGACTGGGCGCAGGCCCTTTTCGACCAATATGTTTCCGCCGTGGGTTGGATTCCTGTCTTCGCTGGCCCACGCGACATCTATTTCGGCGCGGTTTTCGACGCGTACGAGCGCAACTTCATGTTGCATTCCAACCCGGCTGTGTCACCCCGCGAAACCCTCGATCTTCGGTATCGTTTCTGGGAGGAGGGCGAAGCGATTCAACTTGCGCGCGAAGGCGTCATGCGCGAACGCGCCGACCATCATGCGGAGCGCGTCAAGGAGGAGTTGAAGAGTCTTTTCCTCCACATGGTTCGTTTCTCCGTCAATTCCCTTTGTCTCTTACCAGCTGTAGCGGTATGTCCTTTGGATGCTCTCATCGCTCTCCTGAGCCGGCATCGTTGTCTTCGCTTCTCGCAACTTCTGGGCTCTCTTCGAAGAGACTTTTACTCATCTCACCGGTCACAACCGGAATACGGCAGTCGCTTCTGTCCAGTTCGACCGGGAACTCGAAACCGCTCTCCGTTTCCCGCGCTCTTTTGTTTCCCGTGCTTTCCGCTATGATCGACCTCCCCTCGGTATTCCTTTTGTTGAATTTCCAGACCCCCGGATTGACGAAGCATCTGGGGATTGTCCACCCTCCTCTTTGTTCGCGTGGGAACTTCTTGCCGAGTATCTCGACGAATGGCTTTCCTCCGGTAACGGAGAACGTCCCGCGGTATTCGTAAATCTTCCCCCGCGCCAGCGGGTTCCGATCTTCGACGAGTTCGGTCGAGAGGTAGATGCCATCCCCGCCGAGGAAGAGTACATCGATTCTGAGCCCCTGGGACCGGTCTTTCCTGACGAACTTGTCAACGTTGAAGAGCTTCCCACTTCGCCGCCTCCCCAACCAGTGCATTCCCCTCCTCGCTCGCCGTCACCTCCTCCTCCCGTGGATGTGTTGCCCGCTTTCGCGGACGAAATCATGGATGGCGACGTCGTCATGGACCACAAGGAACCCCAGGACGGGTCGGATGGTAATGGGCGAGACCCTTCCCCAACCCATTCATCGTCGGCGAATTCGACTTGTTCGTCGGGTTCAGGTTCGGGTTCGGGTTCTCGGTCGCGTTCCAGCTCTGGTTCTCCTTCCCCCGAACCACGACGCTCTCCTCCTCCCGATCGTCGCCACCCCCGTCGTCAAGGTCCTGTCGTCCCAATGCCGCCTCCTAATTCGGCGTACACCGATGTGATTCCCCCCGCGTCTACGCTTCCTCGTGTTGGTATGGGCGTCCGATTTTCTGGCGAGCCCGTTCACCGCCCTCGGGGTCATGTAGTGCGTGCCCTGCATCCTCCTTGTGAGCGCTGCGTTGCTGCTCACCGCCTCTGCACCGTCTGGTCCATGCCCGAAGACGCCCACAAATCCGCTCCTACCAAAGCCCGCTCTGCCTGTGACGCCTGTTCCCAGGCGAAGCAAACTTGTCCGACTTGGAAGGCCCTTGCGAGTGCATATCAGGCACCCGCTGCCTCTCGGGATTTCGGCGGTTTTCGCTTCGAGTTTTGGGAGCACGATGGGGATAATCTGTATTACCCACTCGCTGTCGATTTCCGATTATGGGATTTGAGTGTTCTTCGTGAGTTGATTCGTTACGTTTCTTCCGGTTTCATTCTTACGCTTTCCTCAGCTCGCCATTGGAGTTGGCAGAAGATTTGTTATCGTTTCACGCCTCAATCCTATTCGGCGCGGGCTGAAAGACGTTGGCAAGAAGCCGCCCGTTGCGAGGAAGCCGAACGTCGAGGAGGACATCGTCGCGCGCGGACTCGTGCACCTCCTCGTGGTCGTTCTCCCCCTCGATCTCGTCGTCCCCCGCCCCGGTCCCGGACTCCTCCGCGAAAGCGGGCTCGGTCGGAATCCCACTCGCCGTCTCATCCCTCTCATCGCTCTTGGGGTGTTCCCGGCTCTTGGGGTGTTCCTGCCTCCTCGCCGCCACCACCTCGTCAGAGCCGTCGGCCGCCTTCTCGTCCTCGAGCGGATCGTGCCGAAGGCTCTTCACAACAACGTCGTGGAACCGCCGATCGCGGGGAGGGTTCTTCGCGCGGGCAGCCGCCTCGTCGTCCCGAGTTTGTCCTCGTCGAGGATTTTCCGGGAGTTCGTATCCCGTTGCAGGTCCCCGATTTGCAGTTTGCCATCGAAGAATCGACTCGGCTCAACAACGATCCTGATGTTCCTCCGACTCTCCGATTCTCGCCACTCGGGCACTTGTTGGTGCAATTGACGTTGGGAGGTCCGTCGGGCTCTTTTGAGGCGTTTCTCCCTTCTCTCCGGGCTGTTCTGGATTCATCTCTGGTCACCGCAAAAGGTTCTCTCCCCGCCGATCTCCACTTCCTCGACTTCCTGGTCCAGGAGTTGAACCATCCTCGCGCCGAGGAGGTTTTCCGTCGCCTTGCTCTTCTGTTCGATTCGGCCGGCTCCTTTGCACGCCGTACTCGCTTGGAGCGCGAGAATCTCATTCCCCGCGACGAGTCAGGCGACATAGGCCTTGACTATGAGGATTTTCCAACCGCGGGAGCGGACGTGCCCGGGGGGTAGCGACTCCGATGTGGTAGTGGTGGAGCGCGAGGGTATGGAGGTGGATGACGACGACCCGCCCTCCCCGTCTCAACGTCGTCCCTCCGTGAAGAGCAGGGGTAAGCGTCGGGCTTCGTGAACGTCGCGAGAGTGGATAACGATCCCGCACTCTCGTCGGGTACTCGGAGGTTGTTTGTCCAGACAATATATTGCAGCATGTATAACGTAGTCAGCCCAGTAGTGTAGCGATTTCTGTATCTTCCTTTTTCGTTCTTTTATATCGATTTTTTCTTTGGCTCTTTGTGTGTTATGACCCGGTATAAGTGTTTCAGTCCTCGGGTTCTAGCGTGAGAATGATAGTTGAAAAAGATCTGCGTTCGTTCTTTGTCCGTTCGGGTATCAATATGATGGCGTGGATCCCGGCCATCGGGTTCTTCCGCTTCAAGCGGGGTTCTGAGTGTTCCCTCCTCCCGGGTTCTCCGTGTGCGTAGGCCCCGCTCACGCGGGTTCCGCTGCCGTGCGTGCGTTCCTCCAGGCTCTGCTTCTCTCTGCTCCCCTCCCTAGCGCTGGTCCCGGGTCAAACCGAATTGGCTGACCATGCGGGTGATTCTGCGCTCTTGGGGCCGGGCCTGGGTGTTGTGTGGGGGCGTCCCTAGGCATTGCCGGGTGTGTCGGGCGGGGTGCTGGATTGCCCTGCTGGTGGGGACAGCGATGCGTTGGATATTGGTGCGCGCGTGGGCATGGGTGTCTTCTTCTTGTGGAGTAGGGGTCCGCGGGGGCAGCCAAATGCCAACCAATAACGCGTAGCATCATACGCCATGCTCTAGTCCAGAAGCCAGGCCCGACCTCGACCCAGGGCCCTCGATTGTGGATTGGTGTTCGGTAGGCGGCCAGGTACGCCGCCAACTCCAAGAAGATGATGAAGGCCAGCAGCCCTGTGTACGGGGTGGCCGAAACATTGACACAGTACGTTTTGTCCATAGTCGTTCGCCGGTGGTTGTTTTCAAGATCGAAGCTTCTACCTTCTGTCAAGAACGGGGTCGGGGCTCCACAGTCCCAAGACACCAAGGGCGAACCGGGGTGCTCTCCTCGCGATAGCGAGTCTCGAGAGGCTCCGTGTGGTCGTGTACGATAGAACCCACAGCCTCTGCGGGATCTAAGGGTCCAACGCGACGTGAGTCGGAAGGATCGGGTTCTATGACGGGGACTCGGAGTCTAGAACCCGTCGGCGTCGAAGGGCGTCGAGGAAGGATGGAAAGTCCAATACGAGACCGTGGAGAGTAAGGCCGTGTATTAGACGAGGTAGAAGCTAGAGCTCCTAGCTTCTACCGCCCCTTCTTATACTACAGGGTATGTATGCTATCAATCGGTATCCTATCAATCCCTCCTACATGTCCGATCCACTCCTCCCTGTCAAGCCGCGACAGCGGTCATCCCTGCCCTTGGTATATATACGATCTCCTCCTTTATCGTTGGATACGATGCGGATCGGTGACATGATGCGTCGTGATGCGCCATCAGTCGGTTTCATGACAAACCTTCCTGCCACTGGCTTTGAACTTCTCAAGCTCAATGTCTGTCTTTGCAGAATTGGTACCAAATCTTCAGTTTTCAAATCCCAAATTCATGTGCATTCACAGTCCTCTTTGTCCCCGTCTTACGAGCTATCTTCGATGCTGTGGCAACATTGCTGTTGTTACAGTTGCTCTTCCGCCGGTCACGGCAGATAAGACAAAATGTTCCAACCGACATTGTTATCATGCTCCAGACACTGGTCGAGGACGGTATCTCATCTCACTATCTGACAAGGAATCAACTAACTGTGGGTTTAGAATTCCGAGATCTTGTGCCCCAGTGATTGGCACTGACTGCGGTGTAGGCTTATATTTGCGATCATGGCAATGGAAGCTGTGTTCTTCCAGGTATCCTTCTGCTGTTGGATCTTTGAGTGCTCACTAACCTTCAATACATCCGCTCAGATCCCATCTGTGAGTCTGATTTCCCACTCTATGCGCAGGTTGGTGACTGATGTTTACCAAGGCTCGGAATCATGCTCGAAATTTTATTGCACCATTTGTTGACTCGTCAGTGCCCAAGTCTCTTTGTATCTAGGTGATACGTGATACCCCAGACCAACAGGTTGACTTCAATGCTGGTGACCCATTTTTTGATGGGCATTGCTGCACAGCCCTCGGCACGTGCACGTGCAAGGGCTGCACGTACACTGGCACGTGCAAGGGATTCAGGAGGACTTAGTCCTGCAGGGAGTGCATCACTTATGGTTCGTTATTCAATACTTTCAACATACCAGTGCAGTCTTTTTAACCATTTGGCATTGTAGTTTCAGAATGGGGGGGCCACTCTTGTAAACGAGCATGCCATCACAGACTCCAATGACACAGAGGCAGACGTGGACAGAGATGATCATGGACCAGGCTGGTTTGATTTTTGGACAGAAGATGGGCCGAGGCGTACAAGGACCTGGGGCGTTTAGGAGATGCTGGAAGCTACCCTTTCTTGCAGTACCATGCTTATGATAGCTTGGGTTGGTGTGCATAATTGAGGGGTGTTGAAGGTAGAACTATTTGGCGCACCACATATAGGGTGGAAAAGGTTTTTACCAACCCCTGGTACCCCCCTCCTTACATGATTCCCCATGACAAGATAAGATAAGATCACGTGCACCTTCAAACACCCAGCCATTGTCAACATAAAATAAATGGATAATAATGTTTGCAGTATTAATACATGTGTAGACTATCTCATATAGTACATGTAGGTACAGAACAGCCCTCCAGACATCAGAAAGTTTTTTTATTTTGCAACACCAAGGTCCAAGGCAAATGGTAGGATACTTACCCTCTCAGAAGGGGGTTGGACTTGTAAGTTGAATTTGAGCCTCTGCTGAAAATTGTTTGGCCTTCGGAACCCTGGCCCGGGTGTCGGATCATTCATCACATAGGATCACATCGTGACGCATCTCTCCTTGACTACCACAGTCAAAATCTTCTCGAGGTAATCTGCCAGCGCACTGTGTATCGCATTTCCCTCCTCATCTCCCGCCGGGGTTGGGTTAAGTACTTATCCCGCGCCGTGTTTCTGCCAGTGGATCTTCTCACTTGGTTCAAACGCCGCCGCGTCCGTCTGGAGTCTGGACCAATCTGAATCGCCGCGCCGCTGACAGAGCGCCCCATGGCCATGGACAGTGAGTACTGCCAGTGCTAGTGGTCCGGCGCTTTGTTCACGGGCATGATTTTGCTTTGCAGGTGGTCATTGCCAGCCTGAGTGAACAAAGGCAATCACTTGACACTGAGATGCCTTCTCCCTCTCTCCATCCACCATGTCCCCGTCCCGAAGTTGCTACATCCTCCTCAAGATCATGCACCACTGGCGGCGCAATCTCCGGATCTAGAGATCGTGAATCGAGTCTGGACTCTGCAACTGACAACGCGACTAACACCTCTCACGGCTACTACACTTCCTCCCCAGTCACATCCTACCCGTTGTCGCTAGATCTAGAGAACGAACACTTATGGCGCCGGTATATATTCCCACCGAGTCCCGTCCTTTCCACTTGAATGCGGACTCGGATGTCCGGTGTTTCGGTGCGTCACGTCGTCCCAAGTCGCTTCTGTTTCTTAAATTCAATGGCATTCGTCGGCGGGTGTGCATGCGTCTACAGTTTCAAGTCTCGGATCTCGGACCGACTGGCTACGCCCACCATTTATACCTCTCTCTCCGGGGACCTTCGATTCCTATCTCTAATCTCTCCCGGAACATGATTCAGACCACTCTCAGAACTCTCTGCCTCGCCTCCGGCACACCGAACGCCAGTGCCCTTCTTCTTTACCGCGCAATCCCAGATGCGGTTGCCACAATACAATGATGGCAAATTGTATTGAAATTAGACAGGATCAAACCTCCAAGTTGACCAGAAGCTACGGTACAGTAGCTGCATCAGCGGTACAATCAATCTTGTTTGCTCGCATCAACCTAAGATTCGGTACAATGATGGCATCATACTGGTTAGGGTTAGGGGTTAGAAGGTTAGTAGTTAGTGGTTAGAGGGTTAGTGGTTGGTTAGAAGGTTAGGTTAGTGGTTAGAAGGTTAGTGGTTAGGGTTGGAAGGTATATTGTCAATAAAAAAACACCGCCACCGGCGTACACTGGATATACTCGAGGGTAACTATAAGGCCCCAGGCGGCCGTCAACGAATCCCGGTGGACATGACGGATGACCAAAAAAGGCAGCTGCCAAAATGATGTTCGGTACAATTCGTTGCAGAGACGGTACAGTCACACAAATTGTATTGAAGGTGCTTCTGTAATGTGGTGACCGTATCTGACCTATACTCCTTCTTTACCGACAAGTAACTATACGTAGTCTCTCATACAGACTCTATACTGTGTGTGCCGAACAAGTAAGGACACTTAGTAACTATACGTGGGTGATTGACCCAGATTTATATTATTATTATTATACCGTGCTCCGTGCGCACTGGCAACGATTTGTAATGGTGTGGCTCGTCCGTAGGAGGCCGGTAGCTTTCCCTCGTACGTCGCGAGGGTTTTGACGCACCCGTGCCGTAGTATTTGGGTTTGGTGATGATAGCGCCGAGGGTACTTATACGTGACCGCGTTATTCCTAGTCCTTGTCTTTGCAACGCCAGTTTCGGTCATAGACCGTCTTGTTCCTTCCTCATCTTTGTTCCTCGTCGTTCCGCTCGCGTCAACGGTCAACACCGTTACAGTTTGCAAAGACCACCAACAAAAGAAGCTGAGTATTCAGTTTCTCTCTCGACACCTGCCACATCCTTGCTTCCTTTCCCCACGACTCCCATTCTCCCGTTCTTGTTCCCCGTTCCGTTGCCGCGCTGATGAGCACCGAAGAATCCTGGGCCAACGCTGCTAGCGCCAACACCTCCAGCTGGGGAGGCTTTACCCCCGTCGACGTGGCTGGTGGCTTACCTTCCCACACTGGTTACGAAACGCCAGCGCCCGCTGTCGATACCTACCAGGATTACGTCCCGGCGCCGCAGTCTCCGCCCGTCGACCCCGGCTCACGCATTATCGCCATGCTCAACGAGATGCACGCCGACAACGTCTCCCAGCGCGCCATGCAGGCTGACCAGCACAACGCGACCATGACTGTACTCAGCAGCATGACCACCTTGATGTCGAGACTCACGGACAAGCTCGACGCGCGTCCAAACCCCACTCCTTCTCCCGCTCACGCGCCTGTCTCCGCGCCTATCCCCGCTCCCGTGACCTCGACTATGCTCGCGACCACATCCCACGACCGCGCTATACGCGTGAAAGAGCCGCGTCAATTCTCCGGCGCCGCTGATCAAGTTCAGGCGTTCGTCGAGGAGATCAACGTCTATATTCGGCTCTCGCGTCTCACCGCCATCGTCGACAAACGCGACGTCCTGTTCATGCATCTGAAGGATGGGGCGCCGCGTTCTTGGTACCACGCTGTCGAAAAAGCTAAGCCGCTCGTCTTCGATGACTTTGAATCGCTACTCGAGAATTTCACTAACATCTTCGGCGATCCCAATCTCGCTGCGACGAAGCTTCGCGAGCTTACAAACCTCAAGCAGACCTCGTCTTGCGCCAAGTACTGGGCTCGTTTCGAGGAGCTCCTTCCTTACGTCGACCTCTCGGAGGCGACTAAGCTCCAGTACTTCAAGGCCGGTCTCAAGTCCCACATCCGCGACCACATGCTCCACACCATTCCCGAGCCCGCGTACGCCCAGTATGCGCTCCAGGCTATCCAGTACGACAACGCCAAGCACTCGGATGGCGTCAATTTCGGCCTGCAACCGAGACACCATTCTGGCGCCGGTCACCACCACCACTCCCATTCTCCGCCCGCTTCCTCTTCCGCGCCCGCTGCTGGGTCCACCGCCGTTGTCCCGATGGAGGTCGACGCCGTTCGCGTTCGTGGACCGCTTACCCAGGCGGAAAAGGATAGACGCAGAGCGACTGGTCTATGCCTGTATTGTGGACAGCCCAACCACAAGGTCAACGAGTGTCTGTTGCGCCCCAAAACCAAGGCTGCTCCCGCCCAGGCGGGAAAAGCCTGACCGAGTGCCCATCCCCTGCCCTAGGGCCCTCGGTTTCTGACGACAGGGCACGTCCGTCTTCCGCCGCGAAGCCCGCGTTTGTTCGTGCGACGAATGGACGTTATATACCCCGAAACTACGTCCCTCCCACTTACGTGTTTTCTTCTTCTACTCATTTGAATTCTCCAGCACATTTCTTCATCAACGTTACTCTTTCCTTTCCCGGTCGTGCTCCAATCCGGACGTACGCACTGGTGGACTGTGGTGCCTCCGACTCGTGTATCTCGGACCGTTTCTCTCAACGGCATTCGCTTCCGCGTTCGCTGAAAGAGGTTCCAGTTCCTGTCACGGCGGTCGATGACCGTCCCATTGCGGGTGGTCTCGTTACGCACGATGTCATAACCCAGCTGTCGGTCGACTCTCACAAGGAGACTCTACGGCTGGGCATTGTGTCGGTTGGTTACCCGGTTATTCTTGGCCTCGATTGGCTTCAACGCCACAACCCTTCGGTCAACTGGACCGATATGGACCTCGAGCTCTCATGCTGCAACCTTGTTCGCTCAGAGCCCATTCGCGTCGTTGCGTAAGGCTACGGTCTCCCGCATCTGACACCGGGTTCTTCTTCTCTCAACGCAATCACTGCGACCTCCGTCGGCCTAGGCTTTGGTCTTTCCGGCGAGTCAATTCCTTTTTCTCGTATTCCTCCTGCTCTGTTTCCCCGTCGTACCCCCGTCCCTGTTCCTGTTCCTCCCGTCACTCCTGTACCTATGAATAATGATCGTCTGGCCAACGACTCATCCCCGCAGCCGTCTGCGGACGCACCTGCAGAGTCGGCTTCGAGCCCATCTACGCTGATCCCAGACCTGGGAAATGATGGTGTATCTCGATCCACTCCTCCTGTTTCCCCTGCTCCCTCATTCCCTCGTTCCTCGTTCTTGTCTGCGCTGACAGGATTTAACGGCTTCGGTCGCTCTATCCTCGATCGTACTACTCCCTTGCCCCCTCGTACTTCACTCCGTCCCTTGAACATTTGTATTCTTAGCTTTTCGCGTTTTCGCAAAAGCACCAAGAATGATGATATTTCACTGATTCGCTTTCATCCCGTAGGTTCCCCGCTGTACAACCTCGCGTCGATGGGGACGCCCTCCTCGCCTGGCTCCGAACTGGGTCCGGACAGTCCTGATGAACCTCACGACGACTCTGCGCTGCGCGCGCTTCCTCCCAAGTACATGCCCTGGGCCTCGACTGTCTTTTCCGACACTGAGGTCGACCAACTCCCTCCGCACCGCCCATACGACCTCGCGATTGAGGTCGAGGATGGCAAAACACCTCCCTTCGGCCCGATGTATCGCCTTTCGCAGGAAGAACGTGATGCTCTCGCCAAATACCTCGACGAGAACCTCAACAAGGGTTTTATTCGTCGCTCTACTTCTCCCGCCGCCGCTCCAATTCTCTTCGTCCGCAAAAAGTCGGGCGAGCTTCGACTCTGCGTCGATTATCGTGGTTTGAATTCGATAACTAAGAAAAACCGCTATCCTTTACCTCTTATTGACGATCTTCTTGATAGGATTCAAGGATGCACGGTCTTTTCTGTCATCGACCTCAAAAACGCCTTCAACCTTGTTCGGATCAAAGAGGGTGACGAGTGGAAGACAGCCTTTCGCACTCTGCTGGGCTTGTTTGAAACTCTCGTCATGAATTTTGGCCTCTCAAATTCACCCTCTACATTCCAGGCGTTTATCATGGACACGCTACGCGATTTTCTCGACGTCTTCTGTGTTGTTTATCTTGATGATATACTGATTTTCTCTCGTTCGCAGGCAGAACACAATGAGCATGTCAAGAAAGTGCTCAACCGCCTCCAGTCGGCTCGCCTTTTCGCAAATCCGGAAAAGTGCCTGTTCGACAAGCCCGAAGTTCCGTATCTCGGATACATCCTCGGCGCCGATGGGATAAAGATGGACCCGAAAAAGCTCGATTCGATTCGCGATTGGCCAGAACCTCGTACTGTCCGTGACGTACAGGCATTCTTGGGTTTTGCGAATTTCTACCGACGCTTCGTGTCTCATTATTCTTCTCTTGCTTTACCGCTGACCTCTCTTTGCAAGAAGGATGTCCCATTCGAGTTCACCCCCGCCGCGCGTGATGCTTTTAATCTCCTCAAGTCCGCGCTCATGTCCTCCCCCGTTCTCTGCCACTTTGACCCGACTCGACCGTGTACGCTATCAACGGACGCTTCCGATTTCGCCCTCGCCGGTATCCTACAACAACCCGATGATAACGGCGATTTGCATCCGGTCGCGTACTACTCTCGGAAATTCACTCCCGCCGAAATCAACTACGAGGTCTACGACAAAGAACTCCTTGCTATCGTGGACTCGTTCCGCGATATGCGCGCCTGGCTCATCGGCACCTCGACTCCCATCTCGGTCATTTCCGACCACAAAAACCTTGAGTATTTCATGTCTACTCGTGTTTTGAATCGTCGACAGGCACGCTGGTCCATGTTCCTCTCCGAATTCAATTTCAAACTCGTTTACGGTCCTGGTATCAAGAATGTTGCGGACCCTCCGTCGAGACGTCCCGACTTCGTGCCGCAGAAGGGGGATGAGGCTCTCGAAGCTCAGCTTAACATGCTTCTCAAGCCCTACCACACGGAGCGTCTTTTCCCGCACCGCACCCTCAACCCAGCGAGTTCTGATTCTGTTTCCATTTCCGCTCTCACTACTCTGTCAGTCGACTCGTCCGAATTACTTGCTCGCTTCAAGCGCGAGTGGGAGACTGATGCTGAGTGGCGCGAGGCCCTTGCTCAAGGCGACTCGGACTTTGTCGCCGAAAACGGGATGGTATTTCACAAGGGGCGTCTTTATGTTCCAAAACCCCTCCGTTCAGATGTTTTGCACTCACGTCACGATGCTCCGCTTGCAGGACACCCGGGTCGAACTTGTACATTGCAAAATGTGTCTCGAGATTATTCCTGGCCCGGCCTCTACACACACGTACGCAAGTACTGTGAAGCGTGTGATGTCTGCCCCCGGATCAAGGCCGTTCGACACCGTCCCTACGGGCCTCTCCAACCCCTCGATATTCCTCACCGTCCGTGGCTGGCCATCACCATGGACTTTATCGTCAAACTCCCCGTCTCCCATGGCTATGACTCGATCTGGGTCGTTTGCGATCGGTTCACGCGAGCTGCTCACTTTGTTCCTTGCAAGGAATCGCTCAAGGCTCCCGAGCTCGCCTGGATGTTCCTCAATCGCATTTTCCGCTACCATGGGCTTCCCGAGTCCATTATCTCTGACCGCGGGGGAGTATTCATTTCGCAGTTTTGGTCAGAGCTGACGCGTCTTTTGCAAGTTGATGTCCGCACGTCCACCGCATATCATCCGCAAACCGACGGTCTCACCGAGCGTACCAACCAGACGCTCGAGGCTTATCTTCGCGCCTACGTCTCATACCAACAAGACGACTGGGTCGATTATTTGCCCCTCGCCGAGTTCGTCTTCAATAACCTCGAGAACTCATCTACCAAGCAGACTCCATTCTTCGTGATGACCGGTTTCCACCCGGTATTCGAGCCGCGAATTTCGGAAGCTGTTCCTGCCGCCGTACCTGCTGCCGCCGACATGGCCGTTCGACTCGAGCGCATCCACGCTGAGTTACGCGCTGAGTTGGCTAACGCGCAGGAGGTACAGGCCCGTGCATACGACAAGAAGCACGACCCGTCCCCCATCTTTGAGCCCGGAGAACTCGTCTGGCTCCTCCGACGCAACGTCAAGACCACGCGCCCATCCGACAAGCTTGATCACCGCCGACTCGGACCATATCCAGTCGACCGAGCTATAGGAACGCGCGCGTACAAGTTGCGTCTCCCCGCTTACCTTTCTCGTCTACACCCCGTCTTCCATGTTTCCCTCCTGGAACCATACAAGGATCCATCCGAGTTCCACCCACTAGCCGTTCCCCGACCGTTCACACTTGCACCCAAGGACGACGCCGCTACACAGATCAAGTCTATTCTGGATGCACGTAAAACAGGCCGCCGCTACGAGTACCTAGTCCGTTTTGCCGGCGCTGCCGACGAAGAGGACGTCTGGGTCCCACTCTCCGACATACCCAGTATGGCCAACGAGATGCTCGAGCGTTTCCATCGCCGTCATCCTCGTGCTCCACGCCCTCAGCGCATCGTCTTGGAACAAACCTACCCGGTGAATGATCCTCCTCCTCCGGATACCCCTTCAGTTCCTTCTTCAGATCCTCCTCGCTCTCCGCCACCTCCGGTTTCCGCTGTGCCTGCAGCATCTCGACGTTCCCCAACTCCGCCGCCACTTCGCGAAAACTTGAAGTCGACTTACGTCCCACCTACCGTCACGACGACGCGCACTGGTCGAAAATCAAAGCCGCCCGAGCGCTTTGACCCACCGCCTTTCCAGAAGGCTCAGACGAAGAAGACTACTCGCCAACCACCTTAGATTTTCCGCGTTCCTCGCATGCTCGGCGCTAGAAGGGGGATGGTGTAATGGTGTGGCTCGTCCGTAGGAGGCCGGTAGCTTTCCCTCGTACGTCGCGAGGGTTTTGACGCACCCGTGCCGTAGTATTTGGGTTTGGTGATGATAGCGCAGAGGGTACTTATACGTGACCGCGTTATTCCTAGTCCTTGTCTTTGCAACGCCAGTTTCGGTCATAGACCGTCTTGTTCCTTCCTCATCTTTGTTCCTCGTCGTTCCGCTCGCGTCAACGGTCAACACCGTTACACGATTTATAATCCCCCCTTTAGTCAAACTTTCCGCCTGTCAACCCTTGCAGACTGTGACGATTTCCTTTCCTTTCTTTTCCTTCCTTGTGTGTAAATTGTGTGGTAAGCATAAGCATGCCAGAACTTAGCCCCTCAGCGTTCACTGTTCAGACAAAATAAACCCGTCATCCCTCAGCCGTCCGTCCGTCCGTTACTTACTCATCATGATGGCGCACTACCACTACCCCTCCTACTAATAAATTGCAGGACCGACGACCGACGGCGCGCAGGTTAAAGTACATGTCAGTGCTGCCAGTGACTAGTGTTCAGTTCATCACCAAGCAGCAAGCGAGCGGCGGCGCCCGTCGCGATGAATATTAATTTATTGGCCTGCCGTTACTTATGTCTACTGGCTACTGGCGTACGTTATACTTACCCCGCTGCGGGTACAGAAAAACAAACGAACAGCGAGAAGATCGGGAGATCCGAGTCGTCGACGGGAGAACCCGGGTCCGGGAACTTATCTTCTTCGGACACTTCCTATCTTCTCGCGACAATTTGACCGACAGATTCGGATCTGGCACCGAGCGAGGCCCCGAGCGAGGCCTACTTTCTTCTCCGCTAGCCCTAGCCCAAGGACAGCGCCAAGAACTGGCACTAGCGCGCCCCTATACTTACTGCATCACGACGACGACGAACGACGGGGAAAGACAGGAGGAGAACAATTCAAAGAAGCGAAGAAGCCGATCAGGGCGCCCTTGACGTGTTTTACGTGAGCCTGTTAATATCAACCCTCTCTTTTTCCTTCCCACTCCCACATCCCCACTCCCCACTCCTCACTTTCCTGGCCTCCCCCACACCCGACGATGAAGAACCACCTAGTCACCGTGGTAGACCGTGCAAGGGCCGGGTTCAAGCGGACCTGGAGCGGTAGCTCCGCAGACGCAGAGAGAGAGGATAGCAGGACGAGCCACCTCCCACCGGAGCTCTGGCTGTGTGTATTCACCCACCTGTCCTCGCATACGGACCTGCGCGCGGTGAGTCTGACCTGCCAGGCCTTCCGCTACCTCGCGCAGCCGCTCCTCTTCTCGCGCATCTGCACACATGCCCCGTTGCGCCGGCACGGGCTGCGCTGGGCTCGGACACGTTCACCCACGACGACGACGACCCAGCGTCTGGCGTTCTTCTTCTCGCCGCACATCGCTCCTGCGGTACGGGAGGTGTGTATCGACCCGCAAGCGCAAGCCGAGGACGACCCCGACGAGGATCCCACAGACGTCGTGATCGACACCATCTTCGATGATGGGCTGGCCCGGTTCCCGAACCTCTCCACACTCACATGCCGCTCCCTACGGCTCACTCCGCGCCGGCTCGCGGGGCTACATCGTCTGTTGGGCCTCACGTCGTTGACGCTGGACGACTGTCGTTCCGACATCACCGAATTCGCTTTCTCCGCGATGGCACAAACCCCGCTCCCGCTCGTCTCCGTGGCGTTCAAGTACTCTACAGACGACGAGTCGCTGCAGACGCTCCTCCCGCTCTTCCTCTCCCCAAAACACCTCTACCGGCTGTCGTCTACGACGACGCAGATCATCCCCGCGCTCGCCGGCGCCCCGCGGCCGTTCGCCAAACTCCAACACCTCGAGATCCCCGTCTGGACCCTCCCCCACCCGCTGTTCCTCCCCGCGCTGAAACAATGTCCCGCGCTCGAACGGCTCGCACTCCTCACCGACCCCACCACCACCACCGAGCAGAGCCCGCCGTCCCTCCCGCGCACCGGCGTCCCCAGCACCCTCCCATCCAACATCCTCCCGCTGCTCAAATCCTACCGCGGCCCACGCACCTTCGCCGCGCTCTTCGCCGGCCGGCCCACCGCCCGCGTCACCGCCGTCGAGCTCAGCGGCGTCGTCAAAGCCTCCCGCCTCACACGCACCCTGCGCTCCCTCCCGCGTAACCTCGACAGCCTCTCCTTCCGCCTCGACGCCGCCGCGGAGGTGCCCCCGACCCTCCTGAGCACCCTCCACGCGAGTTTCCCCGCCCTCCGCACGCTCTCGATAAACGAGCCCGCGCTCACCTCGACTACACTCTTGACCCTCCTCTCCACAGCCGCCCACCTCCGAACATACCCGACCCTCCGCGTCCTGCGCATCCGCGTCTCCGGGAAAGACCGGTATAACCTCTGGGTGCCGCCGCTCGAGGAGGCTGCGGACGCAAGGGAGGTGTTTAGCAGGGCGAAGGAGGAGTTGGGGAGGGTGTATCCCGGGCTGGTGACGCTCAAGTTTATGTATGGTGGGGAGGGCGCGAGTATGGTTTGGCGGGCGGTGGCAAGGGGTGGTGGAAAGGAGGGAAAGGAAAATGGGGGAAAGGAGGGAAAGGAAAAGGAGAGGAAGGAGTTGGTGTTGGTGAGTGGGTGAGTGCCTAGCCCGTGGATTAGACTCGCTTTCGAATTTTTGCTTTCGCTTTTTCGCATACATACCATTCATCGTTCGTGCAATATACACAACGGGATCCGGCCGGAGTCGCAGTCGTTTTCATGCAATGCAACGCAGAAGTTCTAGGTTCTGGCGCTGGGGTTGGAAGTCGGAATAAGTTCACACTTTTCAGTTGGTATTACATTGCGCTCTTCAGTCGGTTTATGTCGGGTTACATCCAAAGTTTTGTCGGGTTACATAGACACTGTGCAGCCTCCCCGACCTTTCCACCGGTGTGACGGGCCTAACACACAGCTTGCTCCGGGCGGGATATTCTCAGAAGTCGGGTTGGATTCACACTATTTGCTCGGGTTAGATGAGCACTTCGTCACAGCGAACTCGGGCTGCATCGACACTAAACAACAGGTTACCTTCATAGACTTGAGGTCGGGTTATGTCGACATCAATTTGAGCGAAAACCTATTTTGGAAACCCCCCCTGTAAAATCCGCCTAAAATCAAACAAACAAATAGAAATCGGCCTCTTCGGGCACGAAAAAAAATAGTCTCTGAACTTAGAACTTATAGTCTAATTACTAGAGTACATGGGATAAACATGATTCAAATTCCACAAGCTCACTCACTGTACGGGGCAATCACATTGCCGCGGTGAGAACGATGTGAAAAGGCGGTTAAAAAGAAAAAGAAAAAAGAAAAAACTCCAATGATTATAAGAACACCACACCATCCTCATCGCGGCCAATCCAAACAAGCGCCGCCAGCACGGTATCATAGTAATATGTCGACCGTCGTAGTATGTCTAGTGTTTTGAACTGTTTTCCATCTAGCATTCCTTCTCAGGCTGCTGAAGGTGAACACTCCTGGTCCAGGCCATCCTCTGCCATCCAAAAATTCAACCAGGCTATTGCATAATCATCGACTTCTGCTATATGTTCAATTTGAAAATCCCTGGAAAACTGTCAGTATCCGTGCACATTCTACCCAGAAATCTGACGATGCAGTGTCCTGAGAGATTGCCTCTGTGACGGCATCCTGGTCCACAAGTGTGGCCTCTCTGTCATCTTCTGAATGAAACTGAAGTGGAAAGCTGTTAACTTTGGTGCTTGGTTGCTCACATGTTGAAAGTACATACACTCATTGGTATGCTCCTGGTCACAGAGAGTTGTTTCAAATCATCCTTAGCTGAGCGCCAGCTTGACGCAAGGCCCATGAGAAAGCGTGTCATCAGCATCGAAGTCAACCTGTTGGACTGGGTGGGTATCACCTGGATGCAAAGATAATTGGGCACTGACGAGTCAACGAATGGTGCGATAAAATTCCGAGCATGATTCCGAGCCTTGGTAAACAAATTGTCAGTGAGATGTCAAGCTCAGCATATAATAATAGCAAATCACACTCACAGAAGGTATCTGAGCAAAAGTAGTGGAGGTTAGCAAGCATTGGGGGATATAACAGCAGAAGGAGACCTGGAAGAACACTGCTTCCATTGCCATGATTGTGAATATCAACCTATGCCACAGAGATGTTCAATTTAGTCGCGATGAATGTGAAAAGCTTTTTACACAAGATCTCGAAAATCTATTGTCATAATTAGCTGATAGCTTGTCACATAGACCGTTGACATACCGTCCTCAAGTTCTCTCCGCATAGTCTTGCTGACTCGGATGACTCGTTTTATCTGCCATGGCCGGCGCAAGATCCACTGTAACAACAGCAATGTTGCCACCACATCAAAGATAGCTCGCAAGACAGGGACAAAAAAGACTGGGAACATGCATGAATTTGCCAATTTGAAAGTGAAGAAGTAGTACCAATTCTGCAAAGACATATATCAAAATCAGGTAAGTTCAAAGCTGGTGGTAGGAGGCTCACCTTTTCACCGGTGTGGGGTTCATGAGCCGACATTGAGGGAATACAGAGGGGTCGGAAAACACAATGTTGATGATAGGTGGGAGGATTCCAAGCATAAAGATCGGGATTGCAAGGTATCTTTTGATTCTTATCCAATAAAGGCCTCTTGCCCAAACACGGGCTGAAAGCAAATCTGGGATCATTTAGCACAGGACCCAGCAACCCAGTGAGACAAAGTACAAGCATAAGTAGCTTGGTAGATTGTATCCAAGCTCATGAGCACTGTGCCCCATGTTGTGCAACTGATTAATTCAGTGTTGAAGCTCACATATTGAGAACTGGCATACCTCTGTGACTGTGTCAGCCCGAAAAGACTTTACAGAGGAGAGATCTCGTACCCGCGGATTCCAATTATCTTGGAACATCCCAAGGACAATGCCGCTCTGATAGAGCATCGGGATGTAGCGCAAAATGATGAAGGATCCCTTTAAAACGTAACGACCGCCAAAAATGTGGTAAAATTCCCATTCTTTGGGCAATGTGAGGAGAAAGTCATAAAAGTACAGCACTGCCAGATTAAAGAGGTCAGACCACATTACATGCAAGGAACAAGATACCAGCGGCGGACACAAGAGCTCTTCCAGCCCAATCGACAAAGGCACTATACACAGTCAGGATGTACATTGTGAGAGGGACTCCTGCCAACCTCTCGATCATTGAAGCCATCAGGCAGAACGGGGTCTCAAGCACAGTCCCATATGTCCTTATATACAATGCAGAGCTGTGCAGGGAGCTACGCGAGATATTCATCTTATTCTATCAGAAGGCTTTATCGCCCGCTGGAACCTCCGTCAGAATAGCAGCTGTGAACACTGGCAACGGAATCGAGGACACATAGGGGCCTTCCAGAAACAGATATTGAGCGATATTGAGAGCTTGGGAGCAGCCGTTTGCGGTCCCATTTGGAATAGTATTCAAAACGTGATTTTCCGGAGGTGGATATTTCGGTCCGACTCATTTGTTTTTTTCTTCTTGAAGGATCAATCATTTTGACAGCTCTCGATTTTGCACCGATGTCGGAAAAATACCTAAATGATTGCAACGGATTGAGCCGGATTGAGGGCTTGGCGCCGCTTGAGCTGGCTCTCAAGCCACCCAGCCAGTGGGTCTCAAGTTAACTGCAATCCATTGCAATCATCCGGCAGGCTTCCAGTCCAGCGCAATCCCTGGGTTGGCTTGCGACGGATTCGATGTGATTGGGCGGATTCAGGTGGATTGGGTAAAGCATTCATCGGTTTATGGTACAGTACATTCAATCTATACCATTTAAGCGTAAATACATGTCCTCGTCGATACAGTCAATGACATAGAAGACCTGCCGTGAAGCACCGAAGATGGGACATGTCAGTAAACCCCGGGTGACGTGCTCCAGCGCGATGAACATGGGTTCCGCATCCTGTACGCGGACTGGGCAATCCGTTCGCGTCTTGGGCTTCCATGTCGTTCGCTTATAGGTGCGTATCATCGCCAAGTCGAGTGTCGGTTTATTCGGGATAAAGCAACGGAAGAGGAACTGAAGCTCGCCCATGGCTTGCGCGTCATCTGCTGCCTCGAAGATGATGGAGTCGAAGCGAGGTCGACCGTGGAAGCTGCCGTTACACCGCAGAATATCCGTATTCGACTTCCAGTTCACACAGGACTGGTATGAGACGTAGAGGGCCTTGCACGGTAGTATCTGGTAACAGATTAGGGCTAGCTCTCGAGCTGTGAACGAAATAACCTCGATTTGTGCCTCTGGGGCAATCTGCAGATCTGAGTAATGACGTGCGAGGTATTCGCGCAGCCTAGAATTGAATTTTTGAAACACTTTTTCCCCCGCAAAGCTCGTCTCAATCCGATGAGGAGAGACACGTCGAGAGTCAGGCGACCCGAGTCGCCAATGAGGCGGTATTTCCGAATGGTTGTCGACAGGATCGATCAGCTTGTCGCTGTCCTCGCTCTGGCTCTGTTTCCATGCGTCGACGCGCATGTTCAAACGTGCGAGAGCTTCCTCGTTCTCGTCGTGAATTACGATCTCAAGTCCGAGTCAAATTTACGTGCAGAGATAATGGCTGTCGATAACGCACCTGGTGTTCCGCACTCTTGCCATTTGTTCTTGTATAAAGGTCACTGACCTCTTGTTGATACCCTTCGCCAGCGCGCGTGTTCATGTTACGACTTGTTCCCTTCGCCCGGAAGATCTCGATGGCGTGACTGAGGTAATGCTGCTTGAGGAAGTCGAAGTTCTTCTCGTGTTCGCGAGTCACTTCCTGGATTAGATATCAGTGAGCGACAGGAACTCTGAGCTCTGCAGCTCACATTGCAGATTTTTTCGTAATCACTGATCAATTCCTCTAAATGTTGGAGCCGAGTTTGCGTGGTTACGTCGAGCCCAAGCATCACGCGTATTTTTTGCATGACGCGGACCAGGCGGACGAGACAGGAGTTGGCGGGCAAGATTTGAACCAAACAAGGAAGTGCACTCTTCATCGACTGATCAGTGAAGTTCCCGAGAGACGAGAGGGTGGGTACCTTCAGAATGTCCAAAAATGTTTGCCCCTCGCTATAGCTTATCGCTGTTGCGCCTCGAATATGCTTGAGATTGCGCCATCGCGGAAACTGCTCCATACTACGGGGCAATGATTTTGCGGCGGACGAAGATGAACGAGCTCACTGGTTGTTGAACGTCGTCGCCAGCTTCTCCGAGCGAAGATATTGGGTAAGCAGTGGCCACACATGCCGTCCCCATTTTCCTCCGTCGAAATAGTGCAAACAGTCGTATCCGATCCCCTGATACAAGTCGGAGTTGGCAAACTCCCAAAGAAAATGCTAGTAATATCAGTCTACGACGCGACACAACACATGGATATGTTTTCGTACCTTGAAATCATGCAGGCCGAATTCACGAAAGTATTCTTCACGCGCGGTCTTGGATGTATTGGGTGCCCGACTGAGAGCTCGAGACATCGTTTCTGTCGTCCGTCGCTCCCATCGGCCGGTCGATGTCAAGCGATGGAGATCACTCTTGTGGACAAGACACCGCGGGCATGGATGGAGCGCCACGGAGTTGCGGATAGCAAGCCATGCAGCGACCTCCTCGAAGTCCATGGATTCGATAAGGATACCGGGATATCCAGTACGGATCTTGTGGTCTCCAAACTCGAGTGCTTCTCCTCGATGCGAACGCCGGCGGAGTGGTTCTGTCAAGACCTCGCAACCAGCGCGGTAGATGAGACGCATGAGAAGGTCGTATTCGGTTCGTTCGCCGTGTGGAAGCTGGTGAGGGTCGATGTGACTGAGCTCTTCAGGCTGAAATGAAATGAGTCGAAAGCTCAAGTGTCGACTCGGAAAGCAACATACAATACAGAGAAAACCAGCTAGCATGCTTCCTCCATTACCAGATCCATTCCGTGTTGTCGAGTGAATCCAGCAGCCACGAAACAGGATGGGATGCATCTTGACCTTCGTCGAGACTAAGCCTTTATCCAACCAGACATGGAGACCGAGATAACAGCTAGGGTAAGCGCTATCAGCTGGGAGCGTATCCTGTCAGTGCACTCGGGTGTCAGATAATGGCAGCCAAATCAAACAGAAAGCCGTGTACCTCCGCTTTCCACCAGTCTTCGCCGGTCCACGGTTCCTCAATCAGCGGATTGGAGAGGTCGATCTTGCCATCGAGACACAGATACCGTCGCTGAGGGTACCATGTACTGACAGGTGCGAGGGTCTCGTCAGCAACCCAGTCCTTGATAATCTCCCAGGCATCGCGGAATTCGACTTCAATCTCGTAGCGTTTGCCGTAGATGGGCCCGTTAAAATCCAGCGTGAAGGTTTTGCGTTGAAACTATACATAGTTAGCGAGCGAGCACCTCAAATACGTGTGAGACGCACCGGGACACCGCCGACACGGGCCGCTGCCAAAGCATTGCGGAGGTCACGATGGTTTCGGAAGGTGATAAAGCAATCCGTCGAGTAAACACCCTCATGCATTTCCTTCAGATCCTCGTCAATCTGAGCGTTCGACATCTGTCGGCGAACGCAGCGATATGCGAATTTGAAGTCTGCGTAGGTCTTGAACGGGGACCAGGGCCGGTCTCCTCCGTCCCATGTCATCGAGTCGACCATGGGATTTGATTCTGCGTCGAGAGGAATGAATTCCGGGAATTTCTGTGCGTGTGGATGGTGTACGACATAGATGAAGCGAGGCGGAAGGGGGTACTGTGGGTATTGTGGATGGGTCTTCGTAATCTATATCCATATCTTCCGTGTGTTGGAAGTCGTCGTCATCATCCAACTGCATCGGTCCTGGCGACAAGGGCCGTGTGGTTGGTCCGAAGACATTCGGAGTCAATTCTTGGACTCGCTAAGAGTTGTATCAGTGAATTATTAATCCCAGAAGCTCCAGTCACGCACCGACGGGCCGTCCTCCTTATTTCGATGCTGTTTAACGCGAATTTGCAGTGCTGCTCGTCGATTTGCCATGTTAATTTGGCAGATTCTTTCGTGTTGCTTGAGGTTCTTCGGGATGTAGTCATTGCACATGGAGCACGTTTTGCCGTTGTCGCCGTTGAGTCCCTTCTTGGATCTGCCCTTCTTACGCGCCAAACGGGAGGACATGGTGGGAGGCAAAGGAATCCAAACGCACGGTACCGTGTCGGTGACATCATCCGGGCTCCACCATCACTATCGTCCTCTCTCTCTCATGCGACCCAGAGGTCCGCCACGCATCGACTCCGACATAACCCACGTTTCCGATTCGGAACCTGAGCGAGAAGCAGCCCGCCAACGCGAAGCAGAGCGGCTATCCAGCGATTCCGAGTCACCGTCACCAAGCCCGCGTCGTCTCGTTCGTCGGAGCCCGCATCGAGTCTGTCGGGGCGGCGGACGCCCAGCCCAGTCGTCTGTGGCCTCGTCTGCTCCCTATCAGCGGGCACTTGCACATCTTAAAGCCGTCGAGAGTGAGCTGCGGCGACTAGAAGCCAGCGAAGGTGTGTATTGCGCAAAGCCTTCTGCATTGTTGTAGACCTGAAGCGAAACAGCTCCTCTATATTCCCCACCGTCCGAACCTCATAACCGAACCCCACGCCGTCCATCCCGTCAGCTCGTCGAGAAGAGTGTCGGACCCGACAGCCCAATTTCGGGCGGCGTAGACGCTCCGCTTATACCCAAACTGCTGCTGGACGAGGTGGAAGACACGATGAGTGTGGTGCGGAGGAACATGGACGAGTTGGAGAAGGTAATGGACGCCGAGGAGGCCAGACGGCGAGAGGCAAGAAGCCGTAGTTGACGTACCGCAGTTGATCCGTTGATGTACCTTCTCTGTCTTTAACCACGACCATCCTCACCGTACGGCGTGTACGCGACATTCATCGACCAACGCCCAGCGCGGAATGCCAATATTTTGCAAAGTCCAGCCATGACGCATGTGTGGGGCCGGAGTGGGGTTGGGTGGGGCCTGTGTGACGAAGAGTGATATAAGGCACTGGTGCGTTCCCAGACACCGTCTTCTCTTCTCTTCGACTCCCATGCCACGCAGAACACGCTCTCCCTCCTCTTCTCCCGACAGCCCCGAGCGGCGGCCTCTCACCGATGCGTCCAATCTCATCCAGGACTGGTCGCCCACCAACTCCCCTCGAAGCCAGCGTGCAGTGCGTAATCTCCCAGCCCTACACGTGGTGCTCACCGTTCCGTAGCTCAGAGCCAAACTACAAGCCGCCCTCAACTCCGCCGCCACCGCTCAGGCTGCCAAAGACCAACAGATTGCCGACCTACAACACCAGGCCAGCACCACACGCAAGCCTCGGAAACGTCGACGCTTTCATCGTGACGAAGACGCTCCCCAAGGCTCTGTGGACGATCCTACGGAGCTGGCGACGCTAGTGACCACCGCTGGGCGCCGCTTTGCTCTTGTGTGCGGCATCTTCTTCGTCGACATCAACAAGGTCGGCACGACACCCCTCGACGACTCGTTTGACCCCGCAACGGAGTACGACAACAAGGCAAACAAGGTCCAAGGGCAGATTCGGGACGTCTTGGACGTCCTGCCGGAGGAGGCCAAGTCGAAGCGGACGGAGCCGTGGATTTGGCATGCGGTGCGTCGCTACTTTCTCCTACACAGAGCAGTACTAATATACCGGCAGTTCATTGATGGTGTCGAAGCCCAACGCACCCTCATGCGCAATCGGGTTCGGAAGCAGAGCCTTTGCTACTTCACCGACGACAGGTCCCAATTCGAGACCGCCGACTCTCGCTTCAAAGCCTTCTCCGAGCTCATTGGCTACTGCCCGGCAACCGATGAGCGCGACGCACACTACTCGCCGTTCAAGGCCGAGGTCCTTTACGACCAATTCGATGGTACCGTCAACTTGGACCATCTCTTCCGAGGCCCCGACTTGCTCAAGGTATGCATCTTCGCCAACTTGGATCCTGATGTAACCTCTGCAACAGGTGTATGCAGCATGCCTTCGTGGCGCTGATGGCCCCGACCACCTCTTCGACGGCGACCACGACGCGGACAAAGAGAGGCCTCAAGCGCGAACCAACGAGAAAATCTACCGCATCAAGCACACTACGCCTGGCGCCATCGCGACTTGCGCTGTCTTGGTATGTCTTCTCCTGGCCTGATGTATCCTATGCTCACTCGACAGACCATCTTTCTATATTCCGCTGACCCAAACCTCGTTGAGGAGGGCCACGTCACCAACATTGTCTACCGCAAGCGGTACATCACGTACGTCTCCAAGATTCGTCTCGCGTTGCTCAAAAACCATGCATGGGCGCGTGACCTGCTTCGCTACTGGGATGGCATTCTCTTCCCCAATTCAGACGAGTCATTCGGCGACCGTCCCCTTGTTGGAGATCAGCGTGCGGAGGAGGAAGAGATGGAGGAGGACCAGGATGTGTTTGATAACGCTCCAGTCGCTGCCGACTCGGCTCCCTCGGTGTGTTTCCTTTTGGAATTGTCTATCATCTTATCTCCTGTTAGCGCTCGCCCTCACCCACGCCGCCGCCGCCCCAGCAACAGCGGCCCCCGACGCCTCCCGCGACTGCCAACAGGGGTCGTCCCACCGCTGCAACGCGTACCATTCATTAAAGTGTATTATTATTAGAGTATTGTTACAAATGTATTTTTTTTTCATCCCTCCAAACCTGCCTGCTTGCAACGGCGTGCAAACCATTCCAATCCTGCTCAATCCCATTGATATTGAGCAGGACTGAGATGACTTGCGAGCCTTCCAGGGTATCACAAGCCACCGCAACCCTATACCTGGTATGTCTCAAGCCACTTAGGTATTGTGGGCTTGCTAGGGCTTACAATGGACTTCGACACCCCGCAATCAAATTAGGTTTTTTCCGACAGAGCTTCCGATTTATCATTTCCGCCAACAAACATCGAGATGACGGTTCTCGATGTCTCGTTGACTCACCGCGGATGTTTCGAATAGTCGTCGATTAGTGTTCGACGCCGCTACGCTTGATAGTCCGGTGCAAGGTGGACATGAAGCAGTCATCTAACGTTTGCTAGTGGGGGCAGGTGGAGGATCACGGGCAGCCGGAGTTGGGAGGCGCGAAGGCGCCGAGGTGCAGGACAATTGTCATCTGTTCCTCTCCCGCCGCTAGACAAGACTACGGGCTGTCTGGATCTGCCAACATGCGCTAAGTAGATAGAACGTCAGAGAGGAAGACGAAAGACGTAGAAGCCGAAGCCGAAGCACACACCTCAACCGCATCCATCTCCCTCTCCATCTCAGAGTCCGAGTCCGAGTCTTCGATGTCAATCATGGTACGCGCTGCACCATTACACATCCGTGTCCCCTGTCGAGCAGAGTGTGAGATGAATGAGATGAAGCGGGGAAACCGTGATCATGACACACCGAACGCTGACGCGAGTGCATATGCATCTCGACGCCCTCCGCCGTGCGCCTCACCTCCGCCTTGCCCTTGCCACTTTTTATATTCTGCGCATGCGGCGTCCCTTGCTTCTTCGGAAGGCGATTCTCCGTCCCCCTCGTCGCCGGCGGCGCGCTCATGATCATTTCAAACCTCGCCTTCAAGTTCTTCCGACTCGAGGTGCCCACCGTTTGCGTTGCCGTTTCCGCTGCAGGGTTCGAATAACGCGAATTCGAGCTGTGTATATATTGACCCCGTCCGTCCGAGCGCGCAGCGGGTTCAAAGTCGAACGGAAATGCGCGCTTGCCGAGAACTTGCGCTTCCGGAGGCGGAATACGTACAGCAGTAGCTTGAGCGCCGGAGCTGTCGTTCACCATCCGAGGCGATGAGGTGGTCCGGATCCGTCGGTGGACACGTTCGAGGGCTGTTGGTCTTGCTTGTGCGTGGTATCCGGCGGTGCCAGCTGCTGCCGCATTCACGGGAGACGAAGAGGGAGGAAGGGGCCGGGGTCGGTAGATGGAGGGCCATCGGAAGTTCGTGCGAGTCTCGGTAGGTAGAGCTGGCGCACGGGATGTGGGAGGTGCGAGGGAAGGCGGAGGAGCGACTGCGAATCTAGGTGGAGGAGCAGTTGGGAGGCGTAAAGGCGCCAATGTCGGTGACGGAGCTCGACGAGTATCATCTGCAATGGGCGACGACACGGGAGAGGGAGAAGGCGAAGGCGTCGTCCGCGCCCAATCTGGGGTGACTGCGCGTGGTGGCGTTTTTGGTGGTTTGACGATTGGCGGTTTGACGATTGCCGAAGCTGGAGGATGAGTGATGATGTGAGGTTGGAGAGATGGCTGGTGGAGTGGCGGGGAAGGATAACTCGGCCCAAAAAATGGGGAAACCCACGGAGATGCGGGAGGAGGAGGAGGGAGACGAGATTCATGTGCGGGATGGAGAGCTCGATGTGAGTATCCAGGAGGTGCGACGGCGACGGCGGCGTCTATCCGCGACGCTGGAGAGTAGTAAGGATGGTAGTACGACGCATGCTGTGTTTGAGCGGGCCAATGATATGGGTGGTGAGGTGGAAGGAAGTGGTTCGGCGTGTGGTTGGCGTAGGAAGGCGTCGACGGGGAAGAATAGGGCTGAGGATTGAACCCAGGGACAAGGACTGGCATTGCGGAGGCATATCCGGCCCCTTGCGCCGCCGCCGCCGAGAAGAATCGCCTTCCACACGCAACGCACGTCCCAGCACGCGAGTAGTCGTACTGGGCCATCGGGTATCCGGACTGGGATGCACAAGCAGCGCAGAGGACTGGAGCTGGGCGTCGATGGGGTTTTTGTGGTTCTGTAGGCGTCCGTTTGCAGTGAGTAGAATGTCTTTCACAACCGATAGTTGCGCACCTGTGCATGGCCAGGGAGGTTGGGTCTCGTAGCGCCTGCGAGGCTGTGAATCCACAGAGGGTGGCCCATTAGCGAAGTCCCGGACGGAGAACATGGTGGGAGCAGAGCGAAGGACTAGATGAAAGCAAAAGCCAGGCGCGTCACGTTGAGTCACAGAATTCTCACGATCATGTGTCGTCGGCTTTGGATCCGAAAATCTCACGGCTTGCTCCGAACCACCATGTCGCATATTCTCAACGGCGATTCCTCCCGCAGATGCTTTCTCAAGACCTCGACATTCGACACTCATTATCAACGCACTTGTATCCGCGGTTCGAGAACGCTTCAGCTGCCAAATCCCTCGCTAAACGACACTCCTCCGCTGTGTGTCTTGGCCTTCTTTCCGTGCTCGCCGGCGCCCCAGCGGATAGGATACGGCACCGTCGTCTGTACCGCTCCGGTCTGGTGCCGATCTCTCGGTAAATCCGACTCAACGTCGGCGAATGGGACTGCTGGAGAAGGTCCGTCGGCCCATCGGGATTCGGTGTACGCGAAGTAATCCTTCGGACCTCCGCTGCACAGGTTTATAGGTGAGACATGATCCGCGTTGCAGTGTCGCTACATGAATTCCCCTAGACTCTCCACAGACTAACGCAGCAGGCCATGACTCCGCTGACCTCCATCTACCAACGTCTATTTCTGGTTTGTCTGACTCCCTACCGCGATGCGTCTACGTGCCTCTGCGCTACACTGGCACCCCCAGCGGCCTGCTCTTTCCATACCTCAGAGCGTCTGCACATCCATCTAGCGTTTCCTACCCGGAGTAAACACAGAAAGACAAAGCGTAGGGTGGTGTCGGTTAGTGATGCTCCACATCCACCCGGGCCCGGTGTTTGTGAAGCTCCTGCACCTTTTTTAAAAGGACTCGGACGCTTTCGACGTTCCCAAATCCCCATCCTCGCGCCATGATAACTTCCAACTACTACACCAGCCTCGCACCCGTAGTCGTAGACTTTTCGAAAAGTGCCTGGTTGTAACCAGGCGAGCCGATTGCAAATGACCCGGATACAACCAGGGGTGGTTACAACCGTGGGTCTTAGAACACACCGCCTAGAGCGAATCTGTGACACATCACGAACATCAACCTCGGCTTCCCCTCATCATCGGGACGAGCATGAGCTGTCCCAAACGGTCCCTTTTGAGCGATCAAAAGGACCGTTTGAGCAAGTTTGGCGGCAAATAAAAAACCAGGCGCCGGTTGCACCCACGCTCGTCCTTTACCGCCATCCGGCCTCTCCCGCCTCTCCCGCCTCTCTCCGGCCTCTCCCCGCCTCTCCCCGCCTCTCCCCGCCTCTCTCTCCCGCCGGTCCAAAGCCGAGAATAGTATCGTCCTGCCAAAACCCCGCCCATGAATACCAAAGGCTCGCGGAATGCCACAGCCTCACGGATGCCAGAGCCTCACGGCGGTCGCCACTTTTCAGGCGGGCGGGCTGGCCGCTGGACGTTTGGCGAGGTTTTCCCCCGCACGTCGAAACGCCAATATGAAACGATCTTGGCGGATGGCTTCCGGGCCGGTGTCACCCTGCGTGACACCCATCACTCTCGTTTCCGTCCACCACCCCGACCTTCCTCGACGCCTTCCTCTGCCCAGCAGCGCCTTGGGACCTCATCGAGCACTCATCCGAGATCCTCCCCGTATGATATAGCACCTTTTCAGCGCCGCAATGGCTCTGGATTCACGGCACCATCAACACCTTTCTCCCCGCCCCCGTCGTCTTCCCGGCTTTACCTCAAGCTTTATCGCTTCACCGCAGCGCTCCCCTGCATGGGACGACCTCAAAGAAGACACTCCGCGTGTTTCCAGTCCTTCTCTTGTCTCCAGTGCGTCATAAAGTTGCGCACTTGTCCTTGACTCACTCATCTTCAGCTTCTCGTTAGTGTAAGCATCCAGAGCCAGTCTGGCAACATTTTTCTCCTCAAATACACCCCAGCCGACACCACCTCACGTTAAAAGCATCAAATACTACCAGCATACAACCCCACTTGGTACTCTGCCCGCCGGCCCCGTCTACCCCATTGTTCTGCACCGCCTCGGAGCGCCCTGCGCGCACTCTCCCACTCGCCTCTAACCCAATGCGAAGTCTGCAAGCCATGTCAACACATCCTGTACCGATTGGTGGGTCTGTCCCGTCCGTATTGAGCTGTTGCCCCCACTAACTGGTATTCTTGTAGTATGCTGCTATCCCAACGTCCGCAATGCTCTGTCATGTACCCGCACCCTCTCCCATATCGCTCGCCACCTTCTTCCCATCTAGGACGATGAAAGTCGCTGGCGGCACCTACCCCGCTGTACCCGCCGTCCCGTTGGACCCCGATTCGGCGGCGATCTCAATTAGGGCTCACCCACGCTCACCCACACTCTTCTACCTTGCCACCGAGGTCATACACAGTCACGGTATGCATTGCCGCATGTATCGACTCATCGAATCACTTCTGACTGTTCCTTGAAGCTACACCAACACCGCCGCACTTCCGTCCGGTGTATCTTGCATGCAGTAAATTTAATCTGTATCCTCTATAATATATGTCCCGCTCGCGTAAAATCTCTCTATCCACTCCACAATGCACTGTCCGTCCGTAGTCCAGAATCATATTATTCCTGCAGTCGTCAACAAGTCTTGGACCGAGAAGTCAAAACGAGCACAGGCCTTCCCTGTGTCCCTTGAATAATGTTCCACCTTTGGGTACATGCCAAGCTGACTCCAAATTCAATATTGGGTGTATAATGATTTTGGGATGGCGAACTCACCTCAAATTATCGCGAACTCTCCTCACCGCCACATCCACGCTCATGCTTCATTTCCTGGCCACACCAAATACTTTTCGCTTCAATTCCTGCGGGCTCGGCAGAGGAAGCCAACTGGCTACCTTGTCGGATTTTCTGGGATTTTCTGGGTGTGTTGGAGCAATGCTTGCTGTCGAACGCTGGAATCACCTTCAAAACCTAAATTTATCATACTATCCACTACTTTGCTCTGGTATAGATTTCGGCTCCTTCACTCACGACCACAAAAATCATATATTCCGATTTGCAGTGAAGGCCTTGATGTCCATACACCTCTTTCGAAGCCTCAATGTACTTGCAGCGGCTAGAGGGAGTCGATATACGCGTCAATCACCACGCTTCCTCAATGCTTCCTCACTTTCTTCATGCCACCACCGATGGCACCTACGCAGTACCTCTGTCAAGAGTTGCCTTGCACGTAGCCTCCACAAGATATCAAGTGGTCTACCGCCCACAAAGAGGCTTCACCAGAAGACCCTCATCAGGAAAACTCAAAGGCGCTGCCAGACGTTGCCAGCCTCACCAGAACTCGACGCTGCCGCTAGCTCCCAGCCAGTGCTGTTCCAGCGCCGTGTCATTATCATCCCAGTCGGGTCTCCAGTTAGGATTCGGTAGATAATTCATGTATTGCTACGCTACTGCGGGTGGTACATCACGGTACGAAAAGAAATCGCAGCCTGGACACCCCACGTTCCGCGTCCTCGAAGCTGTGCGCTCCCCAACCCCGAGCGTGGCACACGAGTGGTAGACGCACATAGATTTCCCGGGCACCATTCGCCGCGGTCTTCTGGCGACGAGCTAGGTCGAGGAGGTTGTCCGTTGGTGCGCGCGTAGGGCGCAGACGAGGAAAGTATAGGACGAATGTGATCAGCGGCATGATATAGACTCGGAGAATAGAAGACGCACCTGAGCTCGATGGCGTCCCACTCCTCAAAGCTCACCAGTACTAATACATTCCCCACCTCCGTCGTTATTAGTGGATGGCTGAGGCGATGCTCAAACTTGAAGCCAGAGGGATCAATGGTGTTCGAGGTGGGCGTTGGCCAGGCTTTTCCGCGTTGGCCAGGCTTGAAGCTTGAAGGGCGGGACCGGAAACTAAGCCCTTGAGGCAGCAGAAGCTGGACTTGATGTTTGCAGCGATGTCCGAGTGGGCTGGTCGTTGGAGGGTGCCGTCGAGAGGACCGCGGGCGATGGGGGGAAAGAGCAACCAGTTTGACGCGGGTCGGGCGTCGCAACAGCCGGGAAGCGACGAAAGATGATCAAGAGAAGCTGATGTCCATGTGCTACCTTCGGAACGTCCTAAAACAGAGCCAACCACCCCAGCCCGCAAAACGGCAAGGGAGGGCCAAGGGAGGCAGAGCAGGAGAAGCTGGTGGGAGGAATGAGAAGAAGAAATGTGGGATGTGACGGGGCGGGATGTGACAGGGCGGGATGTGACAGGTGGGCGGGATGTGACAGGTGGGCGGGAGCCGACGGGCGGGGTGTTCACGGACAATACGGGTGTCAACGGACAGACGCGGAGCTGACAGAGTAGGCGCAATGATATTGATGCCAACCCTGACGATCCTGCATGACCAAACGTCCCCATATGGTCCCCGAAATATCCCCCCGAATGCGATCCCAAGCCGCCGTGTTGATCCCATCGCTCTATTAACCACCCAAGCCGGGGTGCCGGAAGCCAGGAGCTGCTGCAGCTATTATGAGCATATTGCACGGTTAGAACCACTCACTGGTTGTATCCACACATTTTGCAATCCAGTCCCCTGGTTATATCCAGGGTATTTTGCCAATATACTACAGCTACGGCTCCGCCTCGCGCTCCTGACTCTGGCGTGCTTCGTCGCGTCCCGCCTTGTCGCAATAATTCGACAAGAATATCGACGCAGAGAAACGATCAGCAAGATCCCCGGACCACCCTCCCCGTCCTGGATTTTCGGTGAGCCCCTTGCAACTGCGCTAGGAACTTGAACACATACCCTAACTTTCCCCGCAGGTAATCTCCTCCAAACTGAAATCCCAAAGGAGTTTGGAGCATTTGAGACCGTGTGGAATAAGACCTATGGTGCGGTGTATCGATTCAAAGGCAGCTTTGGGGTGAGTGAGATTCATCCATGTTCTGCCTTTGCTTATTGTGACCAGCGCGACCGTTTAATGGTCTCGGATCCGACGGCCCTGCAATTCATCTACAACAGCGATGACCTCCAGAATGCGCCTTCGGGGCAGGCGTTGATTACCTGGCTGTTCACCGAGGCGGGTATTGCGACACGTCGAGGTCCGTTGTTTGGAACTCGGTGCGATAGTGTCCGGAAACTAATTAGCGAGGACATATCTAGGGAAAGACCACCGCCAGCTGCGAGCGGCGCTGAATGTTGGCTTCACGCCGGCGATGGTGCGGAACTATCAGCCGATATTCGAAAGCGTGGCGCACGCGGTGAGGAATTGAATCTTAGTCCGCCAGAGATGTACACTGATCCTCGCTGCATAGATGTCCGAGAAGCTCGAGACAACCCTTTTGAGTTCGCAGTCTGCCGTTGTGGATATGGTCCCACTGCTGAACGACGCAACGCTGAGCGCGATTAGCGAAGGTGCGTCCATGCGTTTGGGGGTATACCAACGCGCTCACATGGGGGCAGCTGCGCTGGGATGTCCAGTGGAAGAGCTCAGTGAGGACCTCATTCGGACGAGCGGAGAAGTGCTGTAAGTAATCTTCTTGGTTCCGCGCATCATAAGTTCTGACATGATTTCAGGGAACTCTCCGCATCTGTGGCTCCCGGCCAGGTACTGGCCGACGAGATACTCAACTTGAACATCTTCCCTCGATGGCTTCTCCGCCAAGTTGTGAAATTCCCCGTTGGGAAGCCGTTCAAGATATTGAGGGATCAGACACGCTTTACGGAGGAGGACGGGCGGCGGTTGGTGCAGAGGAAGCTGGATTTGGCGAAGGAGAGTGCGGATACTGTGGACGATGCGTCGGACGTGTACACGCGGGTGTTGCATGAGAGTGTTATAGGTGAGTTGGGTTGCACCCGGCAGATAACGTCGTGAACGTCTATAGGGACTGCGACGAAAGCACAAATCGAGGTGGAAGATCTCGTTAAACAGACTTCGACTATCTTGCTTGCGGGACAGGATACAACGGCCATCACACTTGCTTTTGTCCTGGCGGAGCTTTCGCGTCGGCAGGCGCTACAGGACGATCTTCGCAAAGAAATCGATGAGCTCAGTGCCCAGCGGGTATCTTACGACCACTATCCGCTGCTCAACGCCCTGATCAAGGTATTATATTCCCGTTACGTAAGTAATGGGTTTCATAGGGCGCCTGATTTTCGCGGACTGTACCAAAATCACATTTCGTGATTGTTTTTGTGTCAGCAATGTGTCATTTGTGCTATGTCAACGGCACAATTTATCCGTATCTGAACTCAGTCTCTGCGTTCATGTCATTCCCTCTGCCGCCCTCTCGAGTTGCTCCTACCTTTACTTCTAGTAACCTTTAATCTCTTCTCAACCACCATGGCGTCCACCAGTGTGCCAATCAGATCCGGAGACCGCGTCGTCATTGTCAACGACGCGTCGCCATTTTCAAGACGACTCGGACGAGATCGCGTCACCGCCTGGTGGGATCCGCTCACAAGTCGCTCCAGACAGCGAGGTGGGTTCTAAGAACACTCTCTGAATGCTTTCAGGTCCGCTGAATTGTTCCCAAGGGTGTAGAGCGGTGTTCTCAAGCGGCCTCGGCACGCGTCGACAAGTGCCGGTCCTCAGGAGCCGGACATGGCATTCGGAGGTTGGGGACCCAAGGTGTGTCGTTAAATCTCTCATTTTGAGCTCTCTAACTCTCCCTTAGCCCCTTCGGAACCCACCTCTGCGATATCCACTCCACTCCACGACCTCTCCTCACTCACATCGAGCCTTGGCACATCACTTGCCTCCGAGCACAATCAAACTCCTCCCAGCCGATGTAGGGCCAAATTCGTTGGAGGTGAGGTCGGGTCGACCACTCCGTCGTCGTCGTCGACGATGCACCTTCGTGCCGGCATTTTCAGCTAGCTGCTCCACAGACACGGCCTCAAACTATGTCTGCAGAGGAAGGCAGTGGTCATGTCTACGCCATCCATGGTTCTCCTAATTGACCTCAGCGGATGGAATGGTGGACGGGTTGACCAGAGAGGGAGGTTATCGAGAGGGTGTGGTTATGCAGGTGTGTGTGTGATGATTTACCTACCCGATTCCCGCCGCCTTCCGTCGCTCGTAGATGCGTCCCTGGTACATATCTACCGCCCGCTCGATTGACGGATTCCGATATGCGCAGGTTTGCGACGATCTCGGGACCCAATGTGCTTGTGCCAAGCTCGCGACAAGCATGACCCTTGGCGTATACGAGCTGTGTATGCGAACGCTAACCTCGGTGCATTCGTGGACTTCTCCGCCCGCCTTCCTCATTCGACGTGTCAGCCTTCAGTCCCGCTGGTGCTCACTGTTTTGTCACTGTTTACCGAGGACGAGTACAAGTAACCCGACAACCGTCTTCGGCTCTATCCGGTCTCGCTCTCTGTTCTCTGCTCGTGACAGACTCCGAGTGACAGAGACTGGCGTGATTGAGGAGAAACCCAGCAGCTCGACAATGTGGGTTCACTTGCTTCATCCCTTGTCTGCCCACACTAATCGTTGGTCTCAGTGGCTCATCCATCCCATCCTTGTCCTCCGGCACTGTCGTCGACAAGACACAGCGCATACTCTGGAGCTCATCTCACTATGCCCACGACGGGCAACTGGACTCGGCAATGGTAACGCGGACGAGATGGTATGGATCATGGCGGAAACAAGTACACTATTTATCCTCTCCCATCAACGCAAACTTCTAAAGAAATATGGTTGTTCCGCAATGACTTTGGTGATATCTAGCGGCCTAAATGCGTGATCCTTTCTGCTTCGGTGCTCTTTTCTTCGCAGTCCGAATCGCCCGCTTTCATGGGTTGATGCGTTGATGTGAATTGTCGGCCGAGGATTGATACTTATTCTGACTGATTCATATGCTCAGTCTGAGTGTTTTTTTCATAGGCTCATTCTGAGCGAAACCGCTTCCCACAGTACACTTCTGCCGCAACCATCGACGTTGGCCCTAGGTGTATGCACACACATCACTATAGTACAGGAGCATGAAATCTGTAGTTCAGCTTTGTATTTAGATACTTGGAAGCTCTTGAATGCTGAACCCTCGGCAATCCCTCAAAACGTAACGGGCGGTGTCGCTTGCGACCCTACAGCTTTATTATATTCGCTTTCAATGCTCTGCTGATGAATAGCACACAGGAAACTCTGTGCTTTTACCCAGTCGTCCCCTTTGCCTACCGTATCGCAAATACTGACACGGTTATGCCGCTTTCGGAGAGTATCACTACGACAGACGGGCAACTCATCGACCGTATCCTGATTTGTAAGGGACAGTTGTTGACGCTCTCTGTGAGATCGTATCAAAGGTATTCAACTTTTGTCCGGTTCCTCTTATGCTAAGGCAACAACGCAGATTGGAATCGCGCTGGGGCGCAGACGCAGAGAAGTTTGATCCGTCGAGATGGATCGAAGGACGGGTGCCGCAGAGCGATGCCATTGGGCCCTATGCAAATCTGTGTGTCTGTCCGCGAAATCACCAGTGTCGTCTAACAAGTTAAACATAGACTCGCGTTTTCGAGCGGGCCACACCATTGTCTTGGGTAAGAATTTCATGATAGCAGCAACGATTGTTGACAAATGACTTCCAGCTGGCGATTTGCGTGAGCATCTACTTATTCCCGTGATCACTGATTATTCAACCACGTCACGCCTTAGGATCCTCGAAATTCAGGTTCTCGTATGTGAACTGATTGGCAACTTTGTGTTCGATGCGGCGGTTGACGAGGTCGTGGTACCGCGCCATGCTTCGGTGTTGATGCCGGCGGACGCGAATGGGAAGAAGCGCGCAGCGTTTGTTGTGAAGAAATTGGTGTGAGGTGAGTTTTGGATGGAGGGGCCTGAGGAGGAGGGAGAAGCGAGGGAGAATCAAGTGTCTGACGGGATTTACATTATTTCAGACGGCGCAGGGGACGTCGAATAATATTGCAGCAGCAGTAATGTTAATAATATTAATGACAGTCTCTAGGAGCCTCAGAAAAGACACATAACCCCGATGGCCACCGAGATCCAAACAACTTGCCAAAAATATGCCAGGAGGATCTCGGCGAGTTCTCGAATTCGGTGCCGTCTGGGCATCTTCGATGCACAAAGTGTCTTTATGAGTACTAGTCCGTTCCGCAGGTTCGTGATCTAATAATAGTAACTCGAACCTTTGCCGCGCCTATTCTTGCGACGACGACGGACGCTTACGCGCGGCAGGAATCGCAGCTGAACAGAGCTTTACAGTTTTTATTTTCGTCGTCTGCTCTCTTCGGCGCTTGAGGCGTGGGATGGGAGGCGGAGACCGGCAAATCGCCTTATTTAGGGGCAGGATGTGCGTCAATAGGCGCCTGTGTACAACTCGTTGTTCATGTTGTGGACCTCGCGAGTATAATAAATCCCCCCCCCCCCCCCAGGGATTCTGGCAGTGGGCGCCCAAAATCTCGCTATATAAAGACCCATGTAATGCGAGATCGAGTCCAACCCAACGCCCAACGCCCACACACAGTCTACAACCCATCCCAGAATCCAGATGCCATCTGACCCGGGGAAATACGCAGTAATACTACCGACTTTGTTTAACCAAACGGCGTCTCAATGCATGAACAGGTTCAAACTGTGTTCGTGTTGAACAAGTCACCTACCGGATGCGTAAGCCGCCACAAAAAGGGAGCCACAAGCCGGGATCGCACCCAAGGGCTCTGGAGCGACACGGTACGCAAGAGTACCATTGAGCCAGCAGACAATGATGAAAGAGTACCCACATGCCGCCTAGAGTGCTCGGAGGATGTTGGACCTCCCTTCATTCTTTGCGGCAAAGAATGAAGGGGAGGTCCAACGTGGCAAGGAATCAAGCTCTAAAAGTTGAAGGGATCTTAGACATGGCTTCGACATACATAGTCAGTTTAACCCCTGTTTTTTTTTTAGTGTTTATAAGAGTTGCACTCCTCCGCACTACTGCCACTAGGGTGCATGAATCTGGCCCTGATGAATGTTCTGTAGTGTAGTGGTTAGTCTCCCAGTTCCTCCTTGCCGCCGAGGTCCTGATGCCCTCCGTTCGATTCGCTGTCTGGCCTTTTTGCACATTCCGCTGTTCATCTTGAACACTGTTCAATGATAAACTCGGTTCAACCTTGAACCTAAACACTGTTCAAGCTCTGATGCTGTTCATGACCGAAGGTTGAACACTCCTTCGGGTGTGCGGCCTGCCAGCCCTGTTAAACATGAACAGAGTTTGAACCTGCTCAGGAGTCTAGACGCCGTTTGGTTAAACACAATCGGTAGGGCTTATTAAATACGAGGGGGTCCTTCACATCGTGTTTAAAGGTATGTTTTCACAAGTCTAATTGACAAGCAACTCACAAGGAATCACACGCACACGCGGACTACTCTTTGACCTCGAAAAGACAATGGTCTGCGCTTTTGGTCAAAGCACCCGCACACGCTCGCATATAAAAGCCCTGGCGTGACGGAAGGAACAGCAGCTTCCTTTCCGTCTCGCCAGGTACGCACTCGCTCGCATCGCTCGCCACCGCTCACGCCTGCTTCCTTTCCGTCTCGCCAGCCAGCCGCCATCGTATATTTGACGCACCCACCATCCACACCCTTAGCACATTATCGCGTAGTTACTTGCTTTTCTGTATTTTCCGCCTTCTACGGCACCCTCGCGCACATCCACAGGCGCGCTAATGCAATCTTGAGTCCTGGGGAGCGCCTCCAGGACTGATTTTCTCTACAAACTCAAGGACTGAACTGGCCAACGACGTTCAAGACAATTAGAGCGGGTATCGAAACTGTTCAACAGGCGCGAGTCCGAGTCCGAGCCACTGGCGACGACAAAGGCTAGTTCCACTTCGGCCGAGTCTGCCACCACCACCACATCTACGTCCGACGAAGCGGCGACGAGCTCTAGTTCAACTTCCACTTCGGCCGAGCCTGCCTCCACCGCGACCTCTGCGTCCGAGCCTGAGCCTTCTACGGACTCGTCGGACAGCGCGGCAGACTCTGCTGGCGATAGCACAGCAGACTCTGGCGGGGACGAGGCAAGTTCGGATTGAGGTGAGTTCTTTTTTTTTTGATGCTTTGCTGCAGAGCCGAGCCTGATGGCCAGATTAGGGACAGTTTAACGCGTCCGATTCAACTCTGGAGCAATTATTGTGGAATTGATGCACAAGCAGTCCATGTACAAATATACCCCGTATATTATCGAGATGTCTGAAAAGCTGTGCACGCTTTGATCGGATCATGACACGTGGCTCTCTCTCTCACAGACTCTCCGAGTCTCTCGCTTTCGTGCCTTCCGACGTATTGACGGGCCCTCCAACGCATACGCGTTGACGGCTCACCGTATCCTATCATCCAACTCTTCTTGAAACTCTCGCTTTGATTGGACTCATCGCTTCTCCGACTTCACCCGATGCTACCCCATGCCGCCCGACGGCCAACCAGCCGGCAACGCAATGCCATATCTTTCCTCTTACCGTCTTATCGCGCAGCCATTCCTTCGCTTACACAACTTCTAACAAGCGCTGAACGAGAACACGCGCAAATGACGTGGCCCGTCAAGCAGAGTTTGCCGACAAGGCGCCAGCTTAACGTCCGCCCTCGCCCCGCCTCTTTGTCGTCTCCCTTCATCCCTCTTTTGTTCTCGCCCGCATCTCCCTCCTTGCCTTCCCTCGCCTCCTCCTTCGGTCGCTTCAGCTGCTTGAAGCTGGACACCACTCGCATCTACTCCGCAGCACAAGCATCAGCAAGTGTTCTCTCCCCGCAAGAATGCCCCTCAACGCCCGCTAGCCTAGGAGTCAACGCCAGCTACATCCCCAAGCCATCTCTCCTTCTTTTGCCACGTGCTCTCGATGCCCTCAACGAAACTAGACACCTTCAACGCGTTCACTACACCACAACTGCAGCAAGCTCACTCCGACGCCGATGGACCAACGAGGAACGTGGTGGAACGATGGATAGAGGGCACTTGCGGGATGGGGGAACATCATGTCCATTGAGATAGGTGCGTCGCCGCCTGCTTCCCACTCAAGACATTGACGAGCATATCCACAGTCTACAGTTTACCACCTGTTTTCACTCGCCATGCAAGTAATCCCGTTCAACTCCCTTTGCTTTTGGAGCCTTCTACCTCGATTTTGCACCGTATGCCCTTCGGACGCAATAACCTTACATGTACGCCGGCGGATTGATGGACGCTGAGCGGCAGAGATGCCTGGAGTGCGATCACAAGAGAACACGGAGAGCTTCTTTGCATTGGGTGGAGAGAACCCGAGGTGCGTGGGTTTTCCCTGAATTTCTCTGCCCATTGCGCTGATGGTGCATGGAGGTATTGGAATTGATTGAATTCCACACCAGTGGCACGAATCGACCTCGGTGAGGGGACTGAGGGCTGCACCCGATATCTTACGTCCAATCCGCCACGTTGTACCTCAATGCAGCGCCTGCAGGCGACAAGGTCAGGTCACTCGCAAGCTGCCATATTCTCCGGCGCCGCGACGCTACCCGATCGTGTACGCGTAACGAACATGCATACAGAATATTGATGAACGACAGACCGAGAGGTTACGACAAAGTCACGCCGGGCCTGCCGTTCCTGCCCCGGGTGCGTGGCTGTTCTTGCGCAACGTCGTTCCCGCGGCCGTTCCCGCGAGAGGTACTTGAATGAACCAACCTAGCGGACATCAACAGTCGAAACGAGTTGCGGTGAGGTTGTGGTAAAGATCGTTGGTTGGCGCTCGGCCTGATGTTGCAATCGAACTTCTCTCGCGGCTCGCGTACACAAAGCGCAATTCACCCAGCAATGTCATCTGGGCACGTGCGATGCCACCGGTCACGGACGTGACGCTAGATGATTGGTACCCGTTATAAGCCTTGTTTGGGTAGGATTTTGCACAAATTAAAAATTGAGTACATTTTCCAAAGGCGGAGTAAGTGACAGTGTGACATGCCCTGCTTTCGACCACCAACGTTAATGCTAATCATCTTCAAATACATATCCCATCGTGTTATTCCCCTGACGCTGGCCCACCCGATCCCCTGCGACCGCCCATGTACTGTCGCGCGCACGACCCGCGCCTTTGTACCTCTCGACGTCGTCGACTAGGTTACTAACATCACTGCCGACGTCGCGTGTCGCAATGCTCTTCATCCACAACAATGTTCCGTGTTCTGCCTGGGCCCTCATCATTCTTGCCGCCTTCTCAAGCTGCTCGGCTCGCCGAAGAAGCCAGGCGCGGTGTTCATCTTTATGGTTGAAATAGTGTAACAGTATTCCCCGCACCATAGGTTGAGTGATTTTGACACAGGCGACAGATCCTGCAACACAGGTTATAGTGCTGCGACACAGGTTGAACCTTAAACACACAGGTGGCATAACTCTAGTCTGACAAGACACAGGTCAGTATACAGGTATATTTTGCAATACAGGTTGGAAGGGTGTATCAATTTCGCAACACACGGGTTGTACTATTGCCCAACACAGGTTAAGCTAGGCTGAACATCGCATGCGGGAGTTGATCTTCGACTGGAATACGGTGGTTCCGATGGCGAGGTTCATTTATCGGGTGTGTAGAAGCTGGAGATGGTTTGGCAGGAAATTGCCAACGATGGTGACTGAGGTTGCTCCGAACAGCGACGACGAATGGGACGACAGGGACGACAACGGACAGGAAGACTTGGACTGAAATTCTGGTGCTTGGATTTTTATTTGTTAATTGTGTATTGTGTATAGCTCCCTCTTGGGTTGACGGTCTACGTACTCGTTGGAGTGTACAGCTAACCGTCGGCTTGGGTTTGAGTTGGGCCGTTCCAGATTGGGACCTAGTGCCTTTTAATCTTAATCTTAATCTTCAGCACATTAGGCTGAAATATCCCATCAAAAATTACCTTGATCACAGTGATGTACTAACACCGCATCACCAAATATTGATCGAAGTAAACTCGCAGTTCAGGCTGTGGACCCGCAAGTATAATACAACCCCGCCCTCCACCCCACGGAGCTTAGCGAATACCATCGATGTTGGCGCCATAAGCTGCCGATTCGGAGTGCACATTTATGTGTTATGGGCAGAAGAAGACAAAGACAAAGACAGCTCACTCATTTACCGTTTATCTGGACACGAGGTAGACGCTGACAAAATATAGTAGCGGTATTTGAGTCGGTTGGCCCAAGTTTCCGCTGCCGGTGAAGTTGCAACATGAGAGAGAGAGAGAAAGAAATAAAGAACGTCAACCCACCCGGCTTCAGACTTGTTGACGAATACATGGGTAACGTGGCGAGGCAAGCAGGGACATTGACAAGACTTTGAGGGTCCGGGTGCTTTGAAGGTGTAGGTGTGCTGTTGAGGACGACATTGAGATGGTGAGCTTGTAGGTTAAGTAAGGTGAGCAATAGCTCATCTGATGTCGCATCATCATCGTCAGATGTTGATCAGTTCATCTGTTGGAGAGTTTGACCATTGGTAGGCGGGTGTGAGCAACATGTGTTGAAGGATCTGTGGTGAACTCAACCTGTGTCGTGCCAATTCCTCAACCTGTGTTGCGATTCTGCACCCAACCTGTATGGTTGAAATAGTGTAACAGTATTCATATGCGAGCGGCACAGCACCATCGTTGGCAATTTCCTGCCAAACCATCTCCAGCTTCTACACACCCGATAAATGAACCTCGCCATCGGAACCACCGTATTCCAGTCGAAGATCAACTCCCGCATGCGATGTTCAGCCTAGCTTAACCTGTGTTGGGCAATAGTACAACCCGTGTGTTGCGAAATTGATACACCCTTCCAACCTGTATTGCAAAATATACCTGTATACTGACCTGTGTCTTGTCAGACTAGAGTTATGCCACCTGTGTGTTTAAGGTTCAACCTGTGTCGCAGCACTATAACCTGTGTTGCAGGATCTGTCGCCTGTGTCAAAATCACTCAACCTATGGTGCGGGGAATACTGTTACACTATTTCAACCATATGGTCATCACCAACTTGAAATTTCGTCACTGAGAGCCCTCTCCAGTTCCACACACATGTGCATGTCCGCTGCGACTTACCATCTCGATGTACTACACAATATGAATTACGACGCAGCATAAATATCCATTGGACAATTCCAGGAGATAGGGGCACTCATGCGGATCGATCGGCATGGCATTATTGATTGGATCAGCCCCTATGTGTCCGAGTCATCTTGTCGTCTGACGACCACCATGGGTCAATACTGGCGACTCGTCAACCTCGACACCCGCCAAGCTTCGCACGGCGGCAAACTCGGCGAAATCCTCTTCGAAGGCGTGGGCAAGCAGGTGTACGTGTACCTCCGCCAGCTCGAGTTCCCTCCGCTGGACGAGGCGGTGCGGGAGTACCCCTCTGGGCTCGCCATTGTGTCGGTGGATAAAGCTAATAAGAGGTGTGTGTTCCGCTATGGATTATGTGCGCTCGTCGCTAAGGGTAGCAGTGAACACCTAACGGATCTGCACACCGAACTCATCGACGAGATCTTCACACACCTCGCTGACCCGGACATCGTCGCCTTCAGCATGACGTGCCAACTCATCTGGGCCATTGGGCGGAGACACATCTACGCTTGCATGAAGCGCAACACGGCCAACTGCGAATGGGCAGGACACAGGCTCGTCGTCGTCGGAGATTATCTCGAGAACGATGCAGTTCCTGAGGCTTTGCTCGCCGGAACCGAACGGTCGGAACTCCTGCAGCACCCACACCCCGATGCCGAGGACGAGGACGAGGATGAGGACGAGTACTACAAGGATTACACGCCGTCGCTGTACGACTACGCCTTCCACGAAATCCCCGACTGGACTATCTGGAAAGCATGGTTCGGGCCCCACTCCCTTGACATCCTGCATTCCCGAAGCTGGCGGCGCGACTGGCGGCTCTTCCAAGAGCTCACGCACTACGCGCCGACTCGCTCGCCCACCGACACCCAGCCCAAGGTCCTGCGCAACCTCACGAAGCGCGAATACGTTCTCGAGAACGCGGTGCATCGGCTCGTCGGCAAGTACCCGCCGGGGTCGGACCTCGCGAAGGCTCTCCGTGATGTGACGCTTGGGGACGTCGTATACTGCCGCATCTGCTGGTCGTCCGAGGCTGGCACGAACCTGGGATACCAGAAGGATATTCATCAGGGCGTTTGGGCGGGGGATCGGTTTGATATCGTGGAAGAGGAGTGGCTCAAGGAACTTGAATTGGGAGGGGATGGAGAGCAGTGGATAGATGTCACCACGGCGGCTGTGGACGAGATAGAAGAGATCTGGAGACTTGGGTGAGGCGACGATTATTTATTCAACCTGCTGTATGTAATTGAGACGTTTTTGCGTCTATGAGCTTCTTCGCGACGAGGACCTGCTCACCACTCCTCCAAATCCTCAATGTCCGTATTGCTCCGCAACCGAATAACCGTCGCCTCAATCTCCCCTTGGAGTTCTTCGTTGATCCAGCCCATCCACTGCCTCCATCGGTCGTCCGTCGTAGATTCCATCGCGGTTAGATAGATCTTCACAGAGGATAGCCACGGCCATCTTCCCCGACGCGCAGAGCGGCACCGTGAGCGGAGCATGTCGGTGAGCGCGATGAAGGCGGTGTGGTCCATGGCGTCGCGTCGGTCGCCCCAATACAGAGTGTGAAGTTTTGGACAGACAGAGTCGGTGTCAGGGCGGAGAGTAAGGGCAGAGAACAACGCGATGAGGGGAGTGGTCGTGATGGTCTCTGAGCCCGGACTTTCGCCTAGCTGGTCTAGGGCAAGGACGGCCAGCTGAGGAACGAGTTTCAACAGTGCGATGATGTCCTCGGCGGCGCTGGAACAGAGTATGAGGGTGAGATGGGTGAGAGTACACTGCGATGCCTGTAGGAAGTGTGCGACAAGCTGAGTGGCGGTTTGCGTTATTCGCAGACATTGCAAGGCTGGTGCGATAAGCAGATCGAGTGGAACCCTATTTGAAGCGCTGAGCCGCCGAAGTTTCGGGAGATGGATGAGGGATTCGTCTGGGTCCCGGCCCGGAGAGAAATACGGCACGCGGATCTCGCAGTCGACCACGGTCACAGCGACGTGTCGTAGGTGGTCGGAGACGTGCGTATGGGACCGATAGAACCCATGATACAGTGCGAGTTGAGCCGGGGGTGGAGCATCTCCAGATTCTCCTTGTCCGGTCCCCCTGACCAGTCGCTGAAGGTTCGGGGCACCCGCAAGCAGGACTTTCAAGGTTTCGTTCGAGCGGGCCATCCATATCTCTGTGAGAAGCGGGAAGTCCTGAGGATCTCTCACACGCAGCCCTCCACCAACGTGGTGGACCCGAATACTCCGCCAGCGCGTACCCTGTGCGAGGAGGTAATTCCAGAACTCCACGACAGCTTCATTCAAAGGGTAACGTCCCCAGATGAGCAGGTCCAGGGGAGCTTGTGAGGAACGCTCGAGCTGAAGCATCAGGAGTGGCAGCTCCGACTGTTTAGCCTCCCTCGCGAGAGCGATTGTCGACCACAGAGGAGGGTAGGCGACGGACATCGATCGCCAACTGCGGGAGACTTGCGCAAGGGACCAGGGTGGCCGCAGGATCAATCTCCCTCCATTTCCCCGCTTAAATGGCGGGAATGTCGGATAATACAGCGTGGAGAGGTCGTTGTGTCGAGGGAGAGTCATCATGAGAATGTGTAGCAGGATTTCTGTGGGTAGGTCGTCGATGGGAATCGTGAAGAATGCGGGGCTGATGAGGATCGGCTGAGAGTTGACTCCCCAGTCCTGTTCGAAGGGCAGCAGCTGTTCTTCGCTGGTCGACATGACGGAGGGAAGAAGATAGCTGGGCGGGTGACTAAGCATCATCATGTGATGGTGATGCTGGTGTGACGAAGCGTTATTCCTCGATTGTCGTCTCAGTCCTTCGGTATATCGCTTAGGCGTGGCGGACGGAAATGGATCCAGCACGCTATAGAACCTTCTTGGAGGATTGTGTGCGGAATGGAGTGGCCGTTGTGCTTCTACGGACGCTGAACCAGCGGTTGGCATGCCGAACGGCTAAACGATGAAATGTACGGGTATAGCCAGCCATCTACGCTAACACACGGTGCATCCTTCAGCTTTCACCGAAAACCCAAATATTTTGAACTCTCAATCTCCAATTCGTATACGCTGAAATTTACTGCATTTGGTAGTCGCTGATGGCGAGGCTAGGAGTCTAATCCAGTCCGTCACCGCTGTGACCGGATCAATGAGCCGGCACACTGCCGGCACATCAATTTCTCTTTCCTACAGTCATCTTCGAATTTTGCACTGCCCGTTTACTCTTCACGAAGATCTCCCTAACCCATGGCGCAACAATACCCCGACTCGACCGTCGCACTCGAACCTTGCCTGTCCTGGCGGAACGCTGTGCCACCCTAAGCACGACTCGAAGCTCTGGGACACCGCCCAACGCCTTCGCCTCCAGCCGCGGTCTCTAGAGCTTCTTCAGGGTACACTTTCCTAAGCGACGCACTCCCTGGACCTGTCAGTCTCCCAGCGACGATACTCGGGTACGTCTTCCCACCAAAAAAAATGCCCACTCACGAGTGTCATGTTGTTGGCATGTCTGCAGGTCTCGAATCAGACTCTCACAGGTGATGGTGCTACGCATGGACCCTGAAGATGTTCGCCGGCGCCCACTCCTCCCTATTTTTGCACCAACGGGGAACTCAATGCAGTTCGCAGACAGGCCGCATGTCGATAACTGTCAAGCCCGTTGGGAATTACAGTCCCGCTCTAATGGAGCCCGAGGCCGCCTGCTAGGTATTCAATCCTATATCCTACCGTCTTCTTGTTTCTCACGAGTCTAAAACGACGGTCGTAGGGTTGGCTCCGCGACACACTTGCCATTCTCGCACCTGCTGCATAAGGATTTACCCAGGAAAGGCGCTCGAACGGCATACATACACTCGCGTAGGTTCTAGTCTCCCCGTTCGACGTCGTGGCGCACTTCTTGGTGGGGGCGCTGACAGACATGAGCTTACCGTGGCCTGATGGCCGTTAGGATCACACACGGCGCTCCGCAACGGGTCGCCGATAGGCCCTTTCGACCGGTACCGCAACGCAGGAACCAACATGCTCACTCTAATTCGACCAGGCTTGGCTCGACGTCAGAGTTGAGCACACTGGTACTTTGCCCCGGCGAAGAAAGCAGCTCTGTCTCCCTCGGTTACGACCTCGATTATCTGATTTCTGTTGAGAAGATCGCAGGACGGTGGGTGACGTGTGTACCTTTCTCCTTCCCACGAAATCCTCGCTTTCGATTTAAATAGGCTATACAGCTGCTGTCGTGTGCAGACGGCAGACTGTCGGCGAGAAGATACAGTAACTCGGGCACAATTGCAAATCATCTCCTCGGCACAAACAGCTTGGAATAGACGGGCGGTTCCCGAAGTTGACACGGAACAACTCATCTTATTTCTATCTCCTCGACAAGCCGAATTCATTTGGTGGCCCCGAATGTCCCGAGGTTTCGCCAAGGGCTATCGACGTCGTTTTAGCATCTGGCGGCGTTGGAATGTACGTCCCTCGAAGCCATGCGCTCTGTCGTCTAATTGCCTGTGGGTCAGGCGATCGGGCCGCACACGCACAGCCAATTTATAGGCGCGCCAAAAGGACTCTCTGCCATCAAGATCCATCGGCCGCTCCAAAACCCCTTGACAGCTCGTATTTATATAGCGAGACTTCTTCTTTTCTCGCTAATTAACCCGCGAGTATGCCAGTCAATCCAACCCAAATTCCGTCAACTCGCCGAAAGAAGAATGGGCTGGCGGGAGCTATCTGGTGAGTTTGTCAGTGGTACCGGCTTCCGCCAGCTGGCAGTTGATACATAAAAAGCAGTTCCTCGCTGATCGACCACCACGACTAGTTCCCCTCCCCCTACTCGCATGTCGTTCCGCCCTGGGCTTCAGCAGCACCAACCACAGCCGGGCCCATGTTTGACCCATCCGTCACTCCGTGAGCTGTCCTCGTCTGGCTGGCATCGTATCGCGCCGCTGACGCTAGATCATGCCAGATATTCGCCACGTCGCTGATGCCCACAAGGTGTTGGAAGCCGTGCGCCTGAACATCCTGCCTCTCATCCGACGTCGACTGCTCGCGCATGAACGGGCACAGCTGAGGAGTGGGAACGTCTTCGTCTGGGAGGAATGTGAGGATGTCGACGAAGGCGGCTTGGTACGCTGGACGGAGGGTCGACGATGGTGAACTTCTTATTTTGCACATTGTCCCCTCCAATACACACACCGACTCTTATCGCAGGTCGCAGAGCAGAATGCGCGGGGACTACCTGTTCTACGAAGAAAAAGTGGAGACCACGTCGGAGGAGAAGCAAGCCAAGGCCGCTCGACGGTGTGTTCCTTTGCCTTCTAAAATAGCACCGTGTGCTCATTGGCTTATTCACTTCCGCGTCATGATAGCGCTAGCAAGGCTTCTGATTCGTCCTCGGTGCTTCCCCCGCCGCCAAAGAGAAAAGATCGTCCAGCGAAGCAAGATGGATTGACAAAGCAAACGTACTCGGTTAGCGTGCGTCTGCCTGGGCCGGATGCTGCAACGCGCAAATGGCATATCGTTGCTTATTTCTCGGTGCGTTTCACTTACTCCTCAAGCCTCGTACGATTAGCTCATTGTTACCTGCGAAAAGACCGCAGATTATGCGCTTCTCCCGGTCGTTGATCACTACGACTACCTCCGGAATCTTCGCGTCCCGGACGGCATCTTCATGAGCAGCCGCATGCCGGTGCCGTGTGATAATGGTCGGGAGCGCGAACGGCTTCCCAGCTCAGCGTACTCGGATGAAACCGACTCCAACTCCAACTCGACGCGGGCATCACACTCTCCAGCTCCAGCCAGCCCCTCATTTGAACTGGTAGCGCCGCGTCGAAGCTTTTCCTCTCCCGGGCCATACCATACATCCTCCTCCACTGCCAATGCAAATCCATACGCGCTTCCCCCGCCCGAAATGCATCGCGGCACGAGCTCGGCTTCACGCGTGAGCCTCCCACCACTGTCTTCGCTGGGATATCCCACCCCAAGACCGCTCTTGGTTCAACGTCATTCATCCTCCCAACATACACGGCTTCTATCGCCAGAAGATCGTAGACTTCTGGACAGTCTGCGTGTAGCTCTCTAAATAGGATTCTCGTATCTATACGCTGGACATCGTATTATACATCCGAATCGGACGGTCGTCGTAGCTTCATCGGTCGCGCCTGCCTAAGGCTAAAGTCCGACATCAGAACAGCGATTTTAGCCTCTCAATCCGCCGAGTTTAAACCGACCGAGGTGCCTTGACAGAATTGCTGCGGAGATAGCATAACCCCAATCAATCCATCAGAGTCACGCTTCTCTTCTCCGACACCACGTCATGAAGGAAATCCTGTATATCCAGGCTGGATCCCGGCGAACTACGTCGGGACGCACTTTTGGAGTACTCAAGAGAGCTATCTCTCCGATGCCGAAGGCTCTGGCTCAGAGGTCGACCATAGCGTTTCTTTTCGCGAAGGATCGAATCACAAGGTACTTGTTTGAATGTCCTTCATTATAGGGGGAGTCGACGTTCTGCCCCCGTCTACTAGTATTCGATCACAAAGGTGAATTGGGCCGCTCATACCTTTCCTGCATTGACTTCGTGCAGCAAACTTCGGCAGCCTGAGCCAGTCGAACGCGCTCTATGGAATGGACGACAACGACGAGACAGGTTCACAGGAGAGTATATCCTGGTTCGTCGACCGCGCCAGGTTCTTATGCAAACTGACTGCTCCAGGTCCGGAAGCACCGTCGCATACAGGCAGGAACCCGTTGCAAAGAGCCAATATCAGGCGGAGATCGATTTTGAAGAACTTGCCGACGCGGACGACGTGTCCTCTGCGGCGCAACTCCGTGATATTCGGTTCTGGTCGGATTTTAATCGAATGTACTACGTCCCACGCACCGTTCAAAAGATCCCAGACGTTCCCGAGTGGGAATGGGAGGACGGAGAAGGAAATTGGGCCGCTAGCCACGAGACCTTCGTCAGGTACGATGAGGTACGTGTACCAAATAATCTTCGTTGCAACGGTCAACATTTACGAGATTCTGATACGCCACTCTTTAGAATACAGGCCTCATGGAGGGTCCTGTCCGCGGTTTCCTTGAAGAGTGCGATACGATTCAGGTACGGGCGGCGTGCGGGTCTCCGCGGGGTTCCGTCCTGACACGCGAAAATAGGGAATCCAGCTGACGCATGAGACGGCGAGGTTTGGCTCATTCATCAATTCTCTACTTTTATCGTTACGGGATGAGGGAGCGAAGATCCCCGTCATGGCGTTTCCATTGCTATCCGGCGCGAATGCGTCTTCGGAACCCCAAGTCAATCCAAATTTAATCGTGCAACACCAGTTTCTCACTCGATGTAGAGTCGACGCGTTTGGCGCAAAAGCATCAACGATGCACTCGTTCTCCGAGGACTGAGCGAGCTTGCTGTTATGAGTGTGCCTGTACAGCATCCCACGGAATGGCACGACCAAGTGTGCGATAACACATATATTCACGCCAACGTACGTCCATCTTTGCCACCAACACCAACAGATAATCTCATTTATTCTTTCACTCTTCTTCGTCACCTCCTAATCAGCCCACGCGTATATATCACAGCTCCGCTATCTTGTCGGCTCACATCGAGAGCGCGACCCTACCTCTACGGTAAGCGGCCTTGCTCGATCTATCCTTATCCTGTTTCTCATTCGCATGTAGCATGACGGTTTCGGCCGACGATGTCCTGGGTCTGTCCGGACAGTTGTGTGAGGGACTGGCACCGTTTTCAGAACTGAGCGGTGCCTTCCCACTCCCGGGTTCCGATGCCGATGCCTCGAGGCTCGATGACCGTATCTACGACCTCTCATCTAGCGCAAAGACCCGTGCGCGGCTAGCAGGAACGATCGTGGATGTCAGTTCCGCATTGGTTCTCCTGTACTCCACGCTTATCCTCTGCATCCGCACCAGGCACCCATGCATTTCCGACGCAATGTCACCAGAGGGTTCTCCCCAGCTGCGAGAACCGTATACGAGGAGTTGCTCGCAAAGAAGACAGAGCGGTGGACGCTCAGCCCAGCGACCAGGTGAGCGAGGAAGCACGCAGGCACAAACCACCTGTCCATCCATGTCATCCTATCGCTGGTCTCCTTGTTTCCTCCTTTAATTCATACTCACACGCGCAACTCAGCACACACGCCGGCGCTTACCCTCTACCCACATCCTTCCCGGCAGTCTTCCGTCGTGGCTCAAATCTGCCTAATCCAGAGGCTCAGCTGCTGACTCGACCCCGCTCAACGGCCGTCTTCTCTTCTCTCGGCACGACACAAAGAACGCCCATACTCCTCGAGGAGTACGCGCGCATGCTCGAAGACCGTCAAACTATTCGCCTCAAAGCGGCACAGGATATCGGATTGGAACGCGACGAGGTAGCGGAGCTCGCAGTTGATTTGTGGGGCCTGAGAGACCGATATCCAAACATGGATGGCGTGGAAAGTGACGGCGGTGAAGGAGAGGACGACGAATGAAGAAGGACATCGTGAATCGAAGGACATGATCATTGGTGACGAATTAAGAAGGATATGGTGAAGGCGGAGCTGACTCTCGTTTACCCTTGTTCCCGCCCCCCTTGATGCTGCGCTGATTGCTCGGGTGTGGACGGCAGACGCAGACGGGGAGAACTGAGGGTGACAGTTACATATCCTCATCAATCCTCTCACCCCGCTTGAGAGCCGCCGTCGTCAATCTTGAACCGATATTGCTTTTCCCAATCGGCCGTCCTTTGTTTCAAACTTTTGAGTGTCAATATTCTTAGTGGGCACGGGCTGTTCGGGCCACTAACCCACTGCAATCCCGCTCAAGGATGCTCACAACACATTACATATTTTTTTCCACAACGAATCGCACAAAGCCGTCTGAAACTCTTCACCGGCGAAGCTCTCAGGCTCCCAGTAACGCAGAAGAAACACAGCGTCATTTCTCCGAACACTACGCTCAATTTCCGAGTGGCTATTCGAAAAACACGTAATTTCTCCGAGTCTGGTTTTTACTCCGCGTCTTGGGTGTGGGTGTGGGTGTGGGCATAATTTCTAACTATAATGAAAGAAATCAAGAACCCTCCTTTTGACAGCGGCCAGAAACTCAAACTGCACCCGGAGCCCTATCGAGAGTCGAGGCTCTGCGGCCCGAACGCCAAGATGGTCCACATCGTTGGCCGCCAGTGGTATATTTCAGACTTCGAATGCGATCTACACGTTCAACCACGGTTGGGGTTCGCAAGCCGGCTGTGCCTGATCACACTTCTAAGCACCGCGAGAATATCCTCAGAAGGATCTAGGTCCTTAACGACACGGGGATCTCTCGTTAACCCACCCTAGAGCGGAGACCTTTGAAATGTACGACAGGTTCTGATGGAGGACGTTTCACGGTCCGGCAGCGTCCCGCATATATTATTGGAGGCGAGAGGTGCGCAGCAGCCGAGTTGGTAGAAGCAAAGTTGTCACTGGCAGAACGGCGGCCGTAACTCCCAGCGTATCTGAAGATCTAATTGACCGCAAAACTCGTAAGTCTAGACGTCTTCCATGCACTCCAACACAATGGCAACCAACGCAGTTTGCCAAAACACCTTCATCTCATCCGACAAACCCTCCAACTTCCTCGCCCACTCGGCGACATCGCCATTCGTCCGATATCCCTCTTTCCCCGTCGCTCGCGCGACATCCGCGAAGCCCAAGCCGGTGTAGAGTCCCAGGACGATGGTGTTCTCGGGATGCACGATTGCGCGTAGGCGGACTCGACGGGCGGGAGAAGCACGGGTATGAGCGACGGCGTAGTCTTTTGCTGCTTGGATGAGGAGCTTCCCAAGACCACGCCCGCGATGAGAAGCCGAGGCAAAGAATGCAGTCATCTGCCATCTCGTCTCCTCTGTATCAGCGCCAGGCTGAGGAGCTTTACTTTCGGGAGGCAGGGTGTAGTCTTCGAGAGACATCGGACCACGTAGAATGGCACTGCCTACCCATGTTCCGTCCATTGCGCTGTTGCTAGCTGGTCCGTCTACTGGAAGGGCGACGCACACGAGCACGATGGCATCTTCTCTCCAGATTTTCGAGCCCCACTGCTCCGGCGTGAACAAGCTCTCGAGACCGTGGCTGGAGGCGAACGCGTTGGGCGCTGTTGCCAGAGCTTCGAGTCGCAGGGCGGCGTAGCGTTCCGCCAGGATAGGCAAGTCCGATGGGCGGGTTAACGTGGTTCGAGGACACGGGAGTGCGACGGTCGAGTATGTGTATTGTTGCGGCATGTTTGTGAGGCGTAAACGGCGCAGAGACCACGAGCAGAACCCAAATGACTCGACGATGACTGCAGGAAAGAGAAATTGATGCGCCGGCTTATTGATCCGGTCACACCGGGTACGGACTGGATTAGACTCCTAGCTCCGCCATCAGCGGCTACCAAATGCAGTAAATTCCAGCATTTACGACTCGGAGATCCAATTGACATTCAAAATATTATGGTTTTCGTTGAAAAATTGAGCTGTCCCCTCCGTTTACCTGGACCAATCCAATATATCCCAACTACTTACTGATGTAGTGGATTATGTTAGTTTTGGAGTGAATGTAATCGAGTTTGAGCTCAAGTTGGAGAGAATGCAAAAGGTTATGGTCCAAATACTAAAACTCCTACAAGTCAGTAAGAAACCTCTGCCTAAACCACACTGATATCCAGCCAAGCAAGAGCAAGGCGTTTTGGAGAAGATATATTGTAACAGAAAATCATGCAACCTAAGACCCTTACCTAACGGTAGCGGGAATAACAACTGAGAATTGCCTCTTTCTCCAATCCTAAGACTGCAGTCAGGATCTGCTAGGATAGGACCAGACAAATTCAAACACTCACGCAATTTATCACCATTCACACTCTGTTCGTCTGTGCTATCAACGAACTCCTCCTCCGGTTCCGAGTCCACGTCAGCGCTCTGTTGCCATGAGAGGAACCAGTCTTGCGCGTGGAGAGTCATCGAGTCGAGCTGTGGGCATCTGGTCAGGATTCCATCGCGGATGGAATACGGCTCGGATTCGCCGCTCGGAGGTGGACTAATATCCACAGCGGTGAAGGAGAAGCAGACGGCGAGTTCCGACAGCGTCTGCGGGAGCGCCGGGGTGAGTGAGGCAAAGAGTTGACCTGCCTGAGGGTTGTGATCAGCCTCTGGCCATGCGATGCATAGCAATCCATACCGCTGTACTGTTTGTGTGTCGTCGGGTGAGGTGGATGAAAAGGTTCGTCAAGCCCGGGAAGGGTGCAAGGATCTGAGAAAAGTCGTAATTTGGTTCGGCACCAGTGATGTCCAGAAGTAGTGCGCGTAAGGTGGGGCAAGTGTCGATGGATTCAAGGGCCAAAAGGAGCCGGACGGCATGGCAGGGACGAAGGCAGACCAGCACCACAGAGGGGCACAGCGCGAGCATCATGGGCACGAGTTGGACGGGGATGGAGAGTTTTTTGATGCAGGGGAATGACCGCTCGTCTGTGCGAGAAAATACCTCGGGCTCCGTGCCCACCCTTAGAAGGACCCATTCCGCGTTTGGAAATTTGGACAACAGGTCAACGAGGTCGCCCGAGTCAAAATCCAAAAACAGCGTGACCTTCGTCACACAGGGGAAAATAGACAGTATCCGAGCAGTTTGGGGGAGACAGAATAGGGAGAGCTGGCGCAGACAGGCGGGGTCGAGGAGGGGAATGTAGGCGCTTGGGTCGCGGGTCACTGGCAAGTGAGGAGTGCAGATGAAGCTGAATGTGGTAAGCGGGATAGACCTTGGTGCCGACACCGTGAGCTGGGGCGTTGTGGCCTCGCGATTCGTCCACAGTATAAAAACCTCCCGAAGATATGTCATCGACGCCAATTTTGTTGGGGTGAGAGGAGGGAGGTCGACGTTGGCTACGCGGAGGCATTTCATGCGGGTGAACCGCTCCATGTTTTCGAAGAACGTGTCAAGGAGGCAGCATGCTGACTCGAGGTCTGTCTTCACCCAATCGCCATTGTCCTCCGACTCCTCGACAAGCCAGGGCATGATGATGCATGAATGCACGATGGGTGCGATTTCCGCTGACAGCCAGAAGTTCAGGCGCTCCGTAGCCGACTTGAAACTCTCTTGTGTCGGCAGGAAACGAGCGCCTGAAGCTCCGACGGCGTAAGGGTGAAGAGTGAAACCGGCGAAGAGAAGTGGCCGCGCAAGAGCGCAGAAGGCGCGGCTGGCGGTTGCCACCTGTATGAGGTCTAGTTCGTTGACACCACCGAAGACCTCCGTCCAGAGCTCGTTGGGGAGTTCGCTGCTCATGGTCTCTCGCTGGCGTGTCACACGGGGTGGTGATCTCTGATTGACGTTTTTTCTTCCCATCCACACCGAATCATGTAAGATTTCGGAATATCGAAAAAGCATTTTTCAGTGTCTTTCTCAGCCATCGCGAGATCTCAACCGATTTGGTGTTGGTCGTGGATGTATCCGAGTCGCATCGCGGAGGATGAAGCTCTACGGATACGAGGCCAGTTTCAACGCACCCTGGGATTTGTAAGCGTCGATGGATGGTCGGGATCCAATCGAGAGATAACAACATTGAAAGTGTTACATTGAAAATGTACTGTTAACCTGAGAGACAAAGTTTAGAGATATGTACTATGAAAATAATAGCTCAGTCTTCGAGCACGTAGTGGTACGAAATATGAGGCGATCGATACAACAAACAGAGCGTACAGGACGGGAAGTCAAGGGGGAAAGCAGCGGGCAGGCACATGATGCGACACCATCACACTGGCATACCGAGGAACTCCCAACTACTCAGAATCCTTTTTTTCAGCCCTCCTACAAAAAGACTGAGATCAGGTGAGACAAAAAACCACACACTTACCCAATTCATTCGCTCTCCGTCCGTAGACCCTATGGACGAATTTCTCCTTCGGTTCTGCAGCAGAAGAGTGCTGTTTCCATGAGAACAACCAGTCCTCAGCATGGAGGATCATGCTTTCGAGCTGTGAGCATCGGGCCAGGATTGCATCGCGGATGGAATCAGGGTCATATTCCTCGTCGCTAGGAGGTCGACTATTGTTCACTGGAATGGTGGTGAGGGAGAAGCAAAGAGTGAGTTCCCAGAGCGTCTCCGGCAGCGCCGGAGTGAGTGCGGCGAAGAATTGACGTGCCTGAGGGTTGTGTTTCAGCATCTAGGTCATGCGAGTGAGTGATCCATACCGCTATACTGTTTGTCTGTCGGGTGAAGATGCTCAGATGGATGGAAAGGCTTGTCAAGCCCGGGAATGGCGCAAAAACCCGAGAAAAGTCGTAATGTTTTTCCGCCTCGACGCTAGTGATGTGGAGGAAAAGTACTCGTATCATGGGGCAAGTCTGGAGGGATTCGAGGGCCGGAAGGAGCTGGACGGCATCCCAGCAAGGAAGGTTGAGGAGGACCACAGAGGGGCACAGTGAGAGCATCTCCGCCAAGATTTGCACGGGAATGGAGAGATTCTTGACGCTGGGGAATGATGTGTCGCCTGTGTGAGAAACCACATCAGGCCGCCTCCCGCGGAGGGTTAGATGAAGGCTCAACAGGACCCATTCGACGTTTGGAACTTTGGCCAAAAGGCCAACGAGGTCGCTGGAGCTGGACTCACGGTCCATGAGCATTTTGAGCTTGTTCACGGACGGCAAAGTGGTCAGCATCCGAGCAGCGTTTGAGGTGCAGAATATGGTGAGCTGGCGCAGATGGGCGGGGTCGAGGAGAGGAAGGTAGGGGCTCGGGTCGCGGGTCAACTCGGAACTCGAGATATATTCGAAGCTGGTGAGGGGAATAGCTCTCGACACCGTGAAATCTCGTCGGAGATGATGCCAGTGGGGAGTATCCCAGTGCACGACCAAGTCCCGAAGAGAGGGCATCGCCGCCAACTTTGTTGGTGCGAGAGGAGGGAAGTCAACGTCGAGGGCTCGGAGGCGTTCCATGCGGGTGAACCGCTCCATCTTGTCAACGAAGGCATCGAGGAGGACGCATCCTGGCTCCCCGTTTATCCGCAGCCACTGTTTCCAATCGGCCATGGGGAAACGCCAGGGCACGATGACGCATGTATGCACGAATGGTGCGATTTCCGGTGACATCCAGAAGTTGAGGCGCTCCGTAGCGGACTCCATCGTCTCTTGTGGAGGCAGGAAACGATCTCCGGAAGGTGCGACGGCGTACGGGTGAAAAGTGAAGTCCGCAAAGAGAAGTGGCCGGGCAAGAGCACAGAAAGCGCGGCTGGCCGTTGCCACCTGTATGAGGTCCGTATGGGAGACACCAACGAAGACCTCCGTCCAGAGCTCGTTGGGAAATTCGCTGCTCATGGTCTCTCGCTGGCGTGTCACGGGGCGTGATGGCTGACTGAGCCTGACTCACGTTTTCCTTTCTGCCATCATCATGGATGTATCGCGTCGCGGAGGACGAGGCTCTACGGATACGCGGCCAGTTTCAACGGAACTTGGGGGATTGGCACGCGTCGATGGATCCGCGCGCTTCGCATTCGGTGCGAAACTGCTCTTTTTTGCCAGCAGCTCTTTTTTATTCCTCGACAGGCGACACAGCGGCCCTGGCTTCAATATCTGGGCCCATGGAAGTCCGCATCGCAGCGGAGAACCCCTCTTCCGCCACCTTCGAGGTCCTCCATCATCCGCTCTCCAACATACCCGGAACACAGAGCAAATCTCTCGCCTCGAGCATCCGCTCAGCGCTGCTTCCCTCCCTCATCCTGACGCAAAATCCACGCACACTTGTCCAACTAGTCGTCCAATCTCTCAGCCCCGTGCGGATGGGCAAGTTCCCCGATTCTCTCGTCGCCAGCACGATCAATGCGAGCACTCTAGCATTGCTGAACGCTGGCTCCGTCCCGATACGTGCAGTCGTATGCGCCGTCGCCGTCGGGAGAACGAATACAGGAGCGCTTCTCGTCGACCCCAGTGAAGACGAGGAGTCGTCGCTCGACGCCAGTGGCTGTTTTGCGTTTGCTTTTGGCCGCGGTGTAGCCGATGCGCGCTGCTTATGGACGAATTGGCGGACATTTGGCGGAACCACCTTCAGCGAGGACGAGCTGAGATCATCCGAGCAGCTCGCATGTTCGGCTGCTAGGACTGTCTGGGCTGAGGTGCATGGTGTTTTCGCGGAGACGGGGGACAACAACGAGGAGGATGACGAGGAAATGGGGATCGCATGACATGGTGGGGGCTTTCAGGCAGCGTCAAATACTCTGCACTGAGTGTAATCTTTCTAAATCTTTCCCGGTCGTGTCTCTTTAGTCGCTGAATCTTCAATTTTTGGTGTCTGCACGCTTAACAGATGAAGCGACCGGCAATATCTAATCACTGCTCCGTCAAATCCATTCTTCTTTCCCGAGTCCTCGACCAGCTGAAATACCCTGATCTCGATTCCCACCAGTGCCTGCCTGCACGCTCCGCGCCGATTAGCGCTGCATACTCTGGCGTGTCCAGATCCCGCATTCGACCACTCTTGAATCGTGAGGTATTTCCTCCACCGCACGCCGTCCCGTTCTCTACAACCGCTCTCATCGTCACCTAAGCCTGGCACAGCACCGGAACCCTGGTTCCATGGTACAGGTAGTGCCACTGGAAGTCGAGGCCGATACCCCTCCACCCCGGAACGCGCTGAGATCGTCCGAGAAACTCGCATGTTCGGCTGCTAGGTCTGTGTGGACTCATGTGCATGGTGTTTTCGCGGAGAGTGGGGACAACAACGAGGAGGAACTGGGGATAGCGTCACAGTAGTAGTGGGTTTGGGTATGCAAAATATACTGTAGGACTCTGTAGGGTTGAAACACCCTGGCGAGCGTTACGGCCCTCGAACGAATTGAAACACGAAACACAAGGCAAGTTACGCGTTACGCAGTCAGAAATATTGAAACAGTGCCGCGGCGTACCCCGGGACCGAGTACCGAGCCAATGGCTTGGGCATAAAGGACAATGATGCCAGTGTGTCTGTGTTGGCAGTGCTTAAAAGTTAAATACGTCGTCAGTCGTTCAGGCTGCGTTGGAAAACTCAGATGTGGTCAATAAAGGGTTCTGTGCCGTCGCCAGCGATGCTGACGGACTGGAAGTGACGGACTGGAAGTGACGGACTGGAAGTGACGGACTGGAAGTGACGGACCAGTTGGAGGACATCACAGCGTATGGGAGATGATTTTCTCTGGGATTTTTGGCCCCCAAAACGCGTCTTTTGTGAAGCACTCTACCACTGAAACACCCAGTGCGTTATGCGTTACCTGTTTCAAGGTATTGATACGATACACTCGACGCGTTATGCGTTATGTTTCAACCCTACAGAGTCCTACAGTATGCAGCATCTATTTATTGAAGGGAAATACATCCTTGTAAAACGAGGGGAAGGATGTCGATATGAGTATATAACGGACGAGGAAACTTTTTAAACGCCAACAGTCTCGAGGGACCACACAACCGGCACCGATTTCGCGGACGTAGAGCCGGTGAGAGCCTTGAAGGCGCTGGAGGTCATTTTGATATCGCCGGCAGCGCAGTCCCTGCAGTTGTCCTCAACGGTCGCCTTGATGGTCTGGCCGTTGACTGTCAAAGACACGCGTCAGTATCGAGAGAGAGAGAGACAGAAGAAGAAGAAGGGAAATCGACGTACAGGTAACGTCGATCGTCTTGCCGCAGGTTACACCGCCCTGGAGGTCGGCTTCGCTCAGAGCCACGGCAAAGTCGGTGCTCGGAATCTGTACGGTGGTGCAAGCTCCTTGCCCCGGAGTGTAGGCCGCAGCTGTAACGAACGACGACTCAGTCTCGTGCATATCTGAAAAGAGATTTGCGGAAACGCACCAGTGCCAGTAACCTTCACGGGGGGCGGGAAGACCTTGACATGCCAAGTAACCTCGATGTTATCCTGCTGGATTCCCGCGACCTCTTTGATTCCGGACGGCAGCTTGATTCCGCCCGGAGCGCATTCGGTGCAGACGTCCACGACGATCGCCGTAATGCTCGCGCCAAGGACTGTGTAACGCGTCGGTCAGTGAGGAAGGAGGAGTGGTATGAAATGTGCGGGCGTACAAGTGACGAAGGTCTCCTTCCCGCAGTTCGCGCCGTTGGCAAAGTCGGCACTGTTCAGCGCGACGGAGAAGTCGGAGTTCTGGACGGCTTCGCCGCACGCGCCGACGGCACCGTTGGGGGAGTAGAAGAAGGCTACAAGACTGAATCAGTTTCACGACGAATGCAAGGTCAACGGCGAAGCTTACCGGGAACGAGGCCGGTGGCCCTGGGGATGACGCTGCTCGAGATGGCACCAGCGAGGGCAAGGAGGGAGACGGGCAAGAGGAAGGAGCGAGGGGATTGCATTGGTCGTTGAGTGTTATTAGAATGTCGACTCCTCCGAAGGATAGCTGCTTTTATACCTCTGTGCGTACAGCCTGGTCTCGTAAGAGATCACCATGATATCGCATACCACATTATTGCAAGTAGCGTTGCGTTCCTAAATCGGATATTCACGAGGAGTCTGGTACGACAGACTCGAGGTGCGACGCATGCTAGCGACAGCCGCCGACGGTCGCCCGACGGATGCCACGAGTTGTTGGATCCAGGGAAGCTGGGACATATCCTGACCAAAATCCCGTCGAATGTGCGGGCCCGTCGAGACAGGCTCCGGGAGAGCAGGTCGAATTCCACTGCGCGGGACGGTGGCTTACAAGCAATGTGTGATGTGATCGCATCGTAACCACTGGCAGTGTGAGAAGATACGGCTATTGTAACGGTGACCGGCCCACCGGCGGAAAAAGTCCCGTCTGTCAATTATGCGGAGAAGGATTCGCCGGAGCTCGAACAGCATGGACAGTCGCTCGTCGTCCTGTTAGTTATCGATTGTGTATAGTTTCTCCGAACGTGTTACCCGGATTATGCGCCGGCAGGTCTTCAGTCGAATGATAAATCCTACCAGCTCTGTTGATCCTCTGGCAATGACAGACTGGGCATCTCGATGGTAAATCCTGTTAAAGACGTTCAGTTAGAAAGTCGCAGAGGCATCAGCAAGGCGACGATGTGGCGTTGAACTGGACGAGTTAAACCACTTTTTATCACCGAAAAGGACACACATTCGCGAAGCGTCTGAGGCCAAAATCGCCGGTTTTAACTTTTGAGGCGACAACCTTTGGCAGGAGCTTCGTGCCCCCGGCTCGAGTAACATGCAAAACTCTGTATAGAAGCATAGCGACGAGACAGGTAAACTTCAACTGGTAAAGTGCTCTCTACGAGCAGCGCCTGCATTGACAGAGACGAAACCATGTTAGCAGGGAGGCCGCCGCGTTCTCTCTAGATACTCAGCGCTTTCCCCCGCCGCGGCGCCGAGCACGCCTCTGGTCCTCAACTACCAACAACCGCTGCTTGCCCGTCCGATTCTCGTACTGACCGCATGCAGTGCACACCATGCGTTGACTTACACGCCCGTACCGCCAGTAGGGTGGTGAAAGCTTTGCGCAAATTGGACACGATTGACGATGACACGTGGTAGATTCCGAGTCGGCCGAGTTTGCCCTTCCTGCCAAAGGGGTCGTACGCGGGTGGAGGCTAGCGCTTGAGAATTCATTGAAGTCGGGGCTTGCATCTGTATTTATAATTAGCATACACAACCTACCGGAGAGTTGCGACCTACACGAATGTCTGCGACGGCTAGCAGCCTCATTGACTGGAACAGAACGTAGTATCAGGTTTTACCAACTTCAATCTTTCGAGCGGGACATACTAGTATGAGAAAACCCGGAATCTGAGGACTCGAAAGAATTGTTGGATAGTGCCTCCTCGGCTACAAGCGAGGAGTCGAATAGAGGTAACAGACTATCTCGACGCCGGTCCAGGATGAGAGCACTGGGACAGACGCTGAGCGGATCTGATATCATTAGCAGAAATCATGCACAAGAAAGCAGAGCGCACTGGCACCGAAGAGTACATTCCAGATGTGTTTCTCATTGCTCACCGAATCGTAGGGTTCGCCTTGAAGAGAATAATGTGACGGCAACTCGAGCGGTAGCTCAATATCCCCGCACTTCGGACTATCCTGCGAGAGATACGAGCCACTACAGGCATTATCGACGAGCTCGAACCCTTCGTAGGAGCCGGATAGTGAATCGCCGTTGAATTGCGATGAGAGCCCTAGATACAATAGTTTCAATTAATGAGCGCAAGAGGAGTTGAGTCACACGCACCAAATTCTGAGGGACAGATAGTCGCTACGAAGTTAGCAGCAGCTGGTAAGCCTGAGGGTGCGTACGCCTACCGGTGAGGCTGTCGAAAGACCAGTTGTCCTCTGTATACGTGTTGATGAAGGGCATTGCTTCAGCAGGGATGGCGGTACGAGCTGGGAGGAGACAAGGGTCGTGTAATGCTCGGCTGCTGCGAAAGCGCTAGTTATAGCCCATTCACGTTGATGAGCTTTCGGATGACACTTGATGAGCTTGATGAGCTTGCGTCTAAATGATTAGATAAGCACATTCTATTTGCGCTCTGTTTGGTTCTCGCTCTATTAGGTCTAATTGACACAGCTTTCTGAGGCACGCCGACGTGCCGAAATTAAATGCCGCCCGATAACCGCCCGCGTTCCCACTTTTTCATGCAGTTAAGGTGAGGCCGAGCAGCAGGTAGCCAGACCTGAGTTAACGTCCAACTACATCGAGTGGACTACGACATACACGCCGGCGGGTTGTAGACGCGAACGAATGCTACCGCGGAACCAGCCGCAGAACCTGCGATGACCAAGAAATGAACATACAATTGCAAGAAATGCTACATGTACTCAATGAAACTCCAAGAGGTTCTCTCCCCTCTCAGCCAACAACCTATCGTACTTCTTGACCATCGCCGGGGCTTCCCACTTCAAGTTGGCGAACACAGCCGATTGTTCAGAGACAATCTTCTCCAGATCTCCGAGCAACGGCCGATGCCTGACGAAGGGAAGCGGGATGTAGCGCTCTCGATCTCCAACATACAAGTGAGCCACATGCAGCTCTATTTCCCCTTCGCTCCTCCGTGCGCGCACTACCAGGTCTTCCCAAACCGCACAGCTGCTCGCATCACGTCCGAGCTCGCGTCGTATTTCGGAATACGGCACAGCGTCGATGGTCACGATACCGTCCTTGTTCGTGTAGTTGAACCGGGTGACGATGGGCTCGCTATTGTCGGAACGCTTGGCGAGCGCCGAGACCTGTTTCGCGACGACGCTAGACCGTGCGTCGGCGAGTTCCTGGTCCAATTGGCACCGCAGGAACGATATGTCGCGAGAGGAGAGATTTGTTTCGTATGCGTCTGCAGATACTGTCAGTTCACGCTGCACGAGTTCTTCTCGATATAACGTACGCAAATACTCGGAACGATAGGTGCTGCAAGTCACACGGTGATTTCCGTCGGACCAATCCAGCTTTTGGCATTCCCGTGAGCAATAAAGAGCGGTCTTGCAGTGCGAACAGCACTTTAAATCGGACTTGTTGCGTATCCGTCGACACTTGATCAACAATCTCAGATACGAGTTGCAACGAAATACAGAAAGCGCACCGTCATATTCGCGCAGATGTTCGATTTGTTTCTATTCCCCAAGACGTACTGGTCATGAAGCGAGAGGCGTTCATCAAGCGGATATTGAAGGAGCTCCCAACACTCGAACGAGAGGATCTTTTGGCGCTCGTCGCCGGCAGCCAACTTTTTGAGCTCTTCCATTTCGTTGTCGAGGGCCGCGACCACTCCGAAGCGATGAAGATTCATGAGAATAATATCGAGGAGGAGCTCCATCAGGTGATCCCGCAACCTCGGTTCCAAAGGGCTGGCAGCAATCTTGAGGACGGAATGGACGAGGCCGCGGCGGATAGCGTCGGGGAGATGGATGCTGCCGTCAGGTGTCATGAGTACCTCGGCGATGACGAACAGCGCTTGTTTGAGCGTTTGGGGTGCAGGCGGGAATCCCAATCCAGTATCACATATCGCAGACACGATGCGAAGAAGAAGAGGAAGCAGGCCGCGCGAGACCAACGCCGTCCAGAAGGGACACAGCGCGCGCGCCTCCGGCCATTGGTTCCGCCCTCGTTTGTCGTTTAGGCGATCACGCACTGGAGGCGATAGACTGATGAGCAGCCACAGCGCCCGGCCGGGAAACTCGATATGAAAGTTCTCGCTCATAGTGACGGCAGTTGTTTTTGAGATGGCAAATCATTGTATCGGCGAGATGCTCGAAGGTCCCGCCCGTTGCTTCGAGCAAAGTCGGAAGAAAAGGCAAGAGGTCAGCTGGGGCGACATGGCGGTCAACGAGAAGGTCGTGCATGGAGCTGTAGCAGTGCCGGGCACGTTCAACCTCGAGCAATCGGGGGTCTTTCCGAATGAGCTTCCACCCAGTTGCACAGACGAACAGTAGGTCAGGCGAAGCAAACACCTGGATCTTTGTGACAGGATCTTCGCAGAAGCCTCCGACAATCTCGAGGAATGTGGTGTAAAGCAGCGTTGGTGAGCGGTCTGCAGCGGGAATGTGGGTGAGACACGCATGGTTGCGGTGGAGAAAGAGTGCCCAAGCCCAGAAGCGGGGCCACATAACCGCTGCGACTGCGGCGCCTTTACTAATGCAGGGGTTTTGGGGCATGGCGGCCAACCAAAGGACCACAAGATGGATGTGCAAGAGAGTAAGCGGAGAAGCGAGTGCAGGATCGTAGTTCTCTTCTTTCGGAAGGCGGGCGGGATCAATGAGAGCATAGCCGACGGGCGCATAGGCTTTCAGCTCGTTATTCGTAGATTCATTCACCAGCTTGAGGAGAATAGATATGTCGCGGAGTGCAGTGGTCGCCGGGCGAGGTGAACACACATTCAGCGCTAAACGCTGTTCAACGGTGAGCAGGGGCCACCAGGACACGCTACAAACGCACCTTGATGTACGGTTGGAACTGATCGAGGACCGAAAGGTCGCACTCAGGAATCATGGCGATGGTCGGAAGCAAGAGGCAACACGCGTCGTCACACAACATCCAACAACACGAGAGCACAGCATCACTCTTTGCCTCTCGCTGCCATCACGACGAAGCACTTTGCCTTCGATCCAGCCGCCGTTCGTCGGTCTGAAGCAAGCCCGTCTTAAGCCACTTAAGTTCCGGTCTCCCTGGCGTCTTGGCAGTCTGATCATCATCGTCAGTGAGCCTCCCGTGGTGCATATGGTGTAACAACTTTCTCGATGTTCTCTCCTGGCGGGTTCGACTTCCTCTGTGCGGCTCTGCGCAAACCGGCGGCCCTGTTCAGCTGCTCAATCTCCAAGTCGAAGCACGTCTCGTGGAAGATAATGATCAATATTAAAGGCGATTTTCAACTGTCTGGCGTTTCATGTACTCCAGACGTGGTAAAAATCAACGGCCGGGCCTCCCCGCTCTATGTCAATGGCGTCAGGACGTATTCGAGCTCTTCTTGGATCCTCTTGGCGAACTTCAAATCGCCCTCAAACCCCCTATAAAGCCCAGCAAGGGATCATCATCGCCCATTCGCTCAACACCCCATGTTTTGGCGCAACACCCTCTATGTTTTGCTTCTCGTTGCAAACAGTGTATTCTTGCCGGTGTGCCGTCGTCTCTTCGGTTTCGAAGAACTATCTAACGCATCGCCATTTGAAGGTACACGCTCTGACCGTGGTAAGTGTCATACATTTTTTGTCCTGTTCTCGCTGACTGTCGGCTCCATATGTAGCCAACCGCCCCGGTGAAGCTCTACAACCTCGGCGCGGACGGGAGTACGCTGTTCTTCGACGACGATCAGTCGAGTCTGTGGATCAAGCGACACCAGCCAGTGCAGAATAACCTAATCAAGGTCGGACTGCGCGTTGCATGCATGTACTGAAGGAATGTGAATGCCTCACAGTGGAGTATCAACCCCGCGCCTGGATCTGGAGGTTACACAATCACCAATCTTGACGCGCAAGCCTCCTTCGTTATCTCGCAGGATGTGAGTTGTACTCATGCACCCAGGTTATAGCCATTGATTTCGTGGTCTTTTCTCAGGCTGGTTCCGTGGACTGGATCGTACTCAGTAACCAGACCACCCCCGCAGTGTTTACGTTCGAGGAAGTTTCTGCTAATGATGGTACATTCCTGGTGCGTCCTACATCCTCGCCGTAACACCTCGAAAACGTTAACGCTCGTAAAAGATCAAGCCTTTGGACGACGACGACAGAGTGCTCCAGGCTTTTGGGGTATCACATTCCACGCTGGACTTTGTGCGTATTTTCTGGCTCTTTGCGTATTTCTGAAGCCTTATCATCGTGCAGGTCAAGGTGGATGATATTTTGAGCGACAACGACGTCCACCTGCCGTTCCAGCTGTGGAAGTTTGTGTAAGGCGAGGTGTGAGGATACATACGATTCATTCGAGATCCTGTTTAAGCCAAGGAAATAATCTTTGCTGTTACTTATTGTGTCCGGGGATCCCGCCCGGCCCCGCCGGTCCTTTTCGTCACGCGTATGTATTTGTCAGCTCCAGCTTATCCAGAGCCTTCATCGTTTGTTCTTCATCGTGTCGTCGCGCCAGCTGCCCTCGAGCCTCATCCTAGCCGATCGGCCTACGGGTCCAATGGCGCTCACGAACGGTTCAACTGACACTGTGAGTCGGGGGAGAACGCGAGAGTGCCACTCTCTCGTTCTCCCCAGACCTTTGACCTGCCAAGATTTGAGCCCATTCGCGCGCGGAGTCGCCGCAAGCTCCGCTCACTGCGGTGTCTAGGCAGTCTGATTGATCATTGCCCTCAAACTCCTGCCGGCCCCACATTGTCTCCGAGTCCGCAGCACCTATCCCGATGCATGCTCGATCCAGATATCCGGGTTCTTGTGGGCGTCAGTCTGGACTCTGGTGGTCCCGTTCCAATTCAGGGTCTGCAGAACCGCGGGACGAAACTGCCCCCGCCGACGTCGCATCTATCTGCTCTCCATTCTGCGCGTTTCGCGGATGACGCTCACATTCACCTCATAAAGCGAAGGTGGGCCGGAGAAGCTATAGCTCACAACCCCACCCACTCCATGTTCTCTCTCAACACCCTGTGCGTCTCGCTGCTCGCTGTGTTACCGGCGGTGCGTCCTCCTCGTCGTATTGGCTTCAGTGGCGCACTGTCTGAACGCGTAGATCATGATAGCCACAAGCTCTGACGGTGGTGCGATCGCTTTCTGTCTTCAATCCCTTCCCGAGCGCATTCTCTCATTTTGACTCTTCAGCCCTACATGTTAGCCAAGCGAGCCAAAGAACTTGAAGCTGTACAATTGCCAGTTGCGGCGCCCGACGGCCCGGGGACTCTGCTGTTCTTGGACGACGCTGTGGATCCGACGACACCAGCCTCCGGAGAATAATCTAATCAAGGTATGTATGAACGAGTGTCCTATGCGGAATGATGACTCTCACTTATGTGTCGGTCGAAGTGGAGTGTCCATACTGCAGGAATGCCTGGACTCGGAGCTTTCACATTCACCAATCTCAAGGCGAAGGCCGCGTCCTTCGTTATCTCCCAGGACGTGCGTTATACTTTCGCAAGCGTACTAGTTGATGCTTCTGGTTTTCCCATAGACGGATACGAAGGACTGGCTTGCCCTCAGTCGGCAATACTTCGACTCCAGCTGTGTTTACGTTCGACGAGGGTACTTATCTGCCGGTGAGGGCACATTCAGGGTGCGTGCACACCTTATCTTTTATGCCTCATCGGACATGGCAGATTCAACTTCTGAACGACACGAGAGTGCTCGAGGCTTTCGGAATTCCACACTCTTTGCGGGACTTCGTGCGTGTTCTCTGACATCATCTGGAGTCGCAGCCTGAGAATATTAATGCAATTGGCGCAGGTCAAGCTGAATGAAGTCCGAGGCGACGACGACGAGGATGGAGGTTCATGTACTTAGCCAAGGGAATAAATGGCTCAGAAAGAACGCTTGTGTTGTGAATGTTGAGCCAATGGATTTTTCGTTCAACTCAATGGCAGGATTTGTCGCGGCGTCGTGGCCATTCCAAACGCGCCATGCCACGTGGGCGCGTCCGTCATCGTCACCTGATTCCGCACAGCCACATCATTCTCTTTTCCTTTTTTTCCATCGATGAGCATTGTGCACCTTCCTCCGCCCGTCGTGCCCGCCTCCACGCCCAACTCGGACTCGGACTCGGACCCCGCCTCTGACTCCGATTCGGACGACAACGACACCGATGGCTCCGACTGGGTGGAGCAGACTGTGCAGCCTTGCAGATCGCTATTCGAGGACAAGGTGCTGCCGAGTGTGCGGGAGGCGATGGAGTGGGATCGGGAGACGTGGGGGTTTGAGCTGGGCGTCGAGGGGAAGCGGATGGGTGTGTTTTCTCCTCTCCTTGTTTCTTTCCTTGTTGCGAAGGAGGCTGAAAGAAAGAACTAGGACTGGATACGTACGGGCGAATCCGGCTGGTGAACTATATTCGGAAGAACGTGCGTGGGCTATGCTCTCTCCATTCCCGCTCGAGATCTCACGACGACCGACCCATTGCAGCACCCGACACCAGCGCAAGTCGCTCAGCTCACGGGGAAAGAAGCCGAGATCTTCACGACGGACGAGTATCTGAAGCCGGTGCTCGTCGATGAAGACGATCCGATGCTCTTACGTGCGTCCATCCTGCGCTTCTCCCCCGCTAATCCAAATGAACTCTGAGTAGAAACCCAATCCGACAGCGACTGGTCGGACTCGGAGGTGGAGCAGGAAGACCCAGCAAAACGCATCGCAGCGCTCGAGAGGAAGCTCGCTGCGGCGAAACAAGATCTGGTGGACTACCGCGCGCTGGTGAGCACGCAGCTGGATCTGGCTGGCTTGCGGGCGGCCGTAGACGAGCCAGGGCCACTCCCACAGTCCAAGAGGGACGACGATTCGCATTATTTCGATAGCTACGGGGAGAACGGTGCCTTTGTCCTTCCGCCTTATTACTCTTTTCTGAAACACGATAGACATCCACGCCGTCATGCTGCAAGACAAAGTCCGGACGGCGTCCTACGCGTCCTTCATCCTCTCCAACCCCGCCCTCTTCACCGACGCCACAGTGCTCGACGTCGGCTGCGGCACCGGCATCCTCTCCCTCTTTGCAGCCCGCGCAGGCGCCAAACACGTCTACGCAGTCGACGCCAGCAGCGGCATCGTAAACCGCGCCAAGCGCATCGTAGAGGCGAATGGGCTAGCGGACGTCATCACCGTGCTGGAGGGGAAAGTCGAGGACGTCGTCTTGCCTGGGTGCGAGCGCGTCGATGTGATCATATCGGAGTGGATGGGCTATGCGCTGCTCTACGAGTCGATGCTCGATTCGGTGCTCGTTGCGAGGGACCGCTTCCTCAAGCCCGAGACGGGCGTGATGGCCCCGAGCCACTGTAGGATGATGTTGGCGCTGTGCGACCCCGTGGATGTCAGGAAGGACAGAGTGGAGTTTTGGGACGACGTGTATGGTGCGTTTCTGTGCCCTGCTTCATGTTTATCCCGTTGACCAATAAACAGGCTTCGACCTGTCCGTGATGAAAGAAAGCGTCTGGGCCGACGCCATCGTCGACGTCGTCGGACCAGAAACGCTCCTCAGCCAGGCCGTGTGCGTCAAGGACCTACACCTCGCGAGCATCACCCCCGCACAACTATCCTTTTCCTCGCCGTTCACACTGGTCTCGACGTCCGCCCGGCGACGCAAAGTCACCGCATTCGTGCTCTACTTTGACACGTTCTTCGTCCCTGCGGCCCACACGCAAGGGGAAGCGGAAACGGAGAGGGAGGTGAAGGTCGTCAGGGAGGGCGATGCGCTGCTCGCGGAGGTGTGGCCGCTGGGTGCGGGGGTTGGGAGGACGCCGCAGAGAAGGGCGAGCACCAAGGTTGCTGCTGTGGAGGCGACGGACAACGGCAAGGCGAAGGCGAAGGAGAAGGAGATAACGAGCTTCAGCACGGGCCCCCAGAGCGTGCCAACGCATTGGAAGCAGACGGTGTTCTTGCTCAAGGAGCCGATTGTTGTCGTGGAAGGTGTGTGTGTTTTCCTTCCTTCCTTCCTTCCCTTCCTCCTTCGGCTTCCTCACAACGCTTAAAGGCACACCCGTCTCGGGTCACTTCCATTGCACCAAGAGTGCCACCAACGCGCGCGAGCTGGATGTGGAAATACATTATTCTGTCGGCGGTGCGGATGGGACGCAGGGGGGCACGGTGGTGCAGATGTATAAGGTGCGGTAGGGCGGCGGGAGGAGAATCTATAGCTAATGTACACAATGTGTTTGTGGTCTTCTTGCTTTACCTGTTTTGTTATTCTCTTTCTGTGAGTTTGTGCCATATAATCCTGCCAGCGGACTATTCAATGAACATTCTTTTATTGAATTCCTTGCCAAGAAGAGAAGTCGTGTTCTCCGCGGTGAAGCAAATGTATCGACGTAGACGGTAGACAGAGGAGCGGAAATTCAACGAATGTAGAGTCTAGAGTCTAGACTCCCGACACTCCAAATCAGCTTCGATGCGGCACCGATATCCACTGTTCAGGATCGTGGTAAGCTTCCATGCGGCTCCGAGGTCCACTCCTCGGGGACGGCATGCGAAAAATATGTATGGTTCGGCACATGGCAAGCCTCCCATTTGTTACTCGCAGGCCAAGACTCTTAGTTTTATTTAGCTTTCGTCTTCTGGGCGTGGAAAGTAAACGATTATCCTTGAGTCTTGAGCAGAGAACCTGCCAATCGTCCGTGGACATCACAACAGGGTCATGTTACGCGACATATATAGTTTTCGCCCACGCTGGCTCGCACATTCTCGCGACAGTAAACTCTTCCCTGGCCCCGGCGGATCGAGTACTAGACAATGCTCTTTCGTGGGAAGGACCATATAGCACCCTGCCGATATAAGGCGCTGACCGCCAGACTCAGAGTATCAACAACACCCTCATTCAAGACACAATGGTGCACCTACAGACCCGTCTTCTCTTTACCCTGTCCCTCTTCACCGCGGCGTTGTCCACGTTCCAACAAATCGAGGATGATATCACCCAAGCAACGAAGCAGCTCGTGAAGCTGAACGCGACAATCTGGAGCTTCCCTGACAACGGAGGGTACCGTCGCGCAGATCATGGTAAGTAACCTGAAATTCACCTGCTCGTTGTTTCACCAGTTGCTCACGCGTACGGTCGTTGCAGGACATCGACGCACAGAGGATCAGCTTGGAGGTTACGATGAACCAGACAATCCGCGACGTGAATGTGCGTGCGCCTTCAGGTCATTCCCGCCATTCTGCACAAGTCGCTGAATCCAAATCGTCAGGCTACTCGAATTGCAAACGGGGCACCTCTGGATGGATTCGAGATGGACGACGTCTTTGACCTCGCCAACGCCGCTCTGCCTATCATCGCGGATTCGCTCACGGGACTGATCGCCAAGCGTCCCGCCATCGTTCGTTGGGCCATCTCATCCCTCGCCTGTGTACGGATGATTAATATTCCTTTGCAGCAGGCTCTGGTGCCCAACGTCACCTCCCTCATCATTCAAGGTCTCGAGTCAATCGAGGACGCCAACAATCGATACTTTGAGGAATTCACCGACGTTCTGGAGAACGTGAGTTTTTCTTCTTCTTCTTCGTTTCGCTGGGTCTGACTCCAATCCAATTGACGCTATGTAGAATTGCCAGAGACAAGAGTTTGAAGGAACGCTTGGAGGCCTCATTCCGCAATTGATTTTCCGCGTCATCCAAGCATACGAGGGCGAGACCACCAAGCGAGAGGCTCCTGCGAAGAAGAGAACACTCACCGGAGGTGGATTCAGAATGCGAGCCCCCGGGACGGCGTCGAAGCGCACACTGGCACAAGTGGAGACGGATCTCGAGTTGATCAACTCCCAAATCCATCTCCTGAACGATTCCGTGTGGTTGTTCCGGGCGGAGAACGTTACGCGCGAGAAAGCTTTGGTACTTTTCTTTCTCGTTGATTTGCATGCGCGTCTTGACGATTTGCCGGATAGGATATGGACACTCAGGTCAAGAACATGGAAGTCGCGATAAAACAGACGACCGCTGACCTTAATGTGAGCCCTCGTTGCATGTAAGGGTCGTGGCTGACTTCAACTTGTTGGAAGGTCACCGATATGTTCACCGAGGACGAAGCACCGATTATCAACTTGCTGTATGCATTCTTCGCACCCCAACTTCTTCCCAATTTCGGTCTGCTCCAAGGACTCCAAGACCGCAAGGACAATTTTGTACCAGTTCTTTTTTGTTTCCTCCGCGACACGATTTCTGACCTGCGCTTCAAGGAGAGTCTGGGCGCCGATATCATTGCTCTGTTGATTCAAGACCTTCAGTCTATCAAGGCCCCCGTTATCGCCATGGCGGAAGCCATCGCAGGCAAAATGCCCAATGTACGTCGGCTATGCCATTGTCAGCGAGCGAGTTTTGTTGATGCTCTTTTAGCGCTGCTGGGGGAATAGTGCCCGCGCATACTTCGAGTCTGGGGTGGTCCCGGAGATCGACACAGTTATCGCGCTGTATGAGGAGTAGCTTTGCTTGTTTTGTGGGCGCCGGCGTGTACTTGATCGCCTGGTCGTCTTGATGAATTATGCTATGGCGCATTGAGTATTGAGGCGATATCTCAGATCTAGAGCGAGCTTGAGGAGAAGTGGCCGCCAGCCCGGAGTGCTGCGGAGCGTGCGACGAGCTGGTAGCTAGGACACTGTCGGGAGCAAAGTAGGTCTTGAGGGGGAACTCCGAATCGACTGACATGGTGGTGAGAAGCAAGCGTGTGACTGAGCGTGATTGGATCACCGGATCACGATGACTCAGCTCGGTTCCCACGCCTCTGAGCCCTTCTCCTCGCGCTCACGTCGGACGGAGGGTCAAAGCGGCTGAACCTGCTGGAGTACCACTGGCACAAACGAATCAAACTCTCCGACCCACGCGCACACCGCCCCTCAACGCTGAATCCAACCGGTCGGTCTTGTCCCACTAGCAATCAGACTGAATTTGGCAGGCCTCGAGTCTTGCTCTATCTGTCTAGAAGACAAATACAAGCTCTGCTGCGTGCAAAAAGTCCACACCGTTGTACCACTGGCGCGCGCGTAATACCTTGCTCAAATCAGACGGAGTTGATCCTTCAGCGTCGGTATTAATCGGCCTTATAACAGCTTTCATTCCCCAGTTGATATATTCTGCGCCTTACCAATCCACGGAAACCATAAAAAAACGCCTTGTCTGGCCTCCCTTGCGCTTCTGGGCCCCACCCACCGACCACCCACCGACCTACTCGCGAGTCGCCGGCGCTTCATCATGTCCACAACTGCTCCCCTCCAGCCTACCTCCTGCGCCCACTCACTCGTCGCGGTCCGCTGTAGCGTCGGGATGCACTCCTCCGGCTCCATATCTATCCTGGGCAGCCTCGCGTCCGAGTCCGAGTCCTCTCACTCGCTCTTCTCGGTCTCAACCGAGGCTGGCTCGACCGCCCCGCTCATACGTTCCGAAACGCGCTGCTCGTCTTGTTCCGCCGCCGCAGTGTCCGACGTACCACTACACGCGAACTCCCTTCCCACCACTCGTACGACTGGCAGCCAGAAAGACTACGCCGCTGCGTTCGCCACGCTGCAAGGCTCGTACGGAATCGTCATGAGCGCGGCGGCTCTACCAGGACACGCCACCGGGTCGAGGCCTCTGAATCAAGTGCTACCGCCCAGTGGCAAAAATTCGAAGTCGGAGATGAGGGATCCAGATTCGGGCGCGTTGGCCGACCCAGTTGACAAGGCCAGCGCGGGGGCGGCAAAGACGGTCTCGCGATTGAAGAAGATGTTTCGCGTGCAGCAGCAGAAACGCGCCAGTGCACCGCTACCATCGCCGTTGGGAGCTGTCAGTGGTGCGTCTCGTGTCTTTCGTTTTGGCGAAGAAGTTGACGTCTTAGGTGGCTTGTGATGTTTTCGTGTGGTCATGACTCTGCCCTTCAAGCTGTAGATGTTTCTCTCTGATTTGAATGAATGACTTCATTGCCCTGTTGATCATTCATACTCGCAGCACGAATGGAACGCCGCTCTTTGTCGTGCCACTGGCAGTGGTCTGACAATACGGGTGTTGATTGCTGCTACGAGCTGGAAGATGGAGAGGATCTTCATACAGTGCAGAGATGATTTTAGCCCGTTCTTCCGAAACTCAAAACTTGCGTTGACACTGAACGGAAGAGATTAGAAGACCGAACCGAACTTATGACGGATGTGGAAACTTTGTGACTTGCCATCACGCACAGCCTTTCTGCATCACTGCCAGCGCACTCAGCCAGCCTCATCTCCCGTCGCGACCGACGCCCCCGAGGAGAAATCCACGCGCAACGGCGACAAGACCTGACTCCGGACAAAAGTAACGAGAAAAAGAAGCTCTCGCAAGCTCCAGTTGCCGATACACGAGGTTTGCACTTAAGCGCCCACTGCCGCCAACTCTATAAAAGAGTGACTAGTGCTGATTTGACGCCCTCACCTCGGACACCTCCGTATTCTGCTCAGCATGTCCGACTCCCACCTAGAAAGCCCGAAGATTGATCACCCATCCGACGACGTGCCTGTGGCAAGCTCGCCACAGAGCTCGAGGGACTTGTTCTCCGCCGGGAAGTGGACGGTCTTGGGGATTTCTGTGGGCGTCTCGCTGCTTGCCCTGTTTCGTGGAGTCCCAGTGCAGTCTGGCCTCTCTACGAATACCGGCTACTATGCTGTCTGCGCCGAGGCTGGGAACGTCTACACCGTCGATGCCCAGAACTCACTTGCCGATTGCATCGTGGTCGACAACGGGCGGATCCTGAGCATCGGAAGCATCGGTGAGCAACACACTAGTGCCTTTGACCTCTCCCTGACTGGATTTCTGCAGAGGAGACTCGTCAAGTTCCAGGTCTCGAGATTTTGCAGGTTCCCCCGGGCGCCATCGTCCTCCCCGGTCTCAGTGGTGATTGCTGCCTCCGGCATTTAGTTATGCAACGTTAACTATGTCTTCTTCCACAGATTCTCATGGACATCTGCTGGAATACGGCGCCAGCAAGCAGCTGCCCCTTGAAGGCACGGCGTCAATCGATGGTGCGATATCGTACCTTATCAGTTGTTGCCATCCCGCACCCCCCCGCTGAGATCGCAAGCAGACACCGTCGCCCGCGTGCGAGAGTATATCCTCAAAACCCCAGCTGTCCTTAACAACACCGACGCCTTCATTCGTGGAGGAGGCTGGGACCATACTCGCTGGCCAGGCGCTACCTGGCCGACGGCGGTAAGTTCACCTGTCCATCAACCTTTATATTTCCAACTCCGCCAGCTCATTGGTCATCTACATACCTCGTTTCTCCCCTGTTCTTCCCTTTCCTCGTCTTCCCCTTTCACATTAGCTCGTAGGACTCTTTTGTCTGAGCGGCATGCTTCCCCATTTTCCTTCCCTTCATCCTGTCCCTATCGCCGCATTTGACATCGGTTCTTGCATTCGCGATTTCGAATAAGCGCCAGGCCACCACGTTCCCGCTTTTTTCGACCTCCTGACATGTCCGCTTATCTGTCTCTCTAGCGCCATTTGGAAGACGATCCGATTATTCGTGGCCGCCCCGTCGTCCTCCAATCAAAAGACTGCCATGCCCTCTGGGTATCCCCGCGTGCACTCCAGCTGAGTACTTTCCCAGCGGATCTCGTGGTAGAGGGTGGGGTTATCTTGACGGACGACAAGGGGAAGCCGAGCGGTGGGTTGTACCTATATTCGTTCACGAGTCTGACGAATTTGCCAGGCGTTCTCCTGGATAACGCCCAGGAGCTTCTGCTGGCACCTGCGCTGACGGAGGACGACCTCATCCACCGGTTCGCCGTCGCAGTCAACGATGCGCTCGCGTACGGCCTCACTTCGGTGCACGATGCTGGCTTGGATCCAGCGTCTCTGGCATTCTTCCTTCGGTGGGTATCCTCTATTATCTCCTCGCTCGTGACTCACCAATCCTGCAGGCAAGCAGAACGCGGAGATATTCCGGTACATTTCCCTCTTTCTCTCACTCGGATGAGAACTCATTCAGTGGCTTCAGATCCGAATCTATGGAATGCGCTTCTTCGACGAGACCGCGCCGTACTGGGGGAACACCACGCGTCCTTTTATCGGCGTAGCGAATGGTCGACTTACATCGCGCAGCGTGAAAATCTTCGCAGATGGTGCGTTGTCAGGCTTTAGTTCTCATTTAAGTGACGAACCACTTGCAGGTGCATTGCGAACGGGAGGATCAGCGGTGAGATCTCCATCGTACGAGCTTACTAAAAATTGACGTTCGATTGAATTGCAGCTGTATGAACCCTATACCGACAACCCAAGCACGAACGGTTTCATGCGGCTTGATGAAGAAGTTCTGTTCGAGTTCATCCCGCGGTTCCTGCGCGATGGATGGCAAGTCGTACGTCGTCTCTTCCTTCCTTGTCACTGCCCCCCCGACGTTGATTCCAACAGAATGTCCACGCCATCGGTGACCGCGCAAATGGGATCGTTCTCGATGCATTCGAGGAGTCACTCAAGAAAACGGGAGTCGATCCTGCTGTTCTGCGCCCGCGGTTGGAACACGCACAGCTGATGACTCGGGAGGATATGAAGCGCCTGGGCAGGCTCGGAGGTGCGTAGGCGGGTTTCATCCCTTCCTCTGTGGGTTGTGAATCAAGTTTTATTTTTAGTTATCGCGAGCGTACAGCCGACTCACGCGTAGGTTTTCTCCATTTCAATTCGAAAGCCCCCCGACAGTTATTGACTGTTAAACAGGATTAGCGATATGTGGTACGCTCAAGAACGACTGGTAATCTAACTACATATTCCGTCTCCTCGCTCCGAGTCCTGCTAACCAAATCCACCAAGGGACCCGAACGCGTCAAAGGCCTGTACGCCTTCCGCTCGATCATCGACAGCGGCGCTCGCCTGACCCTCGGCTCTGACTTTCCCGTCGAGACGATGAACCCACTAGCGGGATTCTATGCCGCAATCACGCGCGTTTCGGTCGACGGACAGTCTCCACACGGACCTGACGGCTGGTGAGCATTCCCATTTCTCTTTGGCTTTTCGAGGATTAACAATAGCTCCCTATTAGGTTCCCGGAAGAACGTATCACGCGCATCGAAGCCCTGCGTGGGATGACCATCGACCCAGCCTACGCGTCCTTCACCGAGTCTGACCTCGGCTCTCTGGAGCCTGGCAAGCTCGCGGATTTTGTGGTGCTCTCGAAAGATATTATGCGGGTCCCGGTGAAGGAGATTCTGCGGGCCGAGGTGCTGGCGACGGTGATAGATGGGAAGGTTGCGTATGGGAAGTTGTAGCTCGTGGGGCGTCTGTTTGCGCGCTTAGGAATTGATTTGACTGTTGAAAAAGAGTCAGCTGGACGGAGTGAGAAGCCTGGGCGCTTAACGTCGCTTAACTCCCAGCTTCCATACCTCCTGCCAAATCAAATTGTCAGACCAAGCTGTGCATCATGCTTCGCCTCCACTTCCTTCTTGCTTCCTTCTCTCATGCCCCCACTAGGCCGGTCGGCGACAGTTACGAGCATCCATAGCTGGTGGTCCGACAGAAATCCTCCCGGCGCCACCATCGACCTCCATGCAGCCGCGAAACCGCTAATGCGGGCTTTGTACGACCGTCAAGCGCGAAAGCTCATTCAAGCCAGCAAATCGTCCACTCTCTCAGCGGAGACGCTCGATGTGTATATGAGCTATCTCGGGTGCGTAGCAGTGGCCGTTGGTGGTTAAAAACTCCTCATGAAATATACAGGTTCCGCTATGTGGGTGAATCGACAAAGGTCGCAGTTCTCAAAGATCTGGAGTGGAGAATCCGGGAATTCCAACCCCCGTTCAAAGGCGATATACACCAAGTCACAAACTCGCTCTGCACTATCCACAGTGACATCGTGTACGACCTCCTCGCCTCTCCGAATAGAGAAATTAAGCACGGGATCTGCAATTTACTCCGACAAATATGCGTTCAGGAATACCAATTTCCGGCAAACTTCCATTCTCAGTGCGCGACGATACTTATTTCGACTCCATTGTAAGCCATTCCGTATCCCCCTCACTCTACTACAATGGTGAACCCTTGACTAGTAACGCGCACATCCGCTTCCCCCGTCTCAACGCGCTTGCTGGCCTCTGCTACTCCACCTACGGAGCTGAAGCAGTCTCAGACGCACTGGTGGCCTCGGCCGCAGACGCATCCCAGGTCGAGGAGGTTCTGTGGTTTACCGTGTCTCTCCTCATCCAGGACTGGACATCCCGAGATCTCCGCCATGTAGACTCGGTTTCACCGAGTAGTATTGCAAAGGCAATCTTCCTCAGCGATATGATGGACCCCTGCCTCTCGGATATCATTGAGTATGCCTTAAACTTGCCCTCCACCAACCCCAGTGTTCTAATCTAAGTGGCAGCCAAGGCATTCTTGTACAATGCGCTATAAAATCACTGCATCAGACACTGACCAGGGAACTCGTTTCCATCGACCTTGTCGGCCTCCTGCGCCTCGCCCCCACTATCATGCGACGCGACTCCGTTTCACCATCTTCCCTTAGCCTACGCGGTGAATTCACCGATTGCCTCAATGCTCTCGTGGTGAACCACTGCACATCTCCGAGTACTCTGGTAAGCACTATGTCGGCTTTGTCTATTGTCTTCCACTGTAACTGATTCCACATGCTTAGAGAACCTTTCGCGATTACCACTCGTTTGATCTGGAAGGGAAATCGGCGTAGATTCCGAAATCGCTAAAGGCCAGGGTATGGGTGAAATACTGGGACATTATTCAAAATGCACACAACTCAGTGCTTTTTGACCAAAATCCACACAGGTTGAGCATTTTTTGACACAGCTTGGACGGAATGAAGCACAAGTGGCGGTTCTCAACACAGGTTGAATTAAAGGCAAAAATGCGACACAGCTGCAGGCAGTTCATGTATATTACAAAACACAGGTAGAATTATGAATACACAGGTGGGACCATGGCAGAAATCCTGCACAGGTGTGGAATTCTCCCGGTCACACTCATCAATATCTCATCATCAAGTGCTGATGGTACAACAGATGGGCTGTGAGAGAGATAAACAACTTGCACCAAAGGCTGGTGGATGCTGGGGATTTGAACCTTCCAGGAGAAAACTCCGACCAGTTCCCACCGTGATTTTTCCCACTGGGTTTTTCGCAGAGGTTTAAACCAGCAGGCCAGCCTCGTGGCGGCCAGTCAAGGTTTAGAGTCTAGCAGCTATCAATCCCTTGGAATCGGTGTGTGTTCCTTTGGTAGATTCAAGGTGTAGTGTTAGGATAGCCACCTAACGAAGCTATGATCTGGGGTAGGTAAACTCATGGTTCAGGCTGTAAGCCCGCAAGTATAATACAACCACCCCCTTAATATTGCAACCATATATCAACCATATGATCACATCATATATGATCAGTTGGTAACCCGACTGTGACAAAGTTGAGCAATTCACCTGTGTCAGGAAGACATGGTGGTGTGGCTCAAATCTGGCCAACCTGTGTCTTTATTTTTCTCCCGTTCAACCAGAAAAAACGGACACAGGTTAGACTTAACCTGTGTCGCCACAATGCCAACCTGTGTCAATTTGCCCATAATAATGTCCCAGTATTTCAACCATACCAGGGCAACAGTCAGCTTTATGCTACCTCGCAGATGAAGAGTACTTTACGGTGTGATCCCGCGTAATATGAGTGCATTTTCAGTAAGACTCCAGTGTCCACTGAGAAGCACAGGCAGCAAATGTAGATGTGAATACTGTACGACCTTAAGTTCAGAGTTTTTCTTTTTTTCGGGCCTGAAGAGGCTGAAAATTTTTTCTTTTGATTTTTAGACGAATAAAAACGAGGACTTTTTTTTCCCCGGAAGGCACGCATTACGCGAACTTAAGGTCAAAATAGTACAGTACTATTCGAATGCGACCAAGAGATATCATCTTTCCAACGTTGCTGGCACAAGAACTACAGCATTCGCTCGGATTTCAGTGCAGACATGGCTACTGTAAGATCCACGTCTTGTTTTCCACACTCGCGCTGCCCGGGATTTTGTGTGCGGGGGGGGGATTTATTATACTCGCGAGGTCCACAACATGAACAACGAGTTTACCGAGTGTGTGGCATTTCTTCAACATTTCTTTCACGAGAACCTAAATCGAATCGAATATGGGTCTTGAGGCGTTTTTTGATTCTCCAATATACCGGGAGGGGGGTTTACAGGATTATGGTCCACACTTATATAACAACTGGGGAAATGAAGAGTCCGGCGAGTCGATTTGTATTATTGATCCGAATCGGCTGACATGGCAAGCGTGGGACGTGAGCGTGACCCGAGCACCGGATCACTCAGCTCCCTTCTCCTCCCGCCACTCATGTCCGACAGAGGGCCTAAGCCGCTGAACCTGCTCGAGTACCACCGGCCCAAACGAATCAAGCTCTCAGACGCGCGAATACCGCCCCTCAACGCCGAATCCAAGCGGTAGGTCTCCTCCCATTCAGACCCCTCAATTTTACGTCGTCTAGCTGTCTACGGAACCTCGCAGCCCACCGAGCGAAGCCTTTACCGTTTCCCCTCCCACGTTTGCGTTGTGCAGCGGTCCTGGTTGCCCTGTTTGTCGGGCGGAGTGGCGATTTATACGTGCTCCTGAATCGGTGCGTCGTCTGTGATTCTGGCGGGCGGCTCGGCTCATTCTAAAGTGGACAGACGGTCGGCCACGTTGCGGTCGTACGCGGGGGATACGTCTTTACCTGGTGGGAAGGTTGAGCCGAGGGACCGGACGATTGAGGATACAGCGGTGAGTTCTGTCCTTTTTTCTCAAAAGTAGTCTCGTATTGATTGTCGGCAGCGTAGAGAAGCATTCGAGGAGGTGAGCTTCTGCTTTTCCATGTCCATTCATCTGCTAAATGTGCTTAGATAGGCCTGCCGCTAGACCGAATCAAAGTCCCACTCCTTTGCATCCTAGAGCCGTTTCTCGCGTCCAATAACCTCGTTGTTACTCCGTGCGTACGCTACACTGCCGTCCTAGCGCTTCCCCTGACCACACCTCATAGAGTCGTCGTCCTCATCCTCGACAACACTCTCCGCGTATGCTCCTACTCACCTTCCCACTCGACCACTGCTCACGACTTCCTCCCAGCCGATCCTCAACGCCGCAGAAGTCTCGGTCCTCTTCTCCCACCCGCTCTCCGCCTTCCTCTCCTCCAACCCGCCCTTCCCGACCGAGCCGGAGCTCATCGAGGTGCCCTACCACACCGCGCAGGACTGGACGTATCCCGGGCCAAACGGCACCCAGCGCATCGCACGGATGCATCGGTTTCTGACGGGGCGCGAGGCGGGTGGTATCAAGCCTGTGTTTGGGCTCACCGCGTGCGTCTATCTATACCCCGCATTCGCTTCTGACGCTGTACAATATAGAGCGATCCTTATTCACGCCGCCTCCGTCGCCCATGCGCAGCAGCCCGACTTTGAGGTCATGCACCCCAATGGAATGGATGGCGCTGCTCGCATCGCTTGGGCCGTCTTGACGAACCCAGTGTTTCGGGAGGCGTATGAGAAGGAAGGCACGGCGAAGAGGAAGAGGAAGAAGGTGGATTGGGCGGTCGTGAGGAGGGTCGCCGGGGTATTGGAGGACGATGCACCGGTGTCGGTTCCAGTTTTGGGGAAAGAGAAGCACAACGAGGCGAAGGAGAGGCGCAGAAGGCGGAGGGACCATAAACTGTGATTGCGTTGAAGACACGTCTTGCTTTCGTGCTCACCATGCGTACATCTCTCCGTCAGCGACGACCCGCGCGCGCACGTCCTTCCTGTCCTGACTGTACTGTCCTCTATCCTCCTCCGCAACCAAACGGAATATATATCACGAATAAACGATGAGGTCAGCCCTCCGGATCTACCTGCCGTCCCTGCGCTAGTGCGCAAGCTATTCGAATCCGATGATCCCCGTCTCAGCCTCGTGCTCAGGTACAAATTAAAGCTCGACGAATAGCCTCGTATTATACAGCACGCAACTTACAGCAAATCCAGAACACGATTGAACATGAACAGCCTTGAACCAAACAGCCTTTGCCCTGGGCCGCTTCAAGACGTCGAAAGGCTGTTTTGAAAGCGGCTTCTATGTGTCTTGGCACGCGGCGGGGGCAATCGGAGTCCGCAATCCTTCGATGAGTGTATTACGCAACAACAGCAAGTGTCAAGTGGCGACGTACAGTTATTTTTGGACTCGAAGACCCGACGCCCACAGAGAGAGTCATCTGTATGCGATGCGATCCTTCACCAGCCCTTCACTCTCTCTCTGCATCCTCATCCACACGCACGCATGCCCATGGACGTGCGCTGGCGTTCCTGGCGACCGCACCCGGCCCTCATGCAATTTATCGCCATCGCCATCGCTTAATACTTGAATCTGCCAAAAACCAAATACACCTAAGGTACGGCACGAGCGCAAAAAAACAAAAAAAACAAAGCTGATAGACATCTTCAGGCCTTTCGATTTCGTGATATATATGTAGGTTTCGTTATGCGTGCGAGGACTGTTGGCTGTTGGCTGTAGAGGAGGACCATTATTTAAGGAGGGGACAGGTGGGCGCTCCCTGTCGTCTGTCCGCCACCCGCCGCTCTATTTTTCGTCTGCGCTTCTCGCTTCTCAACCAAAATGGCACGGAAATCATTGGCATTGACACGCCTCGCACTCCTGCTCTCTGCGGCTTCCCTTGTCTTCGCTGACGGCATCCCATTCAACGGGAGCGACACGATCGCCGCGATCCAGTTCCCTGCGACGATTGCCGGTGGGGACTTTTCGACGTTCACGTATGTGTTCGATGGCGCGGTGGGGCATGTTGTGCGTCTTGTCTTTTTCTTTCTCTTCGCTATGTTGTATTGACGAGTTTTGCACGTTAGCTAAGGAATATCACGGCGGAGCTGATGATTGGGAAGGCCGAGGGTGCGTTGTTCATAGTAGTCTTTGCGTGTGATTGAGATTCAACTCATTGTAGATAATGGCCAGGACGTTGCGGATATCATCAGTGAGTGCACCGGTACCTTTCGATACTGCAGCTGCTAACATCCACGATAAGTGATCCATGTTGCGGACACGGACCCAGTCCTATCAGACGACTTTGGATACCAGATTCACGCTGATGTGCGTCCTACCCTCTTATTCCCTTTCGTTTTTCTAATCCCTTGCAGATCCCAGGAGGCAACTACCACCTACGCGTGAACGGCAGCGTCTTCAACACGCTCGAAATCTCCGGGCCGAACGACCCCGGCACGCCAATCGGGAAGAACGTCACGACGCGCTCAAAGACGTTCATCATCACCGCCGGCCCGCTGTTCGTCTGCACGCACCCCGTGTTCACCGCCGTCCCCTCCGTCGACTCGCCGTTGTATTCCCCTCTGCGGCTGTCCACCCCCAATGCGGGCGATGTGTTTTATTTGACAAACTTGAGCGACGTCAAGACGATTAGCGTGCAGCCGAATTGGGTCGACGAGAGCTTTGAGTTGGGCAAGATACCGAAGATGACTATGGAGCTGGTGGAGAGCGGGACGGGGAAGGTTGCAGGGAGCGTTGTCCTTGTGCGTTTCTCTCTTTTCTCTTTTCTCTAACCCTTCGTATACTGACATTGACTTGGCCTCGCAGAACAGCACAACCGACCCCTCCCAATTCCTCCCCGTCGACCAATTCCCCGGCCTCACCGCCGGCGCATGGAAAGTCCGCGCCAACTTCACCGTCTCGAACCACGCCGGGGATTTTGTCGCCCTCTCGGACGAGTTCTACGTCGCTAGTGCGGGAAACTGCGCTGGGCTGCAGAGTGGTAACTCGACGACGACGACTGGCGGCGGGTCTGGGTCTGGGTCGAATACGACTACGACGCCGACTGGCGGTGGGAAGACGGGCGCAGCGATTCGGACTCGGACTCGGGCTCGGACCCGCGTGTTCCCCGCCTTGAGTTTGGTCGGAGGACTGTTGCTGGCCGCGATGGTGTTGTAGTGGGCTGTCCATAGACACCGAATTCTCTTGGGTTTACGAACGGTTAATACTGCTTGGACGTTATAAATATACGATTCTCGCCGGGAGGAAATAACATTTACGTTTCGCATCAATTTTCGGATCAACCGGGAGGTGACGGTCACGCATCACCACTTCCTCCCGACCACCATGTCGATTCAACCGCCGGGATGCACGATCCCAGGTAAGTATTCTCTTGGAAGCCTGCGCTGGCTCTTTTGCACAAGACTCCGCATTAACCTCAAAACCTAACCCTGCTCCGCCGAGCTCCGTCGTTGAAAGCGCTAAAACGCTGATCTCCCAGTCCTGACCATCAGTGATCGTTCATCGTTTCTGGCTTCTGGGCTTCTGGGCTTCTGGGCTTCTGGGCTTCTGGGCTTCTGGGCTTCTGGGCTTCTGGATCTGCGCGGGAGCTTCCTGCTTTCTGGCTTCTTCTTGGCTTCTTGCGTGAACAAGTAAGCAAGGACGCAAGCGGATCTGAATCAGACGGCCGCGGTGTGGGTGTGGGTGTCTCCCTACCCCTCCCATTAGCTGGAATGGGCTGGACCCTGAGATATCCTATCCGGGCCGCCCAATCATTGACAATTTCATTATTCCATCCATCCGTGAAATTCATGGACACCCGGCACCTTTTGCTTTATCGCATTTTGAAGGGATGAAACGATGGCCTTCCCTCGACTAAGAACGCCGAATCATGGCATCATCGCACGCTGTACTTAGCTGAAGCTGGCTGGAACTGGTGGTAGCCGATGCCGATGCGATGGTTCGCACTGCTGTATCCGTACTTCACCTCGACTCACACCCAACAGCTGTGTCGCCTCAGGGGTCAGACTACATCTCGGGGAGATGTCCGCCGAAACACAGACCACTCATCTCGTGCTCTCCACGCGGGTGGAGAATCCTGATCTGCGGCTTTAATAAGCGCCATCAGATATCGCCCCTTTTGGATCTTCGCGGTACATCAGAGATCCTGGCTCGCTCACGTATAAAGCCCGTGGGGGGCCTCATCGGCCCAGCGTCGTTTTCGCATCCCCTTCGACTCTTGTCTTACTTTCCAGCCTCGCGCTTCTTCCCCTTCTGCGCTTGTGTCAACCTGTGCGTCCATTCCACAGCTTTCTTTCTTCACAGCAGCAGCTCACGCGAGGAAAATACAGTATTTTCTTCTTGCCATGTCTTCCCCGTCACCGTCTTCGTCTTCGTCCGCCTCAGCCTCAGGGACGAGCTCTCCCTCACCCATCGCCGCACCCCGACCGCTGGCACTTGCTTCACTCTCCCCCGTCGCAGAGCTGGAGATGGATCTTGCATTCCGCCGTCGTATCAGTGCCAGCAGCGAGCCCTCCTACGACGACCTCGACTCTTCTAGCTGTCCGTCCGTGTCCTTGTCTTCGGCGAAGCACCGTGCCGTTGTTGCCCGTCGAGCCTCGCATAATGCCGTCGAGCGTGCCCGCCGTGACAAGCTCAATGCGCGTATTCTCGTACGTCCTACAACCCACTCCACTGCTTCGTCTCGCTGACGCTGTACTACAGCAACTATCCACGATCCTCCCCAACCTCGCCGGCCTCCGCCGTCCCTCCCGCCTAGCCATCACCAAATCCTCCATCGCGCAGGTCCACATCGCCCGTCGTCGCCGACTGCTCGCGGCACAGCATCTGCGCCAGCTGCACGCTGAGAACACGGCACTGCGCGGGGAGATCAACGGCTGGCGCGCCCGGGCCGGCGTGCCGACGATGCCGGATAACATAGACGTGCATCGCGGGGAGACGTTCGAGCTCGTGCTGAGTGGCGCCGAGTGCGCCGAGATGATGGAGCCCGTGGATTCGTTGGAGGAGGAGGATTTCGACGCCCGGTTTGGTGCGGTTCCTGGGAACGAAGCCGACGAGGTCGAGGAGGTGGTGTACCACCCGTATGCACCGCCAATGTGCCATGACCCAGCAGCACGTTTTGCGTACGCGGCGTCATCTGTTTCGCCACCCTCGTACAATACCCCCCTGTACCCGAGTCCCCCGTCGTCCGCCGAGTACCTCCCGCCATACTCCGGTCCTGTCGCCGTCGGCGTTCCTTTCCTCAAGACTGAGGAGGATATCTGGGATCCGTCGCTCCTCTACATGCACGCACACACGCCTTCACCCAGCGCGTGGTGAATGATCCTCCCACTTCCCTTCACATTTTCATCGCCTTCTGCCTATCCTATATATACCTTGACCGCTTTGCAATACCCACCCTCTCTCTCTCGCGTCGCGCCTACACTCTCCATATTGTTATTTATCGGCACTTGTACCCCCCACACGCATGTACGACGAAAAGAAAAAATCTATGGTTCGTGTAATACACAAATAGAAGACTCGGCAGCCTGTGCTCTTCGATGTTCGATGGGACGGAAGTAAGTGTAAACTGAGGTGCGTTCTCGTCTCAGTCCCTTCATCACAACAAGTTGTACCGCCGTAAGCCGTAAGGTGTAAGTGTAAGATTGATTTACTGCCCGGGTCCCGGGCGCCGGTGTTTCATTTCAGACGGGATGATCCCAGATTCCGTTCACTATATCGCGTCGAAAGAGCGGACCATCTCTGCGTTAGGGGACTCGCGGGCGAATTAATTATAGTACAGATCCAGGAACACTCGACTCGAGACTGGGCTTGCATGGCGCGAGCGTTGCATCGAGAAAGCACGATGCGGAGACGATCTGTGGCTGGTGGGAGCATTACATTCACAGTGAGCGGAGCTTGCGAAGCTGGGGGAGGTTGATTCTAACTCTGAACTGGGCTCGATATTCTGTCCGAGCTCGGGGTCAACGAGATAAATTGAACCGCCGTTCGCAAATGAAGACAACACAAGATTGTTCCAGAGTCCTTGGGTGACACAATACGGTTCGACGATACATCCCCCCGCGTCCGTCTAGACTCTAAACGAACTTCCACCGCTGGAACCGCTGGTGGAACTCGCTGTCGGTCATAATATCAGCCACCTTGACCTGCGCGAATATCGTTTTCAGTCCGCCCAAAGAGGTGCAAGTAGAAAACGCACATAGTCGAACACGGAGTGAGCTATTCCGACGGCCTGGAGCACCCTGGCGTCGTTACGAGGTTTAATCTTGTAACGAACGAACGAACGAACGTTAGAGTATTGTGGTGATACGGCGAAGATGTACATGTGGGACGCACCAGGAATGTACCCTCGCTAGCAGATACCTCCTCGAATGTAAACACTCCTGGGGTGGAGTGGTTGCTGAGGGCGAGGTATTCTATGCCAGTGGAAGCATCCTAAGTACGATAACTTATAAGACGAGACGATAAGACGAGACGACGGAATGACTGACTGCAGGTACTCCGCGCGAGGTAATGAAGGAATTGTTCGCGTCAAGATTGGTGATTGTGTAGCCTCCCGGTGCGGGGTTGATACTCCACTGAAAATATCTCGTTAACATTCGTTCTGTGCATGCGACGCATGTTCTCACCTTGATGGGGTTATTTTCCACAGGCTGGTGTCGCCTGATCCATAGGCTCGACTGGTCGCCGTCGATGGAGAAGAACAGCGTGCTCCCATCGGCGCCGAGGTTGTAGAGATTCACTGGGGCGGTTGGCTAGAGCGCCTGGCGGTAAGATACTATGGTGCAGACAGGGATTGTAATCGTACCACCGCCAGAGCTTGCAGCTGCGTCTACTGTGAGAAGGTTCCTTCAAGGCGGGAGGAGGTAAGTAGACGCACCCGTAGGAGTCCACCACTGGCGATGAGCAGCGAGATGCAGAGGGTGTTGAGCGAAAACATGGGGGTCTTGTTAGCTTTTAGCTTGGCCACTACCAGGGCTTTATGAGGCACAGCAGGAGCTCTGAGGCTTGATTCGGAGTAGTCCGCGAAGCGCGCAGAATGAAGGGGAGAGCAGATAGAACGGCGCTTGCGGGGACGGAGACAGTTTCTCCCCGTGCTTCTGCAGTCCCTGAACGCAAGAGGAAACTCCAGAGTCGGCTTCGAGTTTCAGTTGAATATCGCTGACGGGACAGACCTTGATCCTTCATTGAGAAAGGCGACGCGGAGACGATCTGTGGCCGGCAGGAGTTTGAATGGTCTTGCATGCGCACGAATGAATCATGCTGCCAAGGACTTGCTTGAGACGGGCCTGCTTTATACCGAGCATACGATGGACTGGAGTGCGCAGATTCGTGATGGCAGCGAGATCTCGAGAGGCAAAAGGCGATTGTGTTGTTCGATGTTGTGTGATGAATGGGACCGCCGCTTGGATTCGGAGTTGAGCGGCGGTATTCCCGCGTCGGAGGGCTTGATTCGTTGGGCCAGTAGTACTCCAGCAGGTTCAGCCGCTTTGGCCATCTGTCGGACATGAGTGGCGGGAGGAGAAGGGAGCTGAGTGATCCGGTGCTCGGGTCGCGCTCAAGTCCCACGCTTGCTGTGAGCTCAGGCAAGACGAGCATGCGAGTCAGCCTGACAAGGTAGGCATGCTCGTCATCGCACCAGAGATGCTCGGAGAGAGAGAGTCAGAGCGAGAGTGACGAGGAGGCAAAGATTGGGAGAAGCAAGGTGTGTCAAGGAACTTGACACCCTGTGAAGCCGCGCATGGCCTTCACATCTCGAACCAGAACAAAAGGCTCCGTTGCCCACGAAGGCACAACGGATGCACCTCAGAACGGAGAAGTCTTGAAGAAGGAGTTCTGGAACGAGGGGATGTCAAGACCTGTACCCAAGGCCCTCCGGGCTTTCGGGAGGGAGAAGAGGAGCCCGAGAACACCAAACAGGAGCGCAGCTACCAAGAGCCAAAGGCTCGCTAGAGGGCGAATCAAAAACGACCGAAAACCCCAACAGGAGCTGCACGAAAGGCAAGGAGAAGCAAGGGAGATGATGTACAAAATTCAAGGAAGAATGAGGAATAAGATGACAAAAGAGAGGTGAAAGAGACATAGAATTCCATCCCGAGAGCTACACAAGCACTGGACAGATCACCCAGACAAGAAGTCCTAGGCACTGAACGGCAGTACCTGGATTGGAGCTTCCAGCAGGCATGACCTGATATATTTGCTCACTCTCAGCAATAGAGGGGGAGATGAAGGAAAATGAAGAGGGAGCAGAGGAAGAAAAGATGAAGATGAGATAGCACAAAGTAATTGACTCAGCTTAGGTGGGGAGCTTGATTCCCCAAAATTGCCCGAATAGGACGACAGGATGAGTGGATGTGATGAATGTCACAAATGAGGTGACAGAAGTTTGATAATCCGTCATCCAGAGAAAAATCTTGCATCCAGCCCAAGAGACGGATGCACGAGACTGCAGTGAGACCAGAGGAGGCCAGATGTTTGAACAAACAGATGGAGATGAAACCAGCCAAGAAAGACGGTGGAGGAAAGCTGCAAGGGTGAGCGGCACCGTCAAGAAGAGAATGATCATGTGATGGTGATGGTGATGAAAGATGAGAGATGGTGGCGCGATCCTCACTGCTACCTTGTCTCCCACCTAGGGGGACTCGCATGCTCGTCCTACCTAGGCTCACAAGTGGGAGACAAGGAAGCGGCGAGTCACACGCCACCATCACCCATCTCATCATCATCATGTGACGATTCGTTTCTTGCGGGCGGCGCTCACCTTGGCAGCTTTGTCCCACCGTCTTTCTTGGCTTGAGCCCTCTCCATCTCTCCTCTGGTCATCTGGGGTCTCATCTGGCCTCACTGCAGTCTTGTATGGTTGCTTGTGGGCTGGATGCATCGACTTGTTCCTGGATGCACTTTTGTGACACTGCATCACAACTCTGTGACTCAAGCTGAGTTTACCTCGTTTATTCTCTTTGTCTCTACCTTCGTCTTCGTCTTCACCCTTCATCAATTTCATACATATTTGCTTCATTCCTGAGGGTAAACCTATCAGGCAGCCGGAAGGCTGACTCCGACTGCCGCGTCTGCATCGGGGTTACTTCTTGTCCGTGGTGGGCCTGTTCAGTGTTCGTTTGCCCCTTGGGATGGAGCCCATTTTTGTTTTGTTCTTCCCTTCATTCTCCTCTCTTCTGTGCAGCTCCTTTGTGGATTTTCGGTCGGTTTCGATTTGCCCTCTAGCGAGCTTTTAGCTCTTGGTAGCTGCGCTCCAGTTTTGGGTTCTCGGGCTTCTTCTTCTCCTTCCCGAATGCCCGGGAGTGCCTTGTGTACAGGTGTTGACGCCCACTCGTTCCAGGACTCGTTCTCAAGACTTTTGCTGTTCCGAGGTGCATCCGTTGTGCCTTTGTGGACAATGGAGCCTTCCGTCCTGGTTCGAGACATGGATGCCACCGTGGCTTCACAGGGTGTCGACGTCCTCGACACACCTTCGTTCTCCTAATCTTTGCCTCACCGTCACCTTTACTCTGACACGCTCTGTCTCCGTCTCCGGCGAAGGACGAGCAAACCTACCTTGTCAGCCGAATACCCGACACGTCTGAAATGCAGTGCAGGTCTAGGCCCGGCCATGTTCCGTATCACTCGGACATCGGATGCTCGCCTCCGAAGTCCGAATCTCTCCGAACGTGCAATGTTTTTGCGTTCAGCGCTGAAAACTCTCAATCTGGCACGTCAAACTAGGTTCCATGTTTTCAAGGCCTTTTTTAGGAGTGGAGCAACCACCTCTCCTGTAATACAAATTGACTGGCCGGACTCTTCATTTCCCCAGTTGTTATATAATTGTGGACCAGGCGAGTATAATAACCCCCTCCCAGAGATATATTCGATAATCAAAAAAAGCCCCAAGACCCATATTCGATTCGATCTAGGTTCTCGTGAAAGAAATGCCCCAAAATCCCAGTTGGCGCGAGTGTGGAAACAAGACGTGGATCTTACAGTAGCCATGTCCGCGCTGAAATCCCAGCGAATGACGTAGTACTTGCGCCAGCGACGTTGGAAAGATAATAAGTATCTCTTGGTTGCATTTGAATATTCAAATCTACTGCCTGTACTTCTGGACAGTGGAGTCTCGGTGAAAATGGCAATAATATTACGCGAGATCAGACCGTAAAGTACTCTTCAGCTGTGAGATAGCATGAAGCTGACTTCGTGGTCTAAGCCGATTTCCCTTCAAGATCAAACGAGAAAGGATCTCTAAGCATGTGGAATCAGTGGAAGACAATAGACAAAGCATAGTGCTTACCAGAGTCCTCGGAGATGTGCAGTTGTTCACCACGAGAACATTGAGACGATCGGCGAATTCGCCGCTGAGGCTCATAGGAGACGGTGATAGAGAGCCGCGTCGCATAATAGTGGGTGCACAGCGCAGGAGGTCGACAAAGTCTATGGAAGTGAGTTCCCTGGTCAGTGTCTGATGCAGTGCTTTTATAGCGCATTGTACAAGAATGCCTTGGCTGCCATGTAGATTAGGAGTTGATGGAGGGCAGGTTAAAGGCATACTCAATAATATCCGAGAGCCAGGGGTCCATCCTACCGCTGAGAAAGATTGCCTCTGCAAGAACAGCAGATGAAACCGAGTACTCCTTCTATAATCCATACGTCCTGTATCAATCCGCGCAATCAGCGCTTTGCCGCACGCTCTGACGCACGTTTGTGCTCTTGCGGGATATTCGAGCCCATGCTCACAGCCTCGAGGCGAGCGGCATGCATGCCGAGACCAGATGACGCGTCAGGCAGCCAGATCTGGCGACGTTACCGCCGACCTCACTCCGCCTTTGTCCTCACCCGTCTCCATCCATCTCGACAGCAAGATTTCATGCGCTCTTCTCGCTTCAACTCCACGCAAGCGAAGCAAGCCCTACAAGCAAGCTCAAGCCAAACGAGAGTTCGCACATCAAGGTCAAGTTCGGGTCAATTTCGAGTCAAGGGCTTCCCGACAACGATTCGCAAGCTACAATCGGCAAGTGCCTCCGTCAACCTTCGTCGCAAGCGTCCAATGCATTTCAAGGCACCCGTGGACCATCGCCGGCAATGGCCCGGCATCCGCGGCGTTCCGCGCACGAGTGGAAGCGGCGGAGCGAGGGCTACAGAGAGCGGATTCAACGCAGAAGGCGGCGTAGGTGCATTGTGCTGTCCCTGCCTCGCAGTTGCAACGACTAATTGAATCGTTCGCAGCTTATGGTTGTTATCTCATCGCCTATAGAATCTATTTTGGCTGTCTTTGACCTCCGCGTCGTATCTCATTTCCGAATCAATGACCATGGAGCCTACACAGCGGTCGATGACTTCTCGCAGGTCAGTTGCTCATTGCTCTTTGTTCCATTATCCCTCTGCCCGAAACTCCCATTCAGTTATCCGAGCGAGTCACGAACGCTCGCATCTGCTCTCAGGCTACTCGGCACGCGTGCCACCACGGCCGTCGTTGAAGATGCAGGGCTGCAATGCACTGGCGCAATCTCAACGAGCTGGTGACGATCGGTGCACTGGATGTGCGTGTGTCGCAAAAGCTCTTCTGCTTTCGGACCGAGTCACTTCTGCAGGCAAGCGCGAGAACGGGAGGCACAATCTGGGCCGGTGGTAGTATCCGAGGAAGATGACCAGGGTGGACAATGGCCGGTGGGTCAACGATGGGTACGCGCTCCATTTATCAGCACAACTGGAAGCTCGCTAACAGTAACAGAAACATTAGGCGAACGTCAGCGATGGATGGCGGTGGCGGGGAACCTAGAGAATCAGCGGTACGTGTACGACTCAGCTCGGACCACGCGGTGTTAATACTTTTTTTTTCAGCGCGCATCACATTCAAGTTCTGTCCGTCCCGAAAGCAACGCACCGTATCGTGCTCGACCAGCTTTCGCTCGCATCGACGGTGTGTTTGCAACGTATAGGACGAACTGAGCACTCTATATGTCGTTGGGTGCGTCGTTTCGTCCCAGTTCGGTCATTGTTCTTCGCTGACCAGTGTCCACTTAGCCCGAAATATGGCGCAAGGCTCATCGACCCCCGAGACAACCCGTTCGGGCTCAAGCGGGTGCTACATGCTCAAGGGTCTAAGTAGCGACTCGCGAGTCGAGGCGCAATGTGCGTGCGCGTGAGGTCACGCCGAGGTGTGTGCTCCATCTTCGTGTAGATGATTTGCTTACATTCACGCTATTACCGCGGTCTTGCTAGACCCGAATCGACGGTGAGTACGCCTTGCGATTCTCGCTTTGTCTCCGCTGCCAGCTTCATACACTGGCATGAACTACAAACACCTCTCCGATAAGCGAGCTGATAATCGTACAGATTTGTACTAGACCATCTTCGATTCGACGACCAGTGATGCCGATGCCAGTCACAGATGGCCACTCGGGAACTTGGGCAGTCCTGAACTCGGGCGCGAGTTTTTTTTATAGATAATCCACATCTCTCCGTACTTACCGTTCTAATGAATCCTTCAAAGTTCAAACACTTTCTTCGCTGACGGCGCCCGTGAACCAGATTAAAAGCCGGAGCGTAAGCGACGGCCTCCCTTGTCTACATAACGGAGATCTCGGGTTGTCCAGTCCGAGTCCTGGATGAGGAGAGACACGGTAAACCAAAGAACCTCCTCGACCTGGGATGCGTCTGCGGCCGAGGTCACCAGTGCGTCTGAGACTGCTTCAGCTCCGTGGGTGGAGTAGCAGAGGCCAGCAAGCACGTTGAGACGGGGGAAGCGGATGTGTGTGTTACTAGTCAAGGGTTCACCATTGCAGTAGAGTGATGGGGAGACGAAATGGCTTACAAGGGAGTCGAAATAAGTATCGTCGCGCACCGAAAATAGAAGTTCGCCGGAAATCGGTATTCCTGAACGCAGATGTGCCGGAGTACATTGCAGATTCCGTGCTTAATTTGTCTATTCGGAGAGGCGAGAAGGTCGTACACGATGTCACTGTGGATAGCGCAGAGCGAGTTCGTGACCTGGTGTATGTCGCCTCTGAACTGGTGGTGAAATTCCCGGATTCTCCACTCAAGATCTTTAAGAACCGCGACCTTTGTCGATTCACCCACATAGCGGAACCTGTATGTTTTATGAGGAGTTTTTAACCACCAACCGGTCACTCACTGTTACGCACCCGAGATAGCTCATATACACATCCAGCGTCTCCGCCGAGAGAGGGGCCCATTTGCTGGCTCGAATGAGCTTTCGCGCTTGACGGTCGTACAGAGCCCGCATTAGCGGTTTCGCGGCTGCATGGAGGTCGATAGTGGCTCCGGGAGGATTCCTGTCGGACCACCAGCTATGGATGCTCGCCACTGTCGCCGACCGGCCTAGTCCGGGCATGAGAGGAGGAAGCAAGAAGGAAGTGGAGGCGAGGAATGATGCACAGCTGTTGGATAATCACTGCGGCCAATCTTCACAGCATCGCATACAGCTAAGTTTACAGCTTCCTCTACATCTTTCTTTGATTTCTACAGCTCGTCTACAGCCTTTGTATTATATTTAACCTGCTTGAATTGACGCAGGACCCTCACTCGATTGCAGAGGGTCACTGCTGATCTTCCCCGCTCGTCTCTCGCTTTCAGCGCCGATCTAACAACAGCTTGGTCTGACAGAAAGCTGTTGTTTGATTTGGCAAGAGGTATGGAAGCTGGGAGTTAAGCGCCCAGGCTTCTCACTCCGGCAAGCTGACTCTTTTTCAACAGTCAAAACAATTCCTAAGCGCGCAAACAGACGCCCCACGAGCTACAACTTCCCATACGTAACCTTCCCATCTATCACCGTCGTCAGCACCTCGGCCCGCAGAATCTCCTTCACCGGGACACGCATAATATCTTTCGAGAGCAACACAAAATCCGCGAGCTTTCCGGGCTCCAGAGAGCCCAGCTCAGACTCGGTGAAGGACGCGTAGGCGGGGTCGATCGTCATCCCACGTAAGGCTTCGATGCGAGTGATACGTTCTTCTGGGAACCTAGAGAGCTGTTGTTAATCCTCGAAAAGCCAAAGAGAAATTCACCGGTCGTCAGGTCCGTGCGGAGACCCGACATGAGCGCGAGGAGAAGGGGCTCAGAGGCGTGGGAAGCGAGCGGAGTCAGCGTGATCCGGTGATCCGGTCACCCTCAGACGCTTGCTTTTGCACCACCATTCGATATTATTCGCACCGCTCTCGGATGACGGACGGCTTCAAGCTCGCTCTAGATCCGACATATCGTCTGAATACTCATTGTAACGGCTTACGGGACGGGTCGGCGGGTGATGAACAACCCAGAATGAGCCAGGGGTCATTTTCAAGCGGAGCTATGATGTCCTTGTGGTGAGAATCTCTTGATCTGTCGTCGCCGACTCGTCGCAGCTGCAGTTTATGGCAGAAACACTTGAATCAGGACACAAGGTGGTAGAAGAGCTCACTATATGTTGAGGAGATGCATCCCGGTGCGTTAATACATCATTTCCGGAGATTCTGGTTTCCAAACTCATGCCGTCGATTGGCCGTCGACAGACCGTTGCCAGGATCAGAGCCGTCGACGGGCCATAACGATGGCACATGGAGCAAGATTATCGTATCAGTCAAGCCCAGCCGAGATCTAACTAGATCTAACCGCGGAAAAGAGCGCTCATCGCAGGTGAGTGATCGTTTATTTGCTAGAATGGTGCCAGGCACCCGTTGACCCGTAGCGACGGCCGTAACGGCCGTAATTCTACGGCTGATACGGGTCTGAGCCGTCCCGTAACCGTCCCGTGGGTCTTCGCACCAAAATCGCCGACGGCACGGCAACGGCTACCCGTAGGCCGTTGCCGTAGACCCGTCGAGACGGTAACGGGCGGCATCCCTAATACTCAATACACAATAACAGAATTCATCAAGACGACCCATAGACGACCAAGTACTTACACGCCCCCAAAAAAAACGCAAAGCCACTCCTCATACAGCGCGATAACTGTGTCGATCTCCGGGACCACCCCTGACTCAAAGTATGCGCGGGCACTATGCCTCCAGCAGCGTTAAAAGAGTATCAACTGCCAGGGCATAACCGACCGTCTACATTGGGCATTTTGCCTGCGATGGCTTCCGCCAGGCCACGATAGACCGAGCATACGATGGACGGGCACGCAAAGTGTGGCTCGTCGTGACGGCGGCAAGAGGCAAAGCAGCGATGCTCAGATGCTGTGCTCTTGTGTTGTTCGATGTTGTGTGACGCCGCGTGTTGCCTCTTGCTCCCGACCATCACCATCACCATGATTCCTGAATGCGACCTTTCTCTCCTCGATCAGTTCCAACCATCCGTAAAGGTCCGCTTGCAAAATGTCCTGGTAGCCCAATCCTCACCGTTGAACAGCGTTTGGCACTGAATGTGTGTTCACCTCGCCCGGCGACCACTGCACTCCGCGACATAGCTCTTCTTCTCAAGCCGGTCGACAAATCCTCTAATTATGAGCTGAAACTTTTCACACCCGTCTGCTATGCTCTTATTGATCCCGCACGCCTTCCGAACGAAGAAAACTACGATCCTGCACTCGTTTCTCCGTATACTCCATTGCACATCCATCTTGCGGTCCTTTGGTTGGCATCCATGCCCAAAAACCCATGCATTAGTGGAGGAGCCGCAGTCGCAGCTGTAATGTGGCCCCGCTTGGGCTTGGGCGCTCTTTCTCCACGGCAACCATGCGTGTATCACCCACATTCCCGCTGCAGACCGCTCACCCATGCTGCTGTACACCACCTTACTCAAGATTGTCGGAGGCTTCTGCGAAGATCCTCCCACCAAAATTCAGGTGTTTGCTTCGCCTGACATACTGTTCGTCTGTGCAACTGGGTGGAAGCTCATTCGGAAAGACTCCCGGTTAAGCGAGGTTAAACGCGCCAGACACTGCTACAGCTCCATGCACGACCTGCTCGTTGATCACCATGTCGCGCCGTTTGACATCGTGCCTTTTCTTCCCATCTTGCTCGAAGCAACCGGTGGGACCTTCGGGCATCTCGCCGATACGATGATTTGCCATCTCAAAACAACTGCCGCCACGATGAGCGAGGAGTTTGATGTAGAGTTCCCCGGACGCACGCTGTGTCTGATCATCCGCCTATCACCTCTGGTGCGTGACCGTGTAGACGACAAACGAGGGCGGAAGCAGTATCCAGAGGCGTGCACGCTGTGTCCCTTCTGGAGTGCATTAGTCTCGCGCGGCATTGTACCTGTTCTCCTGCGCATCGTTTCCGCCATATGCGACACCGCATTAGCATTCGCGCAGTCATTTCACACGCTCCAACAAGCACTGTTCGTCCTCGCCGAGATATTCTTGACGTCTCCGGGCAGCATTCATCTCCCAGATGCTATCCGCCGCGGCCTCATCCACTCGGTCCTCAAGATCGCTGCCAGCCCTCTGGAACCCAAGTTGCAAACTCACCTGGTGGAATTCCTCTTCGATATTATCCCCACAAATATTCATCGCTTTGCTGTACTCGCTGCTCTCGACAACGAAATGGAAGAGCTAAAAAAGTTGACCATTGGTAAAGACCAAAGGACGACTCGGATTCTCTCGTTGGAATGTTGGGAACTCCTTCAATTACCGTTGGATGATCGCCTCGGCCTTCACGACCAGTATTTCTTAGGGAACGGAAACAAGTTCACGATCTGCGCAAATATGACGGTACGCTTTTCGTATTGCGCCGGCAGTCGTGCCTGAGATTGTTGATCAAGTGTCGGCGTATATGCAACAAGTCACAATTAAAACGCTGTTCGCACTGCAAGACTGCGCTTTATTGCTCACGGGAATGCCAAAAGCTGGATTGGTCCGACGGAAATCACCGTGTCACTTGCAGCGCCTATCGTTCAGAGTATTTGTGTACCCTGCATTCACCAGACCTGCGCGGCGTGAACTGACATTATCTGCAGACGCCTACGGAACAAATCTCTCCTCTCGCGACATATCGTTCCTGCGCTTCCAGTTAGACCATGAGCTCGCCAGCGCACGGTCTAGCATCGTCGCCAAACAGGTCTCGGCGCTCGCAAACCGTCGTACCGATGGCGAGCCCGTCGTCACCCGGTTCAAGTTCACGAACAAGTTGTTGAACTGTCATGAAACCTACCTCCAGACACAGTTCCCTTCGTCAAGGGTCACATGTGTCACATAGAACCCGCCATCACAGCGGGTTTCCCATGCCTAGAACCCAAGTTCCCATGGCTAGAACCCAAGAGGAGTTCAATACAACTCCACTCCTGATACTAGGAGCAGTAGCTCCTTGATCAACTGTCAAGACCCCTTACTCCTAGCTGCCTAGGTGTTGACACTCCCTGTCCCCTCTCTGTTGACAGGGACAGGCTCCTTTCCCCTTTATGTTGGAAACCAGGGACTAATTACGATCGTGTTACTGTAGTATTTTAATCAATTCGTATGGCATTTTCGGCGTGACATCACATACAAAATGAACCTTTCGTATGATACCATCAAATTGCCTTATATGGCAACTTTTGGCGCCACAGGCGCGGAAAATTATGCAAAATTACCCTTTTAGGACGCGATTTTTCGACTTTGGCCGTGACATACGAAAAAATTTCGTAGGATTGGGGGCAGCGTGACACGTGACATCCAAATTGATTAAAATGCTACAGTATGATCACACCCCTTTTGTAGTTGGTATAAATACCCCAGTAGAATCTCCTGTACAGTAGATTCTACATTAGTCAAACACGATACCCCCATCCTGGCTAGGCCTTGGTGGTTGTTGACTGAAGCCTCTTGTCCTTGGCTTGTGCTATCTCGTTGACTCGGGCCAACTCTTCCTTGGTGTTCTCTATCTTGGCCCTTGTCTCCTATTCTCTTTGGCTTGCCGACGTCGACTAGTCCGGATACTCTCTGAGACCTCGCGGGTTCCCCGCAGTCTGCAGCAGAGAGTCGACATCCGGTTACCTCGTTAGAGGGATTGTCTGGCTTGCCTCTGTGTCGGGTTCTTACTCCGCTTACGCGGCTTCGACCCCGACTGGTTCCTCTTGGTGTCTAGGCAGGCTACAGGTGGTGAAGGGCTGGCTGGGACGCCGTTCTTGACATGAACAAGGACTACTGTATTGTGACCATCGATGCTGTGCCCTATTCCGAGATACGACGCGAGCTCGGACATGATGCGAGCAGCTGTTCAGTTTGGGAAGACCTAGTAGCACGCGCACGGAGGAGCGAAGGGGAAATAGAGCTGCATGTGGTTCACGTGTATGTAGGAGATCGGGAGCGCTACATCCCGCTTCCCTTCATCAGACATCGGCCGTTGCTCGGGGATCTGGAGAAGATTGTCTCGGAACAATCCGCTGTATTCGCCAAGTGGGAAGCCCCGGCGATGCTCAAAAAATACGACAAGTTGTTGGCTGAGAGGGGAGAGAACCTCTTGGAGTTTCACTGAGTACGAGCACTTGTCGTATTTCTTGCAAACGTATGTTCATTTCTTGGTGTTCCCTGTAACCGTTTTCAAAGCTCCCATTGATTTCGCGCTCACGCATGTACTTCCACTAGGCGTAACCCGCAAGCTGACTGCGTTGCAGAGATGGCCCGCGTAATCTGCGTTACGCTTTTGGAATTGATCTCGAGGACGACGTTCCCGAAGACTGATGATCACCGGTGTCCATGCCCCGAGGAGGCACCGCATGTTGATCACAACTCCCGTCGGAACCTCTCAAGCCGGTGGACAAGTTGCCGTGGCGATATGCTATCATAGCACTGCTGTCACACAGACTCGCTGGTTACAACCCGGCGACCATGCTCACACCTCACAGTCGCATCCATCCTTTCCTGCGCGCCGTGGGATTCTATCTATCCAGGCTTAATCGAAAAGGAGGCTCTCGCCCTCGTCTTTCGATATCTATGGGCTGCAAAACTCGACGCAATTGGCAGGATCATCGTCAGATTTTGGCGAAGATAATTCTCAGCGGAATCCACCGGGCCCCGTCTCTCCGTGTATCTATCTTTAATATCTAGCATGTGTCGCTCACATGTGCGTCTATCCTGGTGCAATACTACTCCCGCGGGCCGCCGGCATGCGATATCATGGTGATCTGCGTAGGCACAGCCTAGAGGTATAAAAGATGCCAGACTTTGCAGCAGTCGATATTCTCTCAACCCTCAACCGCCAATGTCGTTCTCTCGCTCTTTCCTCCTGCCCGCCTCCCTCCTTGCCCTCATCGGCGCGATCTCTGCTACCGTCATCCCCAGCGCCAGGGATACGCTTGTCCCAGGTAAAACTTCGCGGTTGACTTGCATTTGCATCTTAAAGCTGATCTCCGTGTCCCTAGCCATTTTCTACTCCCCCAACGGGACCATCGGCGCGTGCGGGAATGCGATCCAGAACACAGACTTCTCCGTCGCGCTGAATACCGCCGACTTTGCGGACGGCGCGAACTGCGGAAAGGAGACCTTCGTCACTTGTACGCACGTTCCCTGAAACGCCTTATCACTGACCGACCGCGTTACACAGTCGAGGGCGCGAGTATTACCGCGATCGTCGAGGACGTCTGCACCGAATGCGCACCGGGCGGAATCAAGCTGACATCCTTCGTCGAGGAGCTAACGGGAACAACTGGTACTATCGAGGTTACTTGGCACCTCAAGGTCTTCCCGCCTCCCGTGAAGGTCACTGGCACTGGTGCGTTTCAATAATCCCTTCACGTACATTATGAGACTGAACCGCCACTTCTTGCAGCTGCGTCCTACACCCCAGGCCAAGGAGCGTGCACCACCGTACAGATTCCGAGCACCGACTTTGCCGTGGCCCTGAGCGAAGCCGACCTCCAAGGCGGGGTAACCTGCGGCAAGACGATCGACGTTACCTGTATGCCGATTTCCCTTCTTTCGCTTCCTCTCTCGATACTGACGTGTTGCTTTGACAGTCAACGGCGCGACTATCAAGGCGACCGTCGAGGACCAATGCAGGGACTGTGCTGCCGGCGATATCAAAATGACTTCCAGCGCCTTTGCAGCCCTCACCGGGTCCACTGCCTCCAAGAAGTCGGTGCCGGTCGTGTGGTTCCTCGAGACTGTCGGCGTTTGAGTTCTCGTCCTTCCCTTCATTTTACGAGTGTATTCCCTTCATTATATACCTGATAAGACACAATCTTTGCATATAACATCAGTCGTTTCCTAGCATAGGGCTCAAATGGAAGTATACCTGAGACTCGGCCAGCTTAATCTACAAGCGAGGTAAGTACTGTTCAGGAAATGTGCCTAAAGGCACACGGGTGCCGCTGTGAGCAAGCAGCGGAAGATGACAACTTGAAGGAACGTTTCGTCCGACAGCTCATGCGGGCGCGCATGAGCGGAACGATCCGAGCTGTTGAAGAACAAGCTGCGATTGTGATGTCAGTGTCACACGGGCCGAACCGGTCAAATTCGGCATGATCACTGATGAGCCCGAATTGGAAATTCCGTCTCTTCCTTCACGACGCCCACGACACCCATGCCCAGCGTCTCAAGCCTCCCACCCGAAACACTCCTCTGCGTGTTGGCTCAGTGCGATATTGCCACGGTCCTGGCAGCAAGCAGCGTGCGTCATTAATCCCGTTGTTTCAATGGATCCATTCCTTATTGTACATCCTAGACATGTCGCCTCTTGCACGAAATCGCATCCACCAAGCAGCTCTGGATCTCCCTGTGTCGTCGCTTGCAGTTTCGAGGCATCCTCTCGTCGACCTTTACACCGGAACTCACGGGGCTATCCACGGAGGAGCTCATCGACCTCGTTGCCCGAGCGGTATACGGACCGACGACATGGAACCGCGGAGACGAAGAGGGAGGCAGCGCCGCACCGAAAGTCAAGAACCAACTACGCTTTCGAGTCCCAATACCTCGCTTGCATCCGCACTGGCATAACGAGGTCAAGGTGTTGCCGAGCGGGCGATACGTACTCTTCAAGAATAATCTACGGTTGCAGTGCTGGGATACAACTTCGGGCAGGCTGGTGTGGACGCATGCCCCGGCTGTGGACCGCGCAGATGTTGAGGAGTTTGCGGCCGAGGAAGGCAGGGGTGTCGGCGGAGGCAGTGACTTGGAGGAAGGGAAGATGCGAGTGCTGGTGTGCTTGAAAGCGGGGCGGAATTGTCGGGTTCCGGGAGTGTGAGTCCTCTATCCAAATTTCCTTTCCGTATGGTGATGATTTCGCCTTTAGATTCGTGGAGATTCTGGAAGTCGATCTACGCGCACGAAGTCAGCACCGTCTGTTTCTCACCCGACCCACGTACGAACCCTACACAAACAAATTCGCTTACCCTAGCATCCTCGGCCCCATTGCCGCCGTCATCGCAGGCGAGCAGCGGATATATATCCTCAACTGGGAGACGAGATCAGATCTCTTCATCGACGTCAGCTCCGACTCGGACTTCGACTATTCGTTTATGCTCATGGTGAGCCTCGCGTCCTTTCATTGTCGAGTGGTTCAACGTTCACAGCCCGGACGCAGCGGGCCGTGCGTCGCCCTGGTTCCCGGACACATCATCGTGAAAGTCACCCAGGGCGTGAGCGAGACCGCCGCCGACAAGATCCTGCTCGTCGCACATCATACCTTGAGCAAACTATGGTGCAAGTTTCCCGAAGGGTATGACGCGCTCCTCGACATCGACGACTATGAGCCAGAAGGCGTGTCTTCCAGGAAACTGCGGCCATTGTGCGTCGTCAATGCGACCACCGACTCCGAATCGGAGGCCAGCGGTAACGGCAGCGCTCCTCTTCGAATGAACCAAGGTCGTACAAATCGAGGGCGGGCGAAAGGGAAGGGGAAGGGGAAGCAGCGGCGCGCGAGGCAACACGAGAGCGGAGTGGCAATCGACAGCTTGTTCGTCTGTGCGAACCCGTTGCGGGAAAATGGGTACCGTATCTGGGTTCGCGCCGTCTCCCTCAAGAATCAAGAGCACCTGCTCGACTACGTCGCGTGGGATGACATCGATGATGCTCTGGAGCGCGCACACGATGCAGGCACGGACGGCGGCGAGCTTCTGGCCTACGATATCATCCTTCCAGACGATACGACCAAGGCGGGCCCACTCGTCAAGCTCTGGAAACCTGGTGGACGCTTCAAGCGCAAGTTGGAGGTGACGAACATCCCGTATTCGGGGCACATCGTGGAGCAGGGATTTATCCTCATGCCAAGCGAGCTTCGCGATTACGGCGAAGAACTGGATTTGGATGAAGCGGAGGATGTCACGGAGAAGATGGATGCTGGGCGGTGTGAGGGGACGGTCGTGTATGCGACGGGGCATGAGATCGTGCTCAAGTATTACGAATAATACAAAATGTAAGTACTAGTAATATCACAATGCGTGAACCTCCTTGATCGTCTTCCAGTGATGCCCGGGCCAAAGCTTGTTAGCGCTGCCCGCGGCGGCATCCCCAGTTCCCTCGCTCTTGGTCACGACATTCCACCCGGTGCTACCAAGGCCAGAATCAAGCTCGGTCGCTATGCTGGTCTTGATTGCTCCCCCCTCGCCGGGAATCTCGGTGACATACTCGACTGCGGTCTTGAACAGTGCACCGATGTCGTTGGGTTTGGTGCGCTCGCCCTCGATGCGGAATATCTTGTTCTCCAGCTCGGCGGGCGGGAGCGTGGTCAAAACATGGACGACGAATCCTTGGAAATGACAGATTAGTTTGCATAGATGGTTGCGTTATAAAGTTGGTGCAACGAACCCGCAACATCAGGGATCGCCGTCACGGACAGTGGGGCCTCGCCTTTACCCACTACGTGGAACTTCTTGGTCTCCGCGTTCAAGAAGAGCCACGGGATGTATTCGGCGAACAGACCGTTCTATAGCGTTGGTTTAGCAACCCGCGATAGACGCAAAGAAAAGTTTGACGGACGTAGATTCTGAGAGACGGGACACCAGCGCTTTTCAAATACTCCGCAATCAGGTTCTTCCCTGCCCAGACACCCTTGTTCAGGCCTTCCGTTGGCGTTCCATACTCGGCCGGAACGAACAGCTTGATGTTTGCGGCCTTGGCGGCGTCGACGAAGGACTTCTGTGCCTCGATTGCGTACCCAGTGACGGTCGAAAGCACTACATCGACCGAGTGCTCCTTCAAAACGGCAGCGACAGCAGCGGCGTCGCTGGTATCGACAGTGGCGAGCTTGGCGCCCGCAGGGAGCTTGTCGGTGCTCTTGGATCCCGGACGCGCGAGGACGACGACGGGAATGTTCTGGGCAACGAAGGCGGCGACGACGAGGGACCCCAGAGCGCCGGCACCGATAACTGCGAATGACTTGTAGGAGGAAGACATGTTGGTTGCCCGAATTACAGAAACCGCCTTTTTATCATAAGTCGTGCTTCCGACTTGGTAATCGATGTGGTTATCCGCTACGACAAAGAATGCGCCAGTTTGTAAGCCGATTTCTAAGGTGCGGCACGATTGCGCGAGAACTGCGGTTTATGATTGACAGGCTGCTGACGCGGAAAGGAACCTTTCCTGTTCTGTACTTCCATCGGCAGCCAGCGCCGCTTGAGCGCCGCTGGCGGTTTCCTTTGGAGATCTTGCTGATCAAGCCGAACGGTCATCTGATGCGCTCCACCGGGCACTGCCCGATGCTCTTACTCATCTTTCTTCGTACTTGTAGAACCTTTTAGTAAATATTCCTCGGGTATAAGTATAAGCTCCGTTAAGTAACGCTGTAGCTCTAATGAATTCATCTTCAGTTCCCTCTGCATTTAATAAATCTTCTTCATAATTCTAGCCATTGTTCACATCGACTCTCGACCGTAGCCAGCTGCGTCGTTACCTTAGGTAATCTCGGCACCAGATCTTATTTCGGGCCAATTTAATATATTTTTGACGTCCAACGTGACTTTAAGGCAGAACCATCAAACCATCACCACAAAAACAGGCCCTATAAGACCGTTTTCCATCACCCTTTCTGACAGCTCTGCCTCAAAAACGTGATATTATCTCCGCATAGCGGCGAGGCACTCTATACCGTCTGGAATCGAGACTACTCCTTAGGTTGCCTTGGCTCCGTCTCACAGTCCAGACAGAGCATTGCATGCCTTCAAGTACGCGTGCGCAACGATCTTGCTGTGAGAGTATAGCTCTACCGACCCTGAGCGCCGATCTGCCGGCAGCAGTTCAAGTTTCAGGCTGAATACTAAAATGATACGCGGTGCACCCGACGGCTGAGAGGAAGATTCGTGATCCGCGACTCACCGCGTTCTGTCCTCTCTAAGTCTCTTGGTCCTCTCCCTCGCCCTTCGATGTCGACCACAACTTCATTCCCCCCACCCGACCAAAGCTTTCGTCGCACTTCAGTCAAACTCGAAGAACTGTCCCCGACGCTCGATAGATTCGCGGAGTTGCAGCGGGTGCGGGATCAGGCGGAGCTGGAACGCGATGTAGCGCTTCAACAGCTGGAGATGATGCGAAAACGAGCAGAGACGGCCGAGCGCGAGACCCTTGCTCTGGAGAGGGAGCTCAGAGGGGTGTTGGCGTTGCAACAGAGGCAGGTCCCGAGTCAGCCGCAGCCTCGGCCTCAAAATGACGGAAGCAGCGGGGCCGAGTCCGACGGACAGAAGGCAATCCAGGACGATACCGAATTGGAGGAGCTGAGAGCGCTGGTGGATATCTACAAAGCCGAGCGCAACAGTGCCTACCAACAGCTGCATCTCTTGGCCCGACAACACGCGATAGAGATCCAAGCCCTTCAAAGCAAGCTCGATACCCAGAGCGAGACGCTGCAAAAGTCATTCGAGCATTGGCGGAGGTGGGCGACGGATGTAGACGAGATGCACAGGTCGATGGTCGAGCGAATTTCCGCGTATGCTGCGTATTGGCGGCCGTATATCGCCGGGGAGAATGTTGTTCAAACGTCGAGAGATGCTCCGTCGTCGAATGCGGGTAAGTGGAGTTCTGGGAGGTGTTGTAGCGAAGGCTGATCGAAATTCGTCAGGTGGGCTGCCTTCATACCCAAGACCAAGACCAGAGTTTCAGCCGGGTGGCTCGAGAGTCCGGAGTGGGAAATCGTCGCCAGACGGGAAATGAGCGGCAGGGCGTCGAAACCGGAGATTGTAGAGTGACAGAGTCGAAAATGAGCACTCGCCTGGTTTATATGACATCAACTCGAACGTCGAGGGGACATATTCTGAGGCCTTTTATTCAAGATGTGTCATTGAAGGGTGTAGATATTTTCGTCCCTGGACCCTCATACCAAAATTTCCTCCCCGCCGCTCGGGCTTCCTCCCGCCTGCAGCAACCGCGAAGTAGATCGCAGACGGCAGAGCATCAATCCACCCATGTCTTGGTCGTGATGGGGAATCTGCAGATAATACAGTGCCATACGACCGTCGCTTGCCTTGACACGCTGTAGCATATCCGCCGCAACGACCTCCGGTATGAACGGAGGCAGGGGAAATCGGTCGGCGGGAAACGGTTGGAAGTGGGGTTGGAGCTGGAATTCACAGTGAAATATGATTTCCCCGGGCGCAGGGATTGTACCAGCGCCGCGCGACGCGAGAACTGTTCGGCATTGCTCGATCATTGGTGGCACTCCAGCTTTACCAGCGAGATATGCGCGATGCACGACATATCGTGAAAAGGAACGCTCCTTGGCAGAGTATGCAGAATCGAGGTCCGTCGGGGAGTCAACGAGGGTTTCGTTCAAGCGAAGATGCGACGTACTGAAGCGGTACAGGGAGTAGGAGGCGCATTTTTCACGGTGTCCACCGGCTTTCCAATCGTGCTGTTGACATTCTCGACCACAGTAGTTCATTATCTTGCAACCAGAACAACACTTGAAGTGCTCGCGCACAGCCACTCGTTGGCACTGGATAAAATACATTTGGATGATTCAGTCCTCGAAATAAAGAACTTGCACGCACCTTCATGTTATCGCAGGCCTTCAGCACCGTGTCACGGTCGCAATACTCCACGAGTTGCATCGAAAACGAGTCCTGAAGGCTGAACAGGTTCTCCCAGGCGGCAGACAGCACAGATCGGCTGAACAAAGAAGACTGTTCCGCAAGCTCTCTGGCCTTCCTCACAGCATCCTTTGTAGATTCGAGGAATGAGCGGAAGATTGTCAGAGGGGGTAGGATCTCTTCCAGCACATCGTTCACCAGCTTCAGCAGTGGTAGTCATCAGGAAAAAGCTACTTTGGCGTTTTACCCGTCATTACCTTCCCGCCTAGGTGAGCCGGGGTAAGGAAGGGTAAATCATGGTATTATTTGGTAAACAGAGGATAATTCACCAAGCAGGCAGGGTAAATGATGGTATTCTGCAGTAAATGAAGGATAATTGATAATCCACGGAAGGTAAATTGCAATAAAGTATATATGTTTAATTCATGCTCACCACTGGCAGCAGTTGTACTGTTTTTTTTTTCTTCTCTTAATGTTGCAGAGCAGTAACCAGTTTGCCATCGGCGAACCCCACCCGGCATATTACTCATATGTGAGATCGGAAAAAACTCACGCGTTAACTAAGTAACTTGGCGGAACGACAGATGCAGTCGAAAATCTTCTAAGTCCCGCATCACGCGCTCGGGCGGCCACGCACGTCAAAATGCGGAGTCATTTTGCCGACGTGTCAGGTCATTCGGTGGTTGACCGGTGATGGCTGTCAGAAAACTTCTTGTCTCCCACTTCCATCCTCTCCCTCGTCCCAACCTCCATGCTCATTCTCCGTCATCCAACCTATACGATACTGGCTGATATTGCCACTGTGAGCCCTTCCAGCTTGCATGCAAGGTATCTCATTTCTTTCCCCTCCGCTCTTGCTCACAAGTCGTTGTAGGCCAACCCACCCTGACGCTTTCGACCCAGCAACACGCTCGTCCCTTCGCCTTGACCCTCTGGCGGCCGCCCGGTTCCGTTCTTCGTCAGCACTATCGCCGCTCCTCAGTCAGTTGTCTTTTTCTTCCGCTCCCTTCGTCCCTCATCCACCATCCCAGGATCCTGTCCCTCGTGGCAGTCCCACCTCTCCTGAGGTCGCCGAACAGCGATCTCATTCCCTTGGGAGTCCAGGCTCACTCCTGGTGCGTGCTCTGCTCCCTCTACTCTCTCTCTGTCTTACCTGCGGCCTCATTCATAGCTTTCTCCGACTCCGCTGACGAGGCCCTCTCCACTCTCCTCCAGCGCCGTCACGCTGTGCCTGCCCTTTACGCCCCAACCACCAAGCCGTCACGTCGCTCACTCCGCTCGACGTCAATCACCGCCGAGTGTCGATCACCGCCCAACGTCAATCACGACCTGCCACCACCGTCCGCGCGCAACTATGCGACACTCTCGCTCCCAACGGGTCGCCGCCGTTAGAACACCACCCATGCTTCAAGCTGGCTCTACCAAATTCTGAGCGCTCGTATCCTCAATCCTCTTGCTCGTATCGTCAAGACTCTTCTCCGCCTTCAAACTTCTCTATACCACTGCAACACCCATGAGCCGCAAGTATGCTCCTCTCCGTCAAGTCTGCCCTACACTGCATCAACACGACAGCTTCACGATCTCCGATTGGCTTGTCGTCTACGTAGTATACTTGTCCCTTCATGCATGTACATAGTCATTTGTTAATAAACTTCCATTTCGTCTAAATGGCTGTGAAATTGAGATTTACAAGGCAACTGAACTGCCCTGGTAATTCGATGGTATTAGACAACGGTCCAAGGTAAAGCTGGGTAACGGCGGGTAATCACAGGTAAGTTGGGGTAAATGCCGGGTAATTTATTAGGGGGGGGTTGGTAATCGAGGTAAAGAAGGTAATGAGGGTAACTGGTGGTAGTTATAGGTAATTTAGGGTGGTTTACCCGACTTTATCGAGGGGGGTATTCCCTGATGGTTCCTGGTTGTCTTGGGAGCGCGTTCCGATCTCTATAATGATATCCAGTAGTCCGCTGTTCACAGAGCGACTGACAACGGCGGCGGCGCCAGGGCTGAATCTGAATGCTTGCACAAGGATATGCAATGAAGGCCCGAGAACCATATGGTCGAGCAAAGGGCCCTTCCGACTGAGGGTCAGCGCGATTTCGGTGACGAGTTCGATGAATTTAGAGTGCGATAATGCCGCTGCCAGCTCGGTGATCTGTTCGGTGCGAGTGACGCCGTCAGGGCGCCGGAACGCGGTGATGACCAGGAACCGAATCGTATGCGTAAGGAGCAGCTGCTGCTGACCTTGTTGTACGCTGGCAATGCGTGCCACCACCCGCAGATGCTGCGTAACAAGACGCGCAAGGTCATCGACAGATCCATCTATCCCCTCGAGAATATCCTGCAGGTCCTCAGCGTGATGGCCGGGGAACTCCTCGTTCAGTAAAATGAAAATGCCAGCCAACCTCGAAACCTGTGCCTGTAGGTCCTCGAAAGGGCTCCGCAAGGTTAATGCCCATGCGTGAGCAACGAGAAACCGAAATTGACTGCTAAGGACCTCATTGGAGAGTCTCCCATGCTTCCGGATCCGAATACCATGTCCAAGATGTTGAAACATGTGGTCGTCGAGCACGTCGCGTATATGAAACGGCAAGACGTCTCTGTACTTTTGCATGAGATGTAGCCAGTGATTGAGCCGCGGCCAGAAGCAGACATAGATTTCGGGAGAGACGTGGATGCCAAACAAATTCATCACCGCGAGCTCGACACCGTCGAGCGCTAGACGAGCCTCGTCCGTTAGTTCTGCAAGTTCTACTTGGTTTGGAGTGTGGACGGGATCGAGGAGAGCAAAGAGCGACGGAAGGAGAAGCTCATGATGGGGCCCTCCGAACGACGCGTCTAGCTGAAGCTGTAGGTCGACGAGGTCGGCTCGACGCCAGTTGGGAGATGTCACCGCGGTTGCGGGGGTCTAAGAGAGAGCGTGAGACAGATACAACTTGGTGCGAAAGATAGCTTACCCGCAGACACTGTGGAAGACGCGAGAGTCGTGAAGGGTGAAGATGCGGATGCATCATGGTAAGAAGAGAAAGCAGTTGTCACAGATCAGTGACACCACGTGCAATCTTATCCGCGGTGTCAATAATATCCGCATAAAATGAGGCATAATTTATTCGTAACTTACGAGTTAAATTCAAACTCCACTGAAAATAACGTCGATACCGGCGTATAGCGTTCTCATAGGTTTCATTCAAATTCATTGCCGACTGTCTGCTTCGCTGCCTTCGCATAACCACCCTGACGTAGCTACAAGCTGTCCTAGGTAGACTGGCTGTTCATGTTGTGGACCTGTCAGTATAATAAATCCCCCCCACCCTGATTTGAGGTGTCTCTCCACCAGCTCGGCGCCTACCGATGAATTCAGGCACCCGAGATAAAGTCACTGCTTAACAGCTGATTTGCGTAGGTTCATACTGTTCTTTCCTCGCCCTCGCTGCCCTGCAAAGTGAGTCAGTTCTCCCACCATGATCTGCAACGAGGATCCACGTCAGCGCAGATTAATCACCTCGTGGCGTGGTCACGATGCGGCCGCGTTCTGTAATCCCGTAATCCCCTGTGAGCGAAGGCGACCCAGACTGTAGTCTCAGGCACATCGCGCCGCTCTTCTTGCATCGATGTCCCTGCTCGTTGTGTATGGCGACTCGACGGAGGTTGGGAGTTTTGAGCACATACCAGGTGAGTCCGATTCTACGCGCTTGCCGTGCCCGCTGAAGCACCCGTGCGGAATTCAGACTCGACCCTGGGCGGAGCCAAACGCACCGTCTACCACGCAATCGACGACGTCGCCTCACAGCCGGAATATCTCGCACTCATTGAGTTCCCAACCCGCACTCCAGCAGGTCCCGCGGATGCTGTGCTGAGTGCGCTCTACACGCCAATCTCATTGAGAATTGCACCCCTCATCGTCGAAGACGAGCTGCCGGCGAAGTTTGCGTACCTCGCCAGCGTAGATGTCGTCCCCACCGCAGAGGAAGCGTTTAACACTTGGTACGACAGCGAGCATACGGAGTTGCTCGCGCGCGTTCCGGGGTGGATGAGGGTGAGGAGGTATTGCCTTCAAGTGGCCTCGACTTCGCCGACTTTACTACCTGGACCATCGAACGAGGATGCCGGTGATGTCCCAGGCGCAGGCAACGATGAGAACGGATGTGAAGAACGGGAAGGCGTTCGATGGAGGAAATACCTCACGATTCAAGAGTGGTCGAATGCGGGATTTGGGGACACGCCAGAGTATGCAGCGCTGATCGGCGCGGAGCGTGCACAGGAGATGAAGAAGGCACTTCTGGGGATTGAAATCAGGGTATTTGAGCTCTGCGATGCGATCGAGGAAGGAAGAATGGATTTAACGGAGAAGTGATTAGATATTTCCGGTTGGTTCATTTGTTAAGCTTGCAGCCAAAATTGAAGATTCAGCGAATAAACAGACAAGACCGGGAAAGATTTAGAAAGATTACACTCAATGCAGAGTATTTGACGCTGCCTGGAACCTCCACCATGTCACGCAGTCCCCATTTCCTCGTCATTCTCCTCGTTGCTGTCCGCCGTCTCCGCGAAAAGCCCATGCACCTCAGCCCACACAGTCCTAGCACCCGAACATGCGAGTTGCTCGGATGATCTCAGCTCGTCCTCGGCGAAGGTGGTTCCGCCAAATATCCGCCAATTGGTCCATACACAGCGCGTATCGGCTGCACCGCGGCCAAAAGCAAACGCAAAACAGCCACTGGCGTCGAGCGACGACTCCTCGTCTTCACTGGGGTCGACGAGAAGCGCTCCTGTATTCGTTCTCCCGACGGCGACGGCGCAAACGACTCCACGCATCGGGACGGAGCCAGCATTCAGCAATGCTAGAGTGCTCGCATTTATCGTGCTGGCGACTAGAGAATCGGGGAAGTTGCCCGTCCGCACGGGGCTGAGAGACTGGAGGACTAGTTGGATCAGTGTGCGAGGATTTTGCGTCAGGATAAGGGATGGAAGTAGCGCTGAGCGGATGCTCGCGGCGAGAGATTTGCTCTGTGTTCCCGGTATGTTGGAGAGTGGACGATGGAGGACTTCGAGGGTGGCAGAAGAGGGGTTCTCCGCTGCGATCCGGACTTCTATGGGTCCGGAGATTGAGGCCAGAGCCGCTGTGTCGCCTGTCGAGGAATAAAAAAGAGTTGCTGGCAAAAAAAGAGCAGTTTCGCACCGAATGCGAAGCGGGCGGATCCATCGACGCGTGCCAATCCCCCAAGTTCCGTTGAAACTCGCCTCGTATCCGTCGAGCTTCGTCCTCCGCGACGCGATACATCCATGATGATGGCAGGAAGAAAAACGTGAGTCAGCGATCACGCCGCGTGACACGCCAGCGAGAGACCATGAGCAGCGAATTTCCCAACGAGCTCTGGACGGAGGTCTTCGGTGGTGTCTCCCAGACGGACCTAGTACATGTGGCAACCGCCAGCCGTACTTTCTGTGCTCTCGCGCGGCCGTTTCTCTTCGCCGACTTCGAGTTTCACCCGTACGCCGTCTCATTTTCCGGAGATCGTTTCCTGCCTCCACAAGAGACGATGGAATCCGCTACGGAACGCCTCAACTTTTGGATGTCTGCGGAGGTCGCAGTACTCGTTCAAACCTGCACCATCACGCCTTGGCCTTTCAGCTCTTTCGTGAAGAAACACTGGTCGGGGATATACGGGGAGGCGGGATGCATCCTCCTCGATGCCTTCGTTGACAAGATGGAGCGGTTCACCCGCCTGCGATCCCTCCGAGCCCTCGATGTTGACTTCCATCCTCTTACACCAACAAAATTGGCGGCACTGACCTCTCTTCGGGACTTGGTCGTGTTTTGGGAGAATCCCAATGATGACCGACGAGAGTTCACAGTATCGAGGACTATTCCCCTTACCAGCTTCACATATTTCTCGACCGCCGAGTCGACCCGCGACCCGAGCCCCTACCTTCCTCTCCTCGACCCCGCCTCTCTGCGCCAGCTCACCATATTCTGTACTTCGGACGCTGCTCGGGTGCTGACCATTTTGGGGCCAGGATAATTGGCCGCCGCAGGCCGCCCAACTGCCGCCCGGCGGCAGTGGGCGGCAGTTGACACAGCCACGCAGGGTATTCCGTGTTGTACTGTGCCAATTTGAAAGTTAGTGTAATGCTGCGAGGTTGCCTTGTTCAGACAGCTAGAATGTACCTGTTAGCATTGTATCCAAGCCTGGAAACCCAAGATTCACTTGTATTTTCTCTCCATAGTCTGCCTTGGGTGGGCGGCACTTGGGCGGTACTTGGTGGCTGTGATGGGACAAAGTGCCGCCCGGCGGCTCTGGTATCATCCGATTGGGCGGCATCTCAGGGCGGCTGTGGGCGGCAGTTCGAGAACTTGGGGCGGCAGTTGCGGCGGTTGTGTGACATGTGGGCGGCGGTTGGGCGGCAATTCAAGACAGAAGGCGGCAGTTGGTCTCAGGATGTGCTGATGGTAACAAAGTGAACAGTATTCAAATAAATGGGAACTCACTGGAGTCTTTGGACATGTGATATGCACTCAGGAACGAGGCTCTTGGAAGACCTTGGGGTAAGTTTGTTCTGACATCGACAGTTCTGCCAGTGGTGTCAAAAGTGCCAGTGTACAACTTCTCAGGTGCTTTCACCTTCACAATTTTGGGGCTAGAAACATGAGTTCATGGACAAAGAGGGATAACTTAGTGATTAGAACATCAAAAAAACACTCCCAATCGCTGACTCGCGCGCGGAAGGACCCAATGTTTGATTTGAAACAAAAATTGACGAACTGACGAAGAAGTCCTTGTTCTCCGTCTTAGGAAGTTTTCGCAGGCATGGGTGCCACATGGGTACACTGAGACCCATTCTTCATTGCATTGAGAGCTATTGTAGGGGCAGAAATGCTTGAATGCGCATGTTCTGGCTAGATTCACCTAATCAACAAATTCAAACATTTCGGAATAACTCGCCAAGGAAGACATATTAGATCAAGTTGACAACGACACGCTATGTGGACTGGCTGAGGGTCTTCAAAAATCAGTCGTCCCAATATTACATGAGGTGGGCGCTGGGCGGCAGTTTGTCAGTGTGGCTGATGGGCGGCCTTTTGTGACTTTGTGCGTTACTCAGTTTGATGGGCGGCACTTTGTCCGATCGGCGGCAGTGCACGTGGGCGGCCATGGGCGGCAGTTGGGCGGCTGGGGCGGCCGATTAGCCCAGCCCACCATTTTGCCGTCTGTGAACAAGCTCAAAATGCTCATGGACAGTGAGTGCAGCTCCGGCGACCTCGTTGGCCTTTTGGCCAAAGTTCCAAACGTTGAATCGTCCTGTTAAGCCTTAATCTAAGGCTCCGCGAGAGGCGGCCTGATGTGCTTTCTCCTAAAGGCGACAGGTCATTCCCCAGCGTCAAGAATATCTCCATTCCCGTGCAAATCTTGCCGGCGATGCTGGCGCTGTGCCCCTCTGTGGTGCTACTCAACCTTCCTCGCTGCGATGTCGTCCCGTGGCTTTCGGCCCTCGAATCCGTCCAGACCTGCCGCACGATGCGAGTACTTTCCTCCACATCACCAATGTTAAGGCCGAAACACAATACGACTTTCCTTCGATGCTTGCGCCCTTCCCGGGCTTGACGAGCCTTTCTATCCACCTGGGCATCCTCACCGGAGAAACAAACAGCACAGTGGTATGGTTTACTATCTCGCATCGCCAGATATTGATTCACGACCCTCAGGCACGTCAACTCTTCACCGCACTCACCCCAGCGCTACCGCAGACGCTCAGGGAACTCACTATTTGCTTCTCCTTCACTGCTCTGGACAACAATCGGCCTCCTAGCGACGAATCTGACCCTTATTCCGTCCGCGACGCAATCCTAGCCAGATGCTCGCAGCTCCAATCCATGATCATCCATGCTGAAGACTGGTTCTTCTCGGGGAAACAGAGCGCTGTTGCGGAACCGACGGAGAAATTCATCCATAGGGTCTACGGGAAGGGTGCGAACGAATTGGGTGAGTGTTTTGTTTTGTTTTGTTTTTTGGTTGCCGCATCGGCAGACCCTGATTTCGGTCTTTTTGTAGGCGGGCTGAAAGAAAAGATTCTCAGTAGTTGGGAGTTCCTCGGTATTTGATGGTGTCGCATTTCTTCTCTGTTTAGCCGTTCCTCCGTCATATTTACTTACTGTGTGATTTCCCTGCCTGCTGTTGACTTCCCGTCTCGTATGCTCCGTTTGTTGTATCGTTCACCTCAGATTTCTTATGGCTGCGTGTTCGAAGACTGAGCTATTAGTTTCATAGTATCTTTGAACTTTACGTCTAGTAACAGTCGCAGCTGGATTCTGGAGGGAGGTGATTTTCAATGTATTTATATTGCTCAATTGGATCGGAGTCATCGAACTATCCATCGACGCGTACGAATCCCAGGTTGCGCTGAAACTGGTCTCGTATCCGTAGATCTAGAGCTTCGTCGTCCGCGACGCGATGATATGGCAGGAAGAAAAACGTCAATCAGAGATCACGCCGCGTGACACGCCAGCGAGAGACCATGAGCAGCGAACTCCCCAACGAGCTCTGGACGGAGGTCTTCGGTGGTGTCTCCCATCCAGACCTCATACAGGTTGCGACCGCCAGCCGCGCTTTCTGTGCTCTTGCGCGGCCACTTCTCTTCGCCGACTTTATTCTTCACCCGTACGCCGTCGGGGCTTCAGGCGCTCGTTTCCTGCCATCAAAAGAGACGATGGAGTCCGCTACGGAGCGCCTAAACTTCTGGATGTCGCCGGAAATCGCATCCGTTGTGCATGGATGCGTCATCATGCCCTGGCCTTTCAGCCCTGTCGAGGACTCGGAGGACAATGGCGATTGGGTCAAGACAGACCTCAAGTCATCATGTTTTCTCCTTGACACGTTTTTCGAAAACATGGAGCGGTTCACCCGCATGAAACGCCTTCGGGTATTCGACGGCGACGTCCCTTCTCTCACCCCAACAAAATTGGCGTCGATGCCATATCTTCGGGAGTTTTTTATACTGTGGAGGAATCCCAAGGTCACAACCCGCCAGCTCACGGTGTCGGCACCGAAGTCTATTCCACTTACCAGATTCAGCTTCATCTGCACTCCTCACCCGCCCCGCGACCCGAACGCCTACATTCCCCTCCTCGACCCCGCATATCTGCTCCAGCTCTCCCTATTCTGTCCCTCCAAAACTGCTCGGATGCTGTCGGTTTTCCCCTTGGTGAAGAAGCTCACGCTGCTTTTGGACTTTGACTCGGGCGACCTCGTTGGCCTGTTGTCCAAATTTCCAAACGCTGAATGGGTCCTTCTAAGGGTCTCCGCGGAGCCTGCGGCATTTTCTCGCACAGACGAGCGGTCATTCCCCTGCATCAAAAAACTCTCCGTCCCCGTCCAACTCGTGCCCATGATGCTCGCGCTGTGCCCCTCCGTGGTGCTGTTCAGCCTTCTTAGATGCCCTGCCGACCGGCTCCTTTCGGCCCTTGAATCCATCGACGCTTGCCCCACGATACGTGTAGTACTTCTCGAAATCACTGATGCCGAAGCAAACGACGACTTTTCTCGGATGCTTGCGCCCTTCCCGGGCTTGACCAGCCTTTTCATCCATCTCACTCAACACACAAGCAGTACAGCGGTATGGATTACTATCTCAGAAGGCCCGAGGCTGATTCACACCCTCAGGCAGGTCAACTCTTTGCCTCACTCACTCCGGCGCTCCCGCAGACGCTGCTGGAACTCACCGTCTGCTTCTCCTTCACCGCCGTGGACATCTCTCCATCTCCTAGCCACGAATTCGACCCTTATTCCATCCGCGATGAAATCCTGACCAGATGCCCGCAGCTCGAAGCGACGAGTCTCCACGCTCAAGACTGGTTCTTCTCGTGGCAACAGAGCGCTGAGGCGGAACCGGAGGAGGAATTGGTGGACGGCACGGACGGACGGAGTGTGAATGCTGATGAATTGCGTGAGCATTTGATTTGTCTGGTCGTGTCTTGGCGGACCCTGACTGCAGTCTTAGGATCGTTAAAAGACACAATTCTCGAAAGTTGGGATACATCGGATTGGTCTTTCCTCTAGTGCTACTGATACGGGAAGGGACGGTTCGATTTTCGATATGTTTCGAGCTCTCAATTGGAGAGCCCGGCCTGCAATTGTCATAGACGCTGAAAATTGCCACATTTGGTAGTCGCTGATGCCGAAGCGGGTCTCTCAGTAGTCTAATTTGCCCGTCTGCAAGCAGCACAGACCGGATGCTCGAGGGGATAGATTTGCTCTGTGCCTGACGACTTCGAAACTTGAAAGTCGCGGAAGATGGCATTTTCGCGGCGATCCGGACTTCTATGGGCCCCGAGATTGACGTCAGGGCCGCTGTGTCGCCTGTCGAGGAATCGAAAGAGTTGCTGAACATAAGTAGCGGATGCGAAACGGGCCGATATCATGATCAAGATGCCGGGAAGACAAACGTGAGAGAGATCACGCCGCGTGACACGCCAGCGAGAGACCATGAGCAGCGAATTTCCGAACGAGCTCTGGACGGAGGTCTTCGGTGGTGTCTCCCAGATGGACCTCATGCAGGTGGCATCCGCTAGCCGTACTTTCTGTGCTCTTGCGCGCCCACTTCTCTTCGCGAACTTCACTTTTCACCCGTACGCCTTAGGACGTTTGCTGCCTCCAGACGAGATATTGAAATCGGCCACGGAGCGCCTCAACTTCTGGATGTCGGCGGAAATCGCACCCTTCGTACATGCATGCGTCATCATGCCCTGGCCTTCCCCTTTCCCCTCTGCCGGTTGGATAGACGGGGAGGCGGGATGTGTCCTACTCGATGCATTCGTTGACACGATGGAGCGGTTCAACCGCATGGAACGCCTCCGGCTAGTCGACGTTGACTTCCCTCCTCTCACACCAACGAAATTGGGGGCGATGACTTCTCTTCGGGACGTGGTCGTGCATTGGAATGTTCCCTATAATGCCCGACGAGAGCTCACGGTGTCAAGGCCCATTCCCCTCACCAGTTTCGAATATAGTTCGACTTCCGAGTTGACCTCCGACCCCTACCTTCCTCTCCTCGACCCCGCATGTCTGTGCAAGCTCAGCATAGTCTGCACCTCCGAAACTGCTCGGATGCCAGTGCTTTCTACCTTCCCGTCCGTGAAAAAGCTCAAAATGTTCGTGGACCATGGGTCCAGCGACCTCGTTGGCCTTTTGTCCAAAGTTCCACACGTTGAATGGGTCCTTCTACGGCTGAGGCTCCGCCGCCGGGGGAGGCAGCCTGAGGTCGTTTTTCACACAGGCGATAGGGCATTCCCCAGCGTCAAAAATATCTCCATTCCCGTGCAAATCTTGCCGGCGATGCTCGCACTGTGCCCCTCTGTGGTGCTTCTCAAGCTTCCTCACTGTCGTGTCGTCCAGCTCCTTTCGGCCCTCGAATCCGTCCAGACTTGCCCCACGATGCGAGCACTTTTCCTCCACATCACTACGAAGGCCGAAACACATCACAAATTTTCTTCGATGTTCGCGCCCTTCCCGGGCTTGACAAGCCTTTCCATCCACCTGGGCATCTCCACCCGACAGGCAAACAGTACATCGGTATGGATCACTATCTTGCATGGCCAGATTCTCACTCACGACACTCAGGCACGTCAACTTCTCACCGCACTTACCCCAGCGCTGCCGCAGACCCTCAGGGAACTCACTCTTTGCTTCTACTTCATCGACCTGGCCAAGGGTCGACCTCCTAGCGACGAATCCGACCCTGATTCCATCCGCGATGCAATCCTGGCCCGATGCTCACAGCTCGAAAGCATGATCCTCCACGCCGAGGACTGGTTCTTCTCGAGGAAACAGCCCTCTGCTGGTGCGGAACCGCAGGAGAAATTCGTCCATAGGATCTACGGGCAGGGTGCGAACGAATTGGGTGAGTATTTGGTTATTTGTTTCCGCGTTGGCAGACCCTGATTTCGGTCTTCGTGTAGGAGGGCTGAACAAAAGGCTTTTTCTGAGTAGTTGGGAGTTCCTTGATATATGATGGTGTCGCATTTCTTCTCTGTTTAGCCGTTTCTCCGTCATATCTACTCTGTAGTATATGCCTGCCCGCCGCTTGTTCCGTTGATTCACCGTCTCGTACGCTTCGTTTGTTGATTCTCGGATTTCGTCACACTGCGTGCTCCAAGACTGAGCTATTTTTCTCTTAGCTTTATGTCTCAGGTGAAAATCAGCATCTAGACGTGGAGGGACGTGCATTTTCAATGGAACCTTTCGATGTTTCGAGCTCTCAATTGGATACCCACCGTTTAGCTGAAATTTACTGCATTTGGCATCGCTGATGGGAGCTGGGTGGAGTCTAGTCGCGCAGCCGCAGTGACCGGATCAATTGACTTCCTCAGCCTACAGTCATCTTCGGTGTTCTCTTCGGGCTTTACGCAGTCTTTGGACCTTTTAAGCCTCACGAGAACCTTTCCCAGCTGGGCCAACTTATGGCGCAACAGTACACCTACTCGACGGTCGCTCTCCCGTGTCCTCGCACCGCCTCATCGCCTCCATCCGATTTCCCAGTCCTGGCGCAACGCTACGCCGCCCTGCGACTCGAAGCTCTGGCGACAGCCCCTAACGCCTTCGCCTCGACCCACGCTATCGAGAGCCTGCTCACGCCGGAGCAGTGGGGCTCGAAAATCTGGAGAGAAGACGCCGTTGTGCTCGTCTGCATCGCCCATCCAGCAGGCGAACCAGCTAGCAACAGTGCGATAGACGGAACATGGGTCGGCAGTGCTATCCTCCGTGGCCCGATGTCTCTCGATGACTACACCCTGCCTCCCGAAAGTAAGGCTCCTCAGCCAGGCGACGACACGGAGGAGACAAGATGGCAGATGACTGCAGTCTTTGCATCCGCTGCTCATCGCGGTCGTGGTCTCGGAAAGCTCCTCATCCAAGCCGCAAAAGAATACGCGGTCGCTCATACGCGCACCTCAACCGCTCGTCGAGTACGCCTCCGCGCAATGATCCATCCCGACAACACCGTCGTCCTGGGACTTTACACTGGCGTGGGCTTCACGGATGTCGCTCGAGCGACAGGGAAAGAGGCATATCGGACCAACGGCGATGTTGCACAATGGGTAACGAAGTTGAAGAGTTTGTCAGACGAGCTGAAGGTATATTGGCAGACTGCGTTGGTTGCCATCGTGTTGGAATGGTTGGAAGAGGTCTAGACGTCTGATGTTTTCGTATACTTAGTACTGTTGCACCGCGTCCGTTTGCAAACACATACCGGGCACCGCGGCCTGGTTGAGGGCCGAACCGGACCCCACTCCCGGAGCGAAGAAACAGCGCGAGAAGCGAATGAAAAATACTTACATGCTGTTGGCCGGGGCTCACGTCCCGGGCCGGGCCGGTTAACTCACGTTTATTTAAGATTGAGATTGAAGCGCACCCAGACCCTCTCGTCAAAGGGGGATCGTCGTTGGAACCATAATCGGAAGCTGAGGAACATAGGACGCTGCCGAGAATAACGCAGCGATAGCAAATATGATAAGACCAGATAAGACCCTCATCGAAGATTGAATTGTCTCTGCTTCTTCACACTCAACAGCAGTGGCAGCGGCAGCACTACGGTCAAAGGGAGGGTTCTGGATTCTTTCGTTATAGTTGGACTCATCCTTACCCCCACACTCACACCCACGCCCAAGTCGCGGAGCAGAAACCAGAGTCGGAGAAATTACGTGCTTTTCGAATATCCACTCGGAAATGAAGACGTAGGGCTCGGAGAAACGCCGTTAAACTTACTAGGGAGCGCCGCCGCCCAAGAGTTTCAAACGGCTCTGTTAGAAAACGATTTTGTGAGCGGTCCTTGAGGGCCTGGCCAAGGGTTTGAAACAGGACGGCCGATTGGGAGAAGCAGAGCATCGGTTTAACATTGACGATAGCGGCTCTCAAGTGGGGTGAGAGGATCGATGAGCCTATGTAACTGTCACCCTCAGTTCCCTCTAACCGCGTCTGCCGTCTACACCCGAGAAAATGATCAGCACAGAGCAGCATTAAGGGCGCCGGGAGCCAGGTAAATCAGAACCAGACGTACCCGTGAGCTCTGCCATCATGTTCTTTATCAGTCGCCGTCCTCCCCTCCACCTGCGTCACTTTCCACGCCATCCACGTCCGGATATCTGTCTCTCAAGCCCCACAAATCTACTGCGAGCTCCGCCACCTCGTCGCGCTCTAATCCAATGTCCTGTGCCGCTTGAAGGCAGATATCTCGATGGTCTTCCAGTATGCGGGCGTACTCCTCAAGGAGCAGGGGCATCTTTTGTGTCGGGCCGAGGGAAGAGAAGAGGGCGGTTGAGCGGGGTCGAGTCAGAAGCTGAGTGTCTGAATCAGGCGCATTTGAGCCGAGGCGGAAGAACGCCGGGAAGGATGTGGGTAGAGGGTAGGCACCAGCGTGTGTGCTGAGTTGTGTGTGAGTGTAGATGGACGGAGGAAATAACGACACCAAAGAGTGGATGCTCTCTCACCTGGTCGCCGAGCCTAGTGTCCACCGCTCTGTCTTTTTCGCCAGCAGCTCTTCGTACGCAGCTTTCGCAGCTGGCGAGAATCCTCTGGTCACATTGCGTCGCAGATAAAAAGGTACCTGGTGTGGGTGCTAACGGATGATAAGCCGGGAGAGAAGAAGGGAACCAACGCAGACTGACCTTCACGAACGTTGCTGCCAGCCGAGCGCGGGTCTTTGCGCTGCACGAAAGGTCGTAGATACGCCCATCGAGCCTCGAGGCATCGGCATCGGAACCGGATAGTGGAAAGGCACCGCTGAGTTCTGAAAATGGTGCGAGTCCCTCACACAACTGTCCAGAGAGACCCAGGACATCGTCGGCCGATGACTTCAGGCTACATGCGAATCAGAAATAGGATAAGGATCGATAAAGCACGACTGCTTACCGTAGAGGCAGGGTTGCGCTCTCGATGTGAGCCGACAATATAGCAGAGCTATGATATATATGCGTGGGCTGGTTACGACGTGAGGAGAAAAAGAATGCATGAGATTGTCTCGTGGTGACGGTGGCTGGAAGATGGACATACGTTGGCGTGAATATATGTATTATCGCACACCTGGTCCTGCCATTCCGTGGGATGCTGTACAGGGACAGTCATAACAGCAAGCTCGCTCAAGCCCCGGAGGACAAGGGCGTCGTTAAGGGTTTTGCGCCAAGCGGAGCGGCTCTGTATCGGGTAAGCAACTCCGGCTGAACGGATAAATTTGGATTGACCTGCGGTTGGGAGAACGCATTAGCCGCAGAGAGCATCGGAAACGCCATGACGGGGATCTTCGCTCCCTCGTCCCGTAATGATACAAGTAAAGAGTTGATGAATGAGCCAAACCTCGCCGTCTCATGCGTCAGCTGGATTCCCTATTTTCGCGTGTTAATTGAGTATGAGTCCCGCGGGGGAGCCTACCTGAATCATATCGCACTCTTCCAAGAAGGAGCGGACAGGACCCTCCATGAGGCCGGTATTCTACAGAGTGGCGTATCAGAATCTCTTGAATGTTGACCGTTGGACGGAAGATTTATACACATACCTCATCGTATCTCACGAACGTTTCGTGTCCGACTGCCCAATTTCCCTCGCCCTCCTCCCATTCCCACTCCGGCAAGTCTGGGACCTTTTGCACCGTGCGTGGGACATAATACATTCGATTGAAATCCGACCAGAACCGAATATCACGGAGTTGTGCCCCCGAGGACACGTCGTTCTCGTCGAACAGTTCTTCGAAGTCAATATCCGTCTGATACTGGCTCTTTTCGATGGGTTCCTGCCTGTATGCGACGGTGTTTCCGGACCTGGCGCAGTCAGTATGACCAGTTTGCATGAGAATATGGCGCGGTTGACGAACCAGGGTATGTTATCCCGTGATACTGTCTCGTCGTTGTCTTCCATGCCATAAAGCGCGTTCGATTGGCTCAAGCTGCCGAAGTTTACTGCACGAATCAATGCAGGAAAGGTGTGAGCGCGGAAAGCCCCAACTCACCTTTGTGATCGAATACGAGCAGACGGGGGCAGAAAGTCGACTCTCCCTACAATGACAGAGACTCAACCATCGTTCAAGCCCGGAATCCAGCAACTACCTTGTGATTCAATCCTTCGCGAAAAGAAACGCCGTGGTCGACCTCCGCTTCTTCCCCGGGACCGACGGCTTCGTCACGGGAGAGGTAGCTCTCCTGCGTATTCCAAAAGTGCGTCCCGACGTAGTTCGCCCGTGATCCAGCCTGGATGTACAGGATTTCCTTCATGATGAGCGTCCACAGAAACCGTCCCCGGATCAGTGATGTGACACTGATAAGCGACTACCGGATTTGGTAGATTTCCGGATCAATTCAGCCCGTTTGGTTAAATCGGCCGCTCGGTTCAAACTCCGCGGATTGAGAGCTTAAAACCGCGTCTTCTTCTACCGGACATTTCGAGGGAAATCCGATATCTGAACTCGAATAGCCTTATTGATACCGATATATAAACGGATACAGGGCCCTGAAGCCTGAAAGAATAACTATAGATACATTTCCTGTTTAAAGAGCTACGCGCAGACTGTTCAAAATTCTACGATCTTCTGGAGATAACTGTGTATGTGAGGATGAATGTCGTTGAATCAAGATCGGTGTTGAGATGGGATACAGAGAAGACAGTGGCGGGAGGGTTACGCGCAAATCCGAGCCCAAGCGGGGATGGATTTCAGGCCCGGGCGGAGTAATCGCATATGTATAGGCGGTGGAGGAGGATGTATTATATCGGGACTCAAAGTCCGTGTTGGATGGCCCTTGCGAGGAGAAGCCTCGATACGGCACCGCTGGTACTAGCTCAAACGATGGGCTGGCTGGAGCTGGAGAGTGTGATGCCCGCGCGGAGTTCGAGTTGAAGTCGATGTCGTTAAAGTACAATGAGCTGGGCAAACGCCGCCCACTGTCGCACAGTACTCGGCTGCTCAGGAAGATGCCGTTTGGGACGCGAAGGTTTCGGAAGTAGTCGTAGTGATCGACAACGGGGAGAAGCGCATGGTCGCCGGTCTTCGTGGTAAATGAGCCAATCGTACGAGGCTTGAGGAGTGAACCGCACCGAGAAGTAGGCCACGATATGCCATTTGCGTGTTGTAGCATCCGGCCCAGGAAGGCGCACGGCGACCGAGTACGTTTGCTTTGTTAATCCATCTTGTTTCGCTGGACGATCTTTTCTCTTGGGCGGCGGGGGGATGTCCAGGGACGAGTCAGAAGCCTTGCTGGCGCTAGCAAGACGCAGAATTGAATAAGCATGAGCGCAGACGTGGAATTAGAGCGCACCGTCGAGCGGCCTTGGCTTGCTTCTCCTCAGACGTGGTCTCCACTTTCTCTTCGTAGAGCAAGTAATCTCCGCGCGTCCTGCTCTGCGACCTGCGAGAGAAGTCGGTGTTTGTGGGGACAATGTGCACATAAGAACTCACCATCTCCGACCATCCGTCCAACGCACCAAACTACCTTCATCTACATCTTCCGACTCTTCCCAGACGAAGATATTCCCGCTTCTAAGTTGTGCCCGCTCATGGGCGAGTAACCGCCGCCGGATGAGCGGCAGTATGTTTTGGCGAACAGCTTCTAACACCTTGTGCGCGTCAGCGACGTCGCGAATATCTAATATAATGCAACCTTAGCATGGGTGCGATGCTAGGAGACGGGGATAGCTCACAGAGGGACGGATGGGTCAAATACGGCCCCAGGTTCAGACCTGGGCGGAACGACATGCCAGCACGGAGTGGACCAGCGCGCGGACTCGTTTATATAAACCCAGTTCAGGTTCCGTGGAGCATATTAGGCTTATCCTTATCTTCATCCTCCGTATCCAACTGCTGGCGAAGTCATACCATTGACAAGCAACGAGATAGCAAATAGCCGCCCGCTCGCTGGCCACCCTTCTTTCGGTGAGTTGACGAAATCCTGGTTCGTTTGGCTGGCAGTCGTGGGTTATTTAGATAGCAAGATAAAAGAGGCGCACAGTACTGCTGGCATCGGTGACAGGGAGGATATTGGGCGCTCATAGATTTGACGCGGCCAATCCGCGTCTCTTCAGCCGCCGGCGTTTAATTAAATAAACGACAGACATGGGAAGCGTCGAGGGCATGAGAGCAGGCCGATAGTGTTTGTTTCTGCGACGGGCCTAGGCGGGAGTTGGAGCATTGAGGATTGGCATGTCGCCACACCTTCGAGTGAAGCCACACGCCAAACGACGTCGATAACTTGGTGAAACCTCGGGTCCTTCTCAGCGTTTTAGTACGGGAATAGTCGAAGACACAAATAACTTGTTCCGTGTCTATTAAGGAGCGTTCTCGTTGGCGCCACCAAGGTCGATTAGAGCTTCCAGAGCCCACGCAGAGCAGCCTCTGGCAACGTTGCGTGAGAGATGACGATTCGGAGGTTCTCGGCCGATAACATACACTCGGCAGTCCATTGGAGCGGAGCAGGAATTCCACACGCAGGACGACGAACTGACAGTTATCGACGTCGCACCTGAATTGACCTGCGAATCCCTTTTGAGTTCGCCGCTGCTCGAGAACATCACGGTCCATGCGCAGCACCTGCCGCCGGCGACTCGGGGTTCTCCCGAAAAGACCGATGGCACGACTATGAGTCTGACATTCGTGAGGGTAGCACTGGAGCAGAGCGCACCTATCAGCAGGGAGAGATCTTTCCTGGGATGCTGGACAAGAGCCGGGTCCGGTTGCCAAGCTGGCTGCTGGAGGAATCACGGCCAATCATTATTGGATTACGCCGACCAGCGAAGAGGGCCTTGAATCTCGATATAGCAGGCTAGCTCAGCCTTCGGCGACTCCTCGCAAGAAACGGCGGCGACTGGCTAACTCGTGAGATTGCGGATCGGACGATCGTCATGGTTCGGAGCAAGGCGTGATGGTGTTGTTTGGTGCCGTTGAATCCAAACAACTCCATCTGATGGACATATTACAGGAACGCCTTCCGGTGGCAGAAATGGGGAGATGTTGAATAATTCCGTCATTAAATAACTACAACGAATACGAGAAACTTGAAGACTCGGAGAGTCCGACTAGGTCTACTTAGTCTTCGCTCTAATAGCAAAATGCCGCAGTCCAGATATCCACCATCTCGTCCAGCGCCTCGCTCGATACATCTGACCAGTTTTTTTCCTTCTTCCGAAGTCTCCAGCTGCTTGCCAGCTGCTCCAGCCATTCTCCGGAAACTATATCGAATCGATCTCCGGCCCAAACACCTCGATGAATGTCTCCCTCATGTTAGCAGAGGGATCAGAAGACCAGCATATGCGAGAATAAACAAGGTCGCCGAGCGTAACGTCGCCGAGTTGGATTTCGGAGTCTTGGTAGTCTCTCCGGAGCTGAAGCAGCCGATTCCCGACCACGTATTGACGCTTGGTGAGATTCCGCAGTACCGGGGGTTCTTCATAGCTGGGCACCTCGGTCGGCTTGTAGTTTACCAGCACGTCGAACAAGTGCCAGTCGCTGCTCCACCCCAGGCGATCCCCAAGCTTGATTTTAACATCGTTCCCACCATACCGGAGCCATTGAAGCCAGTCGGAAGCCTTTTCATAAGGATAGTCGTAGAGTCTGGGTTTTCTATCCTTGTATGCCGGTGGGCGATCAAGCAGTGAGGTCCGCTCTTCGGCGGTGAGGAGGCATTCAGGGATGTCCTCGTTGTCCAGATAGTCCCCAACCACCATGAGACGATCCCCAGCCCACGAGAAATCGTTGGCCTTTTGTGTCATGGCAGCGTAGATATGTCGGCGCCCGATGGACCACACCAGCTGGCAGGACATGCTCAGAACGAGGATATCGAGAATGCCGACAAGAAATCCGAAAACCTCGTCAATGAGCTCGGTGGGGAGGTCAGACAGGCATTTGGAATGACGGGAGATGCTGCGGAAGGAAAAGTGAGTGGGTGGCAAGACGAGAGCGCTGCATAGCGCACCGGTGGGACGCTCTTTGAGGCAGCCTGAGACGTCTGTTGACGACCGGCCCTGGCTTGTATTCAAGCACCGCATTTTCCAGCGGAGGGAACACCAGCTTTCGAAGGAAGACATTCAAACTTGAGCCGGGCGCGGCACATAGTGCTTCTCCCAGCTTGCCACCGAACTCCTCGCGACGTTTGTCGAGGTTGACAAGCTTCCAATATTGTCCCATGAGGTCGCAGTTCGTGGAGAGATAGTAGAGAGCTAGCGCGGCAAGGTTGGCTATGGATTGTGCAAGCGATGTGGAGGCAGGACCCGTGAAAATGCCTTTGGAGGTATGATACTGAAATCAGGATTTTCGGAAATTTGTCCGGATTTTTTTTGCGCAAGGCCAATTTTTTTCTGTCCGGATTTCGATTAGACCTGCCCAAAATCGCGAAATTTTGTCCGGATTCCGCTTCAACCTCAAAAAATCCCCAAAATGCCCAGAAAATCGTGAAAAATTCGCAGAAACTGATACAGAAGCTCTAGTCATCAACTCCGTCCTCCTCCTCCACATCCAGCACATTTCCCTTCCGTTTTACCGCATGAGCACAGAGGCCATCTGAACCAGCCCAGCCCTCTGCGTCTGTAATTCCTTGAACATCGTGAATATCTTGCTTAAAATCTCGGCGGCCCGCTCATCAACGTTGACATTGTCGGCAATGCGGACCAGAATTGCGCCGGATGGCATGATTTCGGTGGAGGACATGTTTGTTGGTGGGGCAGAATATATAAGCTTCCAAGGTGCGGGGAGACGAAAGAATTAGGGAGAATGTGCATACAGGATTATATGTGAATGGATGTCTATGCTTTGGTCCAGTGCGCTTTGAACTGTGCACATTGCCACTCAGAATTTTTGTCCGGATACGGAATCGACCTAAAACATGCCCCAATTTTTTGTCCGGACGCTAAATTCGACCTGTCGAGGCCGAGGGCATTTTTTGTCCGGATTTTGGTCCGACCTTGGTCCAAAAATCTCAAAATTTGTCCGGATTTTGGTATCATACCTCCAAAGGCATATTCACGGGTCCTGTGGAGGCAGGAAGCAAGAGAGACGGAGTGTGACGAATCACACACTCGGCCACGAAATATGCCGGTGCCACCGGACTCATTCTTGACCACCCATTTCTTCTTCGTATGAGTCAATAAAAGGCTGGGCCTGCCAAATCGTTCACCGCTTGTAACTTCACATGAAATCCTCTTCCAACTCCCTGACCGATTTGCCCTTGCTTCCATCCTCGTCCTCGTCCTCTTCTCCCTCGAGCTGCTGCTGCTCGAATAGACTATCATACGAGCGCATCTTTTTCTCCACCTCTCGTACCTTCGCCAGCTCCGCATCGGCTTTTTTCTTCAAGCGAGGAGTCAATATGTCGCGCAGCAGAAGGGATTAGAAATGTGACTAGTACACACCTTCTCGGCCGCTATCGCCCTCCGCGCTGCGCCTTCACGTTTCATACGGTCAACACGCTCCTGTTCGTGTTCGACGACGCGCTCGGATTTCGTCTTGTTAAGCCGGTTCACGATGGCGTTTTCGCGCGTCGGAACGTGTACTGTGGCCTCAGTGAGTCGCAGATTTGGCGAGGGCGGGATACATACCACGCTTGACCTACTTCCATCGTTCAGTTTTTACATAGGATATCGGCGGAATCGAAACGCTGACCCGTTTATCATTGTGAAAAGACACTTGGCCGACCGCCATATCTCCCGTTTTCTGTCGAACGCGGGTGATCAGCGGGAATCCGAGACACATAAAGATATTTGATACCTTGAGGTTGTCGGAAGGCGTGTATATTATCGTCAGATTGTCCTTCTTGTTCCCTAGCAAAGTGGAGCTCAATCAGCAAGAGTCGTAGCGCGTCAAGGGCAGGCCTGACCTTCAATCGAATTCGCCTTGACGAGCTGCGCACAATCCGTGAGCAGGGGTCCGGGTATTGCATCCCAAGTCATCGAGCCATCTTCTGGGAGACGGAGGTAGACGTGCGCGGAGGAGAGCTTGTCGACGTGGAACCAGATGTCCGACGGCAAGGCGTACTTGATCAGGTCTTCGTCTGTGCCGCCAGTGAGTATTCGTGCATATTTGACGGAGCGAGTGGATTCCGAGCGTGTCTGAGCCCAGATCCTCTCCATATGTGCCCGGAGAAAAAGACTGACTCTCGACTTTGTCTTTGCCCATGTAGATTGTTATTGGTGGAGTGTGCGCTGAGACCCTGCTGAGATACAAAGAATAGATGTGCAGGACGACGAACCAGTCGAAGTGAAGAACAACACCATGTCGTTCGGTGCAAGCCACTTAAGCGCCGGTGACAGGGTGACGTGACTGGACAAGCCGACATCACGGCTTGATTCCGGCCATCTCGGACGCTGTGATTCCGGTCAGCTCGGACTAGCGTTACGCACGTCTTTTGGGACGATTTCATGTGGTTGGTTGAGCTTGATTATTCACGTTACATTCAAAGGCTGCGCAGATGCAGCAAGATAACACGAAAATTAAAAAAGCCCAAGAAATGTCATTTATCTACTCAATGAAATTCTATCACATCCTTCGCTCTCGCAGCTAGCAGCTTATTATACTTCTTGACCATCACCGGCGCCTCCCAGTTCCGGAACGAGGCCGACTGCTCGAACACGATTTTCTCCAGCTCCGGGCGCAAGGGCTGACTCGTGCACCACGGAAGCGGAACATATCGCTCGCAGTGTCGGTCTACAACGCAGACGCGAGCTACGTGCAACTCTGTGCGCCCTTCACTTTTCTCCGCGCGCGAGACAAGATTGGTCCAGCTTGCCGCTCTTCCTCCCAGCTGGGCTTCGATCTCGCGATACGGGAGAACATCGATAGTCACGGCGTCCAGGCCTCCGGCGTTCCAAAGCCCGTAGTTAAAGCGCACCATAGTCATCTCCTCGCCCGTTGCGATGGATGATGCCTGTTTCGCGACGACTTGAGAGCGTGCCTTGGCGAGATCGTGGTCCATTTGAAAGCGGAGGAAGGATATTTCACGGACGGATAAGTTGGTTCCGTAGGCGTCTCAAATCAGAAGAATCAGTTCACACGAGTAGCGGAGGTCGAGAAAAGTGGTAACGTACCCGAGTGTGCTGAACCATAAGCGGCGCATGCGTCTCGGTGACCTCCTCCGTGCCAATCCTTCTTTTGGCATTCCCGCGAGCAATAAAAGAACGTCTTGCAGCCAGAACAGCACTTTAGATCGTACTTGTCGCATATCCGTCCGCACTTGGGCCAAGTTGATCGAACTGTCTCAGAGGATTGCAAAACACACCTTCATATTTGCACAGTTCTTGAGTTTGGGCCTATTCTCCGAACAGTATTTTTCGTACACGGAGAGGCGATCCTTCAGTGGTGCTTGAATAGCGATCCAGGCGTAGAGGCACTGAGATGCTCCAAGTCGGAACTTGTCGGCGGCGCTCAACTTATTGAGTTCCCCCATCTTGTCGGCGAGGGCCGCGAGTACACCAAATCTATGGAGGTTGGCAGGGATAATGTCAATGAGGAATTCTTTCAAATCGTCCCGCAAGCCGGCTTCCACAGCGGTGGCAGAGATCTTGATGATGGAATGGATGAGGCCGCAGCGGATGGCGTCGGGGAGATGCACACTTCCAGAAGCTGTCACAAGTATCTCGGCGAGCACAAATAGCGCCAATTTGAGGGTCGTGTTCGCCTCCTGGTATGCGATTCCGGTGTCGCAGATGGTGCCTACGATACGCAGGACGACAGGGACGATGCCGCGAGACAGCAAAGCCGTCCAGATGGCACAGAGTGGACCACGGGTTCTGACGGCTCCACCGTCTCGAATCGGGAAGGAGAGAGGCGAATTATCATTGCGAGGGCACGGCCGGGGAAGCTGACGTCCTCCTCGCGGCTCATCGCATGTGTGGTGCTTTTGAAGTGACGAATCATGACATCGGCGAGATCCACGAAGGTGCCGCCCGTTCCCTCGAGCAACGCAGGAATAAACGGCGTCAGGTCCGATGGTACAACGAAGCGGTCGACGAGGAGGTCATGCATGTGCCCATAGCACCACATCATGTCTGTGACCTTTTCCCACCGAAACTCGTGAATGTGCTTCCACCCTTTTGCAGAGACCAGCAATATGTCGGGGGAAGCAAAGACCTGGATCTTGATCGTGGGGTGGTGACAGAACCCTCCGACGATTGTCAGGAAGGTGGTGTAAAGCAGGGTCTCGGAGCGCTCAGCGGCGGGAATATGTGTGAGGAATGAGTGGTTACGGTCAAGAAAGAGCGCCAAGGCCCAGAAGCGGGGCCACATTTCAGCTGCGATTTCAGGCGACAGAGTCATCACAAGGTTCCGCCCGAGAGCGGGAAGCAGCCGGATTGCTATGTGGATGTACACGGCCGTCTCCAGAGGCCCCATCGTAGGATCGTAGTATTCTTCTGTCGGAAGGCGTGCAGGATCGATAACGGCGTACGCGACCGGTAGGAAGAGTTTGACATCGTCATTGTGGCAGTGGTCGAGCTCTTGGATCATTTTTTCCATGTCGCGGAATACAGTGGTGGAAGGGCGCGGAGAGCACACGTTCTTTGCCAAGCGCTACTCAATGGTGAGCCCTAGATACTTAGCAGTGCTCCGGAACGCTCGGTCAACGCACCCTGATATACGGCGAAAGATTATCGAGGACAGAAAGCTTACACTCGGGGAGCATGATGACGGTCGGAAGCAAGCTTGGAACGAGGTGTCACCTCACGTGACCATCATGAGCTGCTTACATACTCGTTTGGCTCCTTCTCTCCTGCTTCCATTGCGCGTGCTGGAGTGCCGAGGCGGCCTCCTTCATCTGCTGTGTAGATTTATGTCCCATGCGACTCCACGGCAAGTGTTGTCTACCCCCGTGGCCGAACGGCACTCGTTTACCGGTTATCGGACCTTCTCCATTGGCAAAAACGAGGTTTTTCTACACAGGAACGGCTACGAGGTGGCTCTGATGCGAATCTGGACAATGATATACTCGCTCCAGTCTCCAATTACCCTTCTGCAACACATCCACAAAGCCTCCCAAGGTACGCTCGACGCCACCTAGCATGAGATACACCTTCCAACCGATTCCTTAGCTTATTTCGGTGGCCAAAACGAACTCGCACTCACCCCAATGTCATAGTAATAGAACTCAGCCATTCCAATGCCCCAATTGGGCAGCAGCGGCGCGGGCGCAACGGCTTTCTTTGCCCCAAAGATGTCGTTGGCCGCAGCGTAAGAGCCTTCCGTCGCCGCGACGGGTAGAATCTTATCGAGAAGAACCAGCTTTGTGTCCGGCTTCGCTGCGTCCCGCAGGTTCTGCAGTATCTTCACCAGTCGGTCGTCGGCCCAGTTGTGCGCGATGTGCCGCAGGAGGAAGACGTTGGCGTCTTTCACCGGCTCAGGGTCGAAGAAGTCGTGAACTACGATTAGAGTCGGTGGTTGTTTTGGCAAAAGAATGGTGCGTCACTTGCCTTGAAACTCCACCAGCTTATTCTGAACGTGCGAGGGCAGATTTGTCTCCCAATACTGTGGGTGATGAGGTCCGGCTCGTCTCATGGCTCATTCTACGCACCATCTTGGCTTGCTCTATCTGCTGCTCCAAATCCTGGTTGATAAACCGCAACGCCGGGTACTTCCTGGCAATCGGCAACGAAATATGCCCATTCCCACATCCCACATCCACGATAATACTCCCTGCGGCGAGTTCTCCCCAATCGAATCCTTTTCCGTCGAACATTCAACGTTGCGCGCAATGAATTTGAAAGTATGACGCACCGGAAAACATTCCCTCCGGCGTCGTAGCCTGCATGCCGAGCGCAAATCGCTTCAACTTGGATGCGTTCTCCGGCCGCTGAAGCCAGTAATACATCGGGAGATCCGTGTTGAAGGCTCTGTTGTATGGCAGGACGCCAGCGTTGGGATGGGCGACGGTGGGTGTCAGTTCAGCGGCGCAGCGCAAGACGTCGCTTGAGCTGAAATGTGTTGCAGTGGTGGGTATGCGCGGTGAATCGAAGGACAAGCGACGTACAAGAACTCCATTAGGGCAGTCAAAGTACATGTTCCACTCAATCTATTCTCCGGGCTGAACATATTTCAGTCAACAGCCACGTCGCAGTTGAAGACGCACCTAGCGAACAGCTCATCCGGCATCTTTCCTTTATCCAGTACGATAGAGATGCGGTTATTCGTAAACACGTCGGGGGTGACCTCGCGGAAGATGTGGTGCGTGGAAAGCAGGCGCAGCACTCGGGCTTGGAGTGCCATATCAGTCTTCCCTCCCGCAATGAAGACTCAAGACTCACCAAGGATACCCGGATCTACGTTTGCTCGGTGCAGCAATATCGTTGACGTGTGCGCCCTATATCTCTGTGTTACACATAATGTGAAACACTGCCAAAGAAACGAACCTTGGGCCCAGCCTCGCGTAGTATCTCTACGACGTTCAACTCCGACGCGACGTTCAGGCACGATGAGATATAGGACTGTCCGCACCCGACTCGGTCAGTCCGTCCGTGGAAAACTGGAATCCACTCACAGCTTGGGATGCATTCAAAACAGACGTCACCGGGCTGGACACTTCGGCAGAGATCTGCGCCGCCGCCGCAACGATATTGAGGATCGCAGTCGCAACGGCGGGCTCCTGGCGCACGGCTTCAGCAGGGTCGGTTGGGGAGAAGCTAGGGGTCTTCAGGGTGGGAATGGGAATTCCGCGCTCTTGGTAAACGCTTTCCATCGTGTCGAGCGAGTCGTTGATGATCTTCGCTAGCTGGCGGAGCGTCTGCATGGCGCTGAGAGTGCTCGGACTTCGTACGAGAGCAAGGGGAGGAATCGTGGCAACGGCCTCATCTTAACGGATCTTTTCTGTGCTAGTCCGAATGCGAGCCGTCGCATGCTTTGACGTTTTCCTATTGCTCTAGCCTCTCCGGTTGTTCTCGGCGGCTCTCCGAGATACATAATAAATACCGCCTAGGCTCTAAGAGGAGTATTAGTTTCCGCGGATGTCATCCGCGTATCATACTTCTTGACCGCTAATATCTTCTTGTTATTTCTCTAGGTCGCTTTACATCGGCCCAATGCTTCTCAAAATTCGAGCTACCCTCTTTCAAACCATAACCTCTCAGCCTGCAGAGACTTTCCACAACTTCACACACGCCGCAACTGCTATCTCTCGTAATATATAATAATGCTGGCATACGCCGCGGGGAACTCGCGTATCGAACGAAATTTTGATTCAGCTCCAAGCGTCCCGGCGCCGTCAGGAGCACTACGCGACGAGTCTTATTAAAGGCCGAAGTACGGAGGGTCTCCGCCGTCCACACACACCCTTCGTCCGGATTCCCCTGCGGTCACTGTATGGGCAACCCACTCAGCGACACTTATGGCGTTTGGCTCATTGCCTTGTTCTTTCAATCAATGCAAGTCAAATGCCTGCGCCACCTGTCTTCCGGGTTGCTAACGTCCAGAATGGATAGATTGTACGGAATGGGCCTCCTCCAAGTCTACTTGTGCGTGCCCGTCTTTCGGCTAGAGTTCAAGTTGCGAGATTCACCATCGGCGCAGATATTTCCTGTGGTACCAGAAGGACACATGGTGGCAAAAAGCATCTGTGAGGTCGTCTCTCTGTCTCGGTACCATTCCGCCTCATGTGCCTGTTCGATTTCCAGGTCATCTTGATCACGTTCGTGAAAGTTCTCTTTTCTACGGCGTGTTGACGAGATTGCGCAGAGTTTTAGAGTCCCTACAGGCGGGGATGTTCTTCACGGCGACGTACCAGGTTCTCATCAAGGGATTCGGGAACTTTGAGGAGCTGCCGCTGGTCCCTTGGTGAGCGATTCTAATGTGTACATTCGAGAAACGCTAACTCCCCTGCTAGGTCGGCGATGGTACAACTTGAAGCACTGGTGCGGAATACTCCATTCGTATATTAACACGGCTGACCTGACGGTTCTCCAGTATATATCCACATGCGTCGCGCAGCTGTATGCAATTCCTCTTGAATCGCAGTACTAGTACTCGGGCTGATGCACCTCCCTCAGCTTCTTCGCAGTCTTCATCTATCAACGTGCGTCTCCATGCTTGAACCTGAACTGATTCCACTTTAACTGGCGGTCAGTACGCCCGCGGGACAGGTTGTATCCGCTAGTCACGGTCCTACTCTCCCTGGCGGCGCTGGGTACGTTCGCCGCAAACCTTATGGCCATTTCTGATAATTAGCTGCAGGCGCCGGGACGGCACAGATCGGGCTCATGTTCGCGATCTTCCATTCGTTTACTGGAACGCTCTAATTCCAATACAGCGCGCAGTTAAAGCTCTACACCGAGCTGGCTAAAACCTCCGTGAGTCTCTTCTCCTTCCCACCAAAACAAATGCGAATCTCTGATACCGTGTATGTACAGGCTGCCACCAATACACAGGCTGCGTTGGCATTCGTCTGCGATGTACTCATCACCGTCGGCCTCTGGTGGAGGCTCAAAAGCAGCAAAACAAGCATTCAATCGTACGTTGAATTCCACTTGTGCTAGGTAAACGACTGACGCGTTGCAGAACCAATCGCTTGCTCAACTTCCTCATCACGACCGCGATCAACCGTGGAGTGCTCACCATGCTCACGGCGCTGCTCAATATCATTCTAGTGGGTTGTCAACGTGAACGTTCTTCAACGAATTTTCAACGTTTCACTGGCAGTTCTTGACAAAGCCGGGCACGTTCGACTTCATGTCCGTCATTCTGATTAGCGGAAAACGTGAGTTGCATCGCTATCTACTACTCAAGCTGAAGTTTCCCGCAGTCTATATGAACAGTATGCTTGCTATGTACGCAAATAAATGATCTAGCTCGCGGTTCACTGATTCCCTAACAGGCTAAACACACGCCACCACGCTCGTCAGCTCGCAGGAATCGGGATCATTGACATGGACCGTACACGTCCTGATCACATTAGCATGCCGACCTGGAACTCGCGCCACGGCACGGAAACACACCAAACGACTGTCGAGATTGAGATGATGTATGCCGTCGCAAGATTCGTGGTTTTCCATTTAACTGACGTGTGTATCTTCAGCAGCAGCAAGGAGCCTTCGAAAGCGAAAGGATCAATTCGCATCCCTGTAGCATTGTAGATTTTTACTTCTGCGGGTGGATTCTTTCCTCGTCTACAGTACTTGCAACCACAAGTGATATCAGATGTTGAAGCTTGGTTGAAGCGCTAGGTTTGTGTGGGCTCGAGTGCACGGTGTTTTCGCGGAGAGTGGGGACAGAAACGACTCGGAGGAGGACGACGAAGAAATGGGGATTGCATGACATCGTCATTTCCCAGTGGGCATTCGAAAAACACGTACTTTCTCGGGGTTTGGTTCCTACTCCGCGACTTCGGTGTGGGTGTGGGCGTAAGGATAAGTTCAACTATACTGAAAGAAATCCAGAACCCTCCCGTTGACCGTACTACTGCCGCTGCCACTGGTGTTGAGTGTGAAAACGCAGAGACAATTCGATCTTCGATGAGGGTCTTATCTTGTCATATTTGCTATCGCTGCGTTATTCTCGGCAGCGTCCTATGTTCGTTAGCTGAGATTATGGTTCCACGACGATCCCCTTTAACGAGAGGGTCTGGGTTCGGCTCAATCTTAATCTTAAACGTGGGTCACCGGCCCGTCACCGGCCCGTCCGGTCCGGCCCGCAACCAGGCCGCTACGTGTTTGCAGACGGACGCGGTGCAACGGTACCAAGTAGACGAAAACATCAGTTCAGAGAACACCTCTAGACCTCTCCCAACCATTCCAACACGATGGCAACCAACGCAGTCTGCCAATATACCTTCAGCTCATCCGACAAGCTCTCCAACTTCGTTACCCATTGGGCAACATCGCCGTTCGTCCGATATGCTTCTTTCCCTGTCGTTCGAGCGACATCCGTGAAGCCCACGCCGGTGTAAAGTCCCAAGACGACGGTGTTGTCGGGATGGATCAGTGCACGGAGGCGTACTTGATGAGCGGTCGAGGTGCGCGTATGAGCGACTGCATAGTCTTTTGCGGCTTGGATGAGGAGCTTTCCGAGACCACGCCCTCGATGAGAAGCGGATGCAAAGACCGCAGTCATCTGCCATCTTGTCTCCTCCGTGTCGTCGGCAGGCTGAGGAGCCTTACTTTCAGGAGGTAGGGTGTAGCCTTCGAGAGACAGTGGCCCGCGAAGAATAGCACTGCCGACCCATGTTCCGTCTATCGCGCTGTTGCTAGCTGGTTCGCCTGCTGGATGGGCGATGCAGACGAGCACAACGGCGTCTTCTCTCCAGATTTTCGAGCCCCACTGCTCCGGCGTAAGCAGGCTCTCGATAGCGTGGGTCGAGCCGAAGGCGTTAGGCGCTGTCGCGAGAGCTTCGAGTCGCAGGGCGGCGTAACGTTCCGCCAGGATTGGGAAATCCGATGGAGGGGATGAGGCGGTGCGAGGACGCGGGAGAGCGACCGTCGAGTAGGTGTACTGTTGCGCCATGAGTTGGCCCAGTTGGGGAAGGTTTTCGTGAGGCTTAAAAGACCCAGATACTGCGTCAAGCCCGAAGAGAACACCGAAGATGACTGTGGGCTGAGGAAGCCAATTGATCCGGTCACAGAGGGTGACGGACTAGACCCAGCTGCCATCAGCTGCCAAATGCAGTAAATTTCACTGTATACGGTTGAGAGCTCGAAATAATGAAAGATTACATGGAAAATGGACGTCCCTCCTTGGTCCCTCCATGTCTAGACGCTACTATTAACCTGAGAAATAAAGTCAAGAGATAGTGATACTATGAAAATCATAGCTCCGAAATCTGAGATACAACAAACGAGACGGTGAATCGACGGAGAAAGCGGCGGACAGGCATATGCATATCACACAGTAGATAAATATGACGGAGACGGAGGAACGGCTAAACAGAGAAGAAATGCGACACCATTACATATCGAGGAACTCCCAACTACTCAGAAGCCTTTCTTTCAGTCCTCCTACGAGAAGACCGAAATCAGGGTCTGCCAATGCGGCAACAAAAAGAAAGAACTCACCCAATTCGTTCGCACCCTTCCCGTAAACCCTATGTATGAATTTCTCCGTCGGTTCCGCGACAGCGCTCTGTTTCCACGAGAAGAACCAGTCTTCAGCATGGAGGATCATGGATTGGAGCTGCGAGCATCTGGCCAGGATTCCATCGCGGACGGAATAAGGGTCAGATTCGTCGCTGGGGACTGATTGTTGTCCAGATGGGTGAAGGAGAAGCAAAGAGTGAGTTCCCTGAGCGTCTGCGGTAGCGCCGGGGTGAGTGCGGTGAAGAGTTGACGTGCCTGAGGGTCGTGGATCAACATCTGGCCATCTATCTCGCATACCACTGTGCTGTTTGTTTCTCCGGTGAGGATGCCCAGGTGGATGAAAAGGCCTGTCAAGCCCGGGAACGGCGCAAGCATCGAAGAAAAGTCGTATTGTGTTTCGGCCTCAACATCGGTGATGTGGAGGGAAAGTACTCGCATCGTGGGGCAGGTCTGCACGGATTCAAGGGCCGAAAGGAGCGGGACGACATCGCAGCGAAGAAGGTTGAGTAGCACCACAGAGGGGCACAGTGCGAGCATCGCCGGCAGGATTTGCACGGGAATGGAGATATTTTTGACGCTGGGGAATGTCCTATCGCGTGTGGCAGAAGCCCGGGCCATCACAGGGCGCTTCCAGCGGAGCCGGAGAGTAAGGTTTAGAACGACCGATTCAACGTTTGGAACTTTGGACAAAATGGCAACGAGGTTGCTGGGGCTACACCCACTAAGGTCCAAGAGCATTTTGAATTTGTTGACAGATGGGAAAGTAGTCAGCTTCCGAGCAACGTCCGAAAAGCAGAATACGGTGAGCTGGCGCAGATGGGCGGGGTCGAGGAGAGAAAGGTAGGGGCTCGGGTCGCGGGTCAACACGGTGTTCGAGAAATATGTGAAGCTGGTAAGGGGAATAGCCCTCGATACTGTGAACTCTCGTCGGACATCGTTGGGACTCTCCCAAGAAACGGCCAACTCTCGAAGAGAGGGCATTGCCGCCAATTTTGTTGGTGCGAGAGGAGGGAAGTCAACGTCGAGGACCCGGAGGCATCGCATGCGGATGAAACGCTCCATTTTGTCAACGAATGCATCGAGGAGGACGTATGCCGCCTCTCCGTAAATCCCCACCCAGTGTTTCTTCACGAAAGAGCTGAAAGGCCAAGGCGCGATGGTGCAGGTTCGAACGAGTACTGCGACCTCCCCAGACATCCAAAAGTTGAGGCGTTCCGTAGCGAACTGCATCTTCTCTTGTGGAGGCAGGAACCGATCTCCGGAAGGTGCAACGGCGTACCGTACGCCGTGTACGGGTGAAAAGTGAAGTCCGCAAAGAGAAGTGGCCGGGCCAGAGCACAGAAGGCGCGGCTGGCGGATGCCACCTGTATGAGGTCTGTCTGGGAGACACCACCGAAGACCTCCGTCCAGAGCTCGTTGGGAAATTCGCTGCTCATGGTTTCTCGCTGGCGTGTCACGCGGCGTGATCATTGTGATTGCGTGACGGACCCGCCATCATGGATCACAAGGGTGTCGTCGCGATTCCGGGGCACCAGGGGCAGAAGCCGCGCTCACGATTGCTGGCCGTTCTCCTTCTGTGCATCCTCGTCGGCGTCCAGCTCTCAAGCAGGGTCCGTTCCCGTCGTTCTCCCGCTTCGGCACTGAAGCTCCTTCAGTTCTTCGAAAACCGCGATTCTCCGGCGATACTAGATGCGAATCTACGTCACAGACGGACACAAGACGTCCAATTCGACAAATACAGTCTCATACTAAAGGGACAAAGGATATTTCTGCAGTGCGTCATCTACCTCCTTGCGCGCTGCCTTCTAAACGCTGGCAGTTCGGGCGAATTCCACACCTGGCGCCTCCCTGTTCCATCCCTCTGGCCCGATATCCTCGAGAAGACCAAGGCCGCCGGGCTCAACGCCATCAGCATCTACGTACACATGGGACTCAGCAACCCGTCGCGAGGAGTGGTCGACTTTGAAGGCTATCGTGCATTACGGCCCTTGTACGAGGCAGCACTGGCAGCGGGTGTCTGGGTCGTCGTGAGACCGGGTCCGGTACGTCTCAGTCCCACAACTCTCGACGTTGACGCGAGGATACCGCTAGTACATCAACGCAGAAACGTCGGCTGGCGGAATCGCGCATTGGATTACGGCGGAGGTGGCAGGAAGACTGCGTACGAATGACTCGGACTGGACGGAATCTTGGAGAGACTACATCGACGCTGTCGCGCGAGAGACGGCGCCATACCAAATCCACCGCGGCGGGCCAGTCATAGGTGCGTGTTCCCTCTGCAACCATTCTCGCAGCTTACCTTTCGTCAGCCGTTCAGATTGGTACGCTATCCTCCCTCTCTGTAGCACCACCCACATATCACCCCAGACAACGAGTACACGCAGGACTACCCTGGGCACGGGGAGTATTACGAAGAGCTCCTCGCTGCCTTCCGTTCTGGGGGCATCGAAGTCCCGCTCACGTACAACGACCCAAACCAGGGCGAAAACTTTATCAATGGCACGGTGAGCCGACGTCCCTTGTACTCTTCTTTCATTCACATATCTCTTCCGTAGGGCGCGGTAGATCTATACGGGTAAGCACATCCTCGAAGTGGCATCGAGTCTGACTGAGCTTTTGCCTCAGACTCGACTCTTACCCCCAGCGCTTCGACTGCTCGCACCCGTCCCTGTGGCGGCCCGTCGTGCTCAACTACCACGAATACCACTCCCGCGTTAATCCATCTCAGCCTTGGTATATCCCGGAATTCCAAGCAGGCTCTTTCGACGCCTGGGGTCCCACCGCTCCCGGTACGTGTTTATGCTTGCTTCAATTTCCGTCAGAATCTTAATACCACTGAACAGGATATGCGCCATGCGCCGTTCTTACAGGTCCTGACTTCCAGTCCGTCTTTAACATGCATCTATGGGCGAGCAATGCAAAGTTAATTAACTATTATATGCTGTATGGGTGCGTGGGCCTGTCTATGGCGGTTCACAAGGTTTTGACGAAGGGTTGAAGAGGAACGAGTTGGGGTGGGCTACCATTTCCGTGAGTATGTTCCCTCCAAAACATTCGATTTTGACATGTTTTTTCTAGCGGGGTGCGTTATTACACCACCTTCTGCGAGTCTCCATCCAGCTTTCCTACTCCTAGGTCTACACCTCGTACGACTACGGCGCTGCGGTCAGCCCTCCGCTCAACCTCCAGTTTCTCCCATTCTCATTCACCGTATAGATCTCGGAATCCCGCGCGCTTACACCGAAATACGACGAGCTCAAGCTGCAAGGAATGTTCATTCGTTCGTCGCCGGATTTCGCCAAAACCGACTGGATCGCCGACACGCGTAGTGGCTTGACTGTATCGAGCAATCCTGCAATATTCGTCACGCACTTGCGGAACCCGGATGCGGGAGCAGGGTTTTGGATTGTGAGGCAGAACGATTCGGCTTCGACGTGGGTAGAGTTCCTTTCGCTTTCTTTCGTACCTGCTGACGAACGACGGCAGCTTCACGGCAAACTTCCAACTCACCATCGACACCGTTGCTGCGGGTACACTCACCATCCCTCTCGTCTCACCCTCGTCGACCTTATCGGGACGCGAAGCCAAAACAATCGTCACCGACTATCATTTCGGTGCCCATGCGGACTCGCTCCTCGTCTACTCTACCGCAAGAATCTTCTTCGCTGGTACGATGGGCTCCCGGGATGTACTGCTCCTTCACGGGCGTGCAGACCAGGAACACGAATTCGCCATGCACTTGACGGGGACACCCAATCCCTGGTTCGCCGCTGGAAAGGATGTATCAATGTTACACACTGGCGGCGGGCTTGGCACCGTAGTGTCCTTCCTCCCTGGGACAGCAGGCGGCCTCGTCACCATACACGACTCCAATATGCAGCTCATTCTGTTCGCCGATAGCGAGACTGCGGCGTCATTCTGGGCGCCCACCCTCACTTCCTCTGGCTCCCCCGACCCATTCGCGAACTTCTGGAACCTCGGAACGAACTCCAGCGTGCTCGTCGGCGGACCCTACCTCGTTCGCAGCGCCGCTCTCGAGAACGATGGAAGGAACCTCGCGCTAAGAGGCGATCTGGCGGAGGAGGTGCGATTGACGCTCATAGTCTCGCCCGGCATACGGGGTGTATCGTGGAACGGCATTGCCCTCGGTGCACCCGACGCGTTGCTCTCCGACGGCAGCATTAAGACGTACCACCTTCCCATACACAATGCTTTGTCGCCGTCCATCCCCGAGTTGACTGGATGGCGCTTCGCCGACAGCCTCCCCGAGGCAACGCTGGGCGCTGATTTCGATGATAGTCGGTGGACCGTGGCGGACCACATGAAGACGAATGTGCCGGAGAAAATGTGCTACGGGGACGGGCGCGTTCTGTATAGGTGTGATTATGGCTTGTACGTCCCGTCGTCCCATTTGTTCTCTGATCCTGACAACTGTTGTATAGCTGCGAAAACGTAGTGCTCTGGCGCGGGCACTTTAATGTCACGCACGGGAACGAGCCTGCGACTGTGAATTTATCCATTAACGGAGGACAGGGTGCGTGCACCGTGCTCTAGACTCATCGTTAAACTCAGATTTTAAAGCGTTCGCCGCGAGTGTTTGGCTCAACGATGCGTTCATCGGAACATCTTACGGCAAGTGCGTGTACCGAGCCTGCTCTGCGAAACGCCCGCTGATATTGGTCGAAGTTCGACGAACAACATGAACATCATCGAGGAGACGGATGACAAGTTCCTCCTCCCCGCCAAATCGCTGAGAATCGGAGACAATGTCATCACCATTGTGCAGGTTCGTTTTTAATTTCTGCTTGAATGCCAGTCTTAGATATTGCAGGATAATATGGGGCTCAATGAAACGGATGGCGGTAAGTCGTGATTTTTTTGCCCAATAGTCCTCCTTAACTATCTCCTTCAGACAATGCCGATAGCTCTAAGAATCCCCGCGGCGTGCGTGGCTTCGCACTCGATCGCGGGGACTTTGGAGAGTGGAAAGTGCAAGGAAAAGTCGGCGGATACACTGGGTATGTCACCTCTGCGTGCTCATTTGCGCTTCTCACACTCAATTAAACCAGATTCCCCGACAAAACACGCGGCATATTCAACGAGGGCGGTCTCTTCGGCGAACGCCTCGGCTGGCATCTCCCTGGCTTCGACACATCGTCCTCGGCTTGGCTCGGGCGCGATCTCGCCGCGGGTCTCCCGTCCGCTGCAGCCGGCGTAGGATTCTTCGTAACCGAGTTCACACTACAGATCGAGTCCTTCCTCGATGTTCATCTCTCATTCGAGTTCGAGGACCCGCTGGGGCAGCCGTATCGCGCATTACTCTTCGTGAATGGCTGGATGATGGGAAAGAGGGTGGCGAATCTTGGGTGAGTTCATCTCCTAGTCTACCATGCATACTCAGAATTTGGCGCAGTCCGCAAGCGAAATTCCCCGTGCATCAAGGAATACTCGATTATCAAGGAGAAAAGTACGGTTTCGTCATGCTACCGATAGTATTATCGACTAAGAGCTTCTCAATAGCACGGTTTCCGTGGCTCTGTGGGCGATGGAGAACGTGGCGGTCTCTCCGAAGCTGCGGCTCGTTGTCGATGGGGTGTATGATTCGGCGCTGACTGGGGTTGTGACGGATAATCCGCGTTGGTCAAATGTTGGGAGGGAGATGTAATGTTCCAGACATGCAGTCCTTTTTGCTATTTACCATTCCCACTCGACGAGCCTGAGCTAGTGTTGCCGCGAGTCGAGTCCGAGTTGAGCTCGAGCTGCCCGATTAGGACAACTCGGTTTCAACTCGACAGCGGCTCGTTGATGGGCTCGCGAGTCGACTCGATGCGACTGCTGTAAGTAGACAATGTGTTGGGAAGAGATAAAATACAGATTATAGGTCATAGAGTGCCTCAGTGTGCTCGGAAGAGATAGAAATACCGATTATAGGTCATTAAGAGGTGCGCATGCTCTCCCTCAGGTCGTCTAAGCCTCCGTCCTTGATCATCACCTCCACTTCGCTGCCGACAGGTCATCATATCCGTTTCAGCGTGTTTAGCGCGTAGTGCGGGCTAAGGGGCAAGGAGCAAACTATTTGGAGGCTTTTGGGGCGTGTTTGGACGGCAGACCAGCACGTGTACTGAGGATGACGGTGGATTTTATGTCTGATGTGGTGGAAAACAAGACGGGTTGCCATCATCCGAGCCCATCACCGAGTTGCGAGTCGAGTTGGACTCGAGCTGCCTAATCAGGACCGAGTCGAGTTCAACTCGACTCGTTGCCGAGTTGACTCGGACTCGCGGCAACACTAGCCTGAGCGCTCGGTAGCCGTCGCCGGCCCGGCATATCCGAACAGTGACTGATTGATCGATGTCATGGTGACGCAGCTTCCTTCAAACGACCACAACTACGGACCATACCAAGCAGGAATCTCTTGCTTCTGCCGAGCTTAGACCTCTCGCTCATTCTCCGCCTCGATTCTTGATACGCTAGATTGTCGCTACTCAGACTTCTCGCATCCACCTCCATCGACATGACAACCCCTCCCCCCATCCCCGGCCAACATGTCTAGTATTTGGGGCAAATTGCCAGCCGCCTGATGCAACGAGTGGTCATACTGTTCGTCGGTCTTCTGAACCACCCCGACATTACGACAAACAGCTGTTCTTGACTCCATCCAGCATATTCTATGTGATGGTCTCTGTGCGCCTCAGAATCTTGTTCCTGTTTCTCAGCGAGACCGTGTATCAATCCAATGCAATGCAATTCTGGACTGATCTTGATCCTTGACTCCCGCAACATCTCCCATTTGGATTATGATCGGCTTTGCACTTAACAATCTCGTTCTCTTCCTCTTCCTCCCAGCGAGCCAGTGTCTCCGCCATGCTCTCGCTATCCTCAACCATGTGTATACTACTGTCCGTGTCCGCGGCTTGCATGGGCGAGCTGGTGGCTATACCCATTTTACGACAAGGCACGCGCTCGCTTGGTGCCCCTCTAGTGACCGCACAATCGGCTGTCGATACGAAGTTGCCCTCGTCGGAGTATTATGGCACGTCTTACATTGTATGTCTCAATCTGGCATAGAATGTCTCTGTACTCCCGCTGAGAGAAGGCAGGACTCCAGCTACTTTGCAGCCGTCACAATCGCCAAACAGTGGGTGAACTCCTCTGCCACACAACGATTGACCACTGAACGGGGTGCAGAACCCTCAACCTGATCCTCGACACGGGCTCCTTCTATGTCAACGTTGTTCTGGAGACAACATGCGCGGAATTGTGCGACCGCAATGACACAGCATACGTGCCGTTTTTCTCTGAAACAGGCCAGAACGTGTCTCAAGGTCCGGGTCAAGGACTCAGGCTCAAGGTCCGGGTCAAGGACTCAGGGAGGAGTATTTTCTCCCAAACGGCACCGTCCAAGCATACACGTGGAATGATGTGATGGAAATGGGTGGATTCTCCCCTGTGGGTGGGTCAGAATTCGGTGCGTAAAACGAGGTCATCAAGTTATACAACGACCTCAGAAAACCTTCGATAGTGCTCTTCAGCAAGTTCCCGCATAATTTTTTCACCCCCCTCATCGCCGGGGTCATGGGCCTCAATGCAATGCTGACCTTCGGCACCAGCACCTCAACCTTTTGGCAGAGTTTTCTCATCAGCAAAAAAAAGCTAGGCTACTTAGTTCTCACTAGGAACAATAGCCGTGGTAGCGTGGTACACAAGTCCCCGGATATTGAGCGCTCAGTAGCACTCCAGCCATATCTCCTTAGCAGCTGGTAGCAATGGGGTGGGTGCTTGGTAGCAGCCGTTAGCGGGCTGTTAGCAAGCTGTTAGCAGAAGGTAGAGATGATAGACAATAACAAAACGGTGAAAAGAAATCAATATATGCAAGATCTCGGACCTAATACATGTGTACAATATATAAGACGGCCCTAATGACGCGCACTCCCACCGGGTACTGGCCCTGGACCACCGCGTTCCGTATCTTCAAGAAGCCGTAGCGGCAGTCGATGCCATGAGGCGCGGGAAACAGACCTCCGTACGCAGACTCAGTAAGCATGGCGGTGCTGGGGTGCTGCAACCGGGTCAGGGATAGCTGGAGTCGAATGAAAGAGACTGCACATACCAAAGGCACGGTACATGCTGCGAGACAAGGCACGGCAGATGGCGAGAGCTTGGGAGAAACGCGCATGGTGGGTGGATGCCTCGCATGTTGTATTCGGTGGTGGTGGTGGTGGTCGTCCCCAAGCTTCGAGATGGTCAGCGAGTACATCAACAGAGCGGAGAGCATACCTCCAACTATATGAAGCTTTGAATTTGAGGCGGGGGGCTAGAAGCAACTTGCATTGTGAGGCGGCTTGAAGTGGATTTGAAGAAGTTTCTACAGCGACGTGGAGGTTTGAGGTGATAACAGCGGGGAGGCGATGGCGAAAGATCTTGGCGACACGAGCGACTGCTGTTGCAGGGGGGTAGAGCGTTGCGAGGTGGCGTGGACCATGGTTGCCGAGGCTTGGCTGCTGTTGCGTGGGGCAGAGCGTTGCGGCAGAGCATTGCGAGGTGGCGTGGACCATCGGTTGGCGAGGCTTGGGGCGTTGGGCTTGAGTGGGCCTGAGCGGGGATTGTAACGAGGGCGACGGCTGGGAAGAGGAGGGTTCTGAAGCAGTGGTCCGGTAACAGCGTCATCTGGAGGCGGGTCCAACGGGATGGGCGGGGGGCAGGGGGCGGACGCTGAGGGTGACATGGTGGGGGAAAGCAAGAGCGAGGCAGCAACCAACATGGCGCCATTTTATGAAAATGACTCACCACATCAACGATCAATCTGTCATCATGACAGCGCATGACCTGTGGACTTAGAAGATTTTCGTCGAGTGCATATCGTGTAGAAACCTTTGCATTTGCCTGCCTGCTTCCCTTTTGCTTGACCTGGTGACCCCAACTTGAGGAACACCACTGGAACGACAACCATGGCGCATTTGCGATGCCAAGGCCACCTGCCTCGGCTACTCGGCTACTCGACGATCCCTATCGGCTATCAGGATGTACTGAGCGGTCGGTGAAATGCTACCACGCCTAAGAAGCGCTCCACAGCTGTCGGCGAGTGCTACTGGCGCTAACACCGCTAATGTGCCCTGGCGGGCGGCTGGTTAGCGTTTTGGTTTTTGCTGATGCTATCCAATGGCAAGCTGGACTCGGCACAGTTCGCCTTTTGGCTCTCTCGTCCTTCTAGTTCCGTCCCTTCGAATAAGGTGGAACCTGGCGGCATTCTGACCTTTGGAGGCGCGAACACCTCCCTTTACTCGGGCGATATCGAGTTTTTGGACTGCCAGTGGATCGACCAGGGATCGTGGGCACTCAATGTCACTGGCGAGTACACCCTAAACAATTTACACAGCTTGACTGACTCGGCGTGTAAGAACTCAATGTTCAGGGTAGCCCTATCAGCATCAACAGCAGCACGAATCGCGGTATCTTCATGACTGGGTGGGGAGTTATTAACGGCCCGCTTGTGGAGGTTGCGGAAATCTGGGAGCGTGTGCCTGGCTCGAGCGAATACAAGAATGGATTCTACCAGTTCCGTGAGTACTAATTGAAAATTGCCCATCGCTCACCGGTTGTCTATTCAGCGTGCGCTACCGCCGTCAATGTAACCGTGGGTTTTGGAGGAAAGACATGGAGAATTGATCCTGTTGATATGAGCCTGGGACCCGTTACACCCGGCAGCGCAAGCTGCATAGGCGCGATTAGTGTGTTAGATTCACGGTTGTCAGAATACTGGATATTCGGACAACCCTTCCTGGTAAGGGCTCTCTACGACTTATCGCTCCCAATAACAGCTCCTAGTTCAATGTATATTCGGTCTACAGCGAAATCCCAGCCGCCGTCGGCTTCGCTTCCTTGTTTTCAGCCAATGGTCGGTCTCAACTCTCGTCGTATTTCATTCATATCTCATTCCCTTCCGAAGCTACAGCGCCAGTACCGTCCGCACCAACACCTTCATCGCCAGTACCGTCGGCGCCACCGCCTTCATCTTCATCTTCATCTTCCTCCCCATCTCCATCATTGCCTCCGCCTTCCTCTCCACCTACACCAAACAAGAAATCTGAAACTGCCGTGATCGCGGGGGCCATTTCCGCTACCCTCGCTCTCTGCGGTATCCTGGCTGGTGTATTCATCTTCTTTCGTCGCCGCCGCCTCCTCCACCGCCAAAACCTGGCGCCGATTGCATTCACATCCAACCCTAACGCTGCTGGGTCGAGCAATCGCGGCATCAAATTCCAGACTGATCTTCGGGATTCCGCCCATGGTAACCTGGCTCTTATTCCTCACAACAGATCCGAGTCTTCTGTTTCACGAGATGTCCCTCCGGACGCAGGCCATCCCAGCAGTTTGAGAGCGGTTGGAGACCCCCTTCTTCTGCAAGAGCTGCGAGACTTGCGCGAGGAGGTCCGAATCCTGCAGGGAAATCAGCCACCTCCCAGTTATATCTCGCATGAAAGAGAATAATCGAGGGCCACTCGCATTATTGCAGGTCCAGAAGTATTATTTGTAGAATATTTTGGGTTGTTGCGATAGTATCGCGCGCGCAGATGAGAGAACTCGTATATTTTATTGAGAGCGAAATTTACAGGCTTTACCTGTACCAATGTACGGGAACTAATACGAGTAGGTGGAAAGGGAGAAGCGGGGGTAGAACGTCGGCTGCCCGAGGCACCGACTGATGGCGCATCAATGATGCGATGATTCGATTCCGCTTGCTTCGTTATTTTGGGTGCAAGAAATTTGTCGTGAGTCCCCGTGAACTAGTTTCGTTTTATCTACCATTTATCATTCCCATTCAACTTGCGAGATCTGTCGGGATTGTGCCTGGTCCGGAATCGGCGTAACCGGCTCGGGATCACACGTGATTGATTGATGTGACGCAACTGTTCATCAATTTCAGAAATTTCAATGTCCGGGATGCCCGATTTTTTGTTTCTTCTTTTGAATTATTGCCACCAAATTGCTCCTCCGACCTCATAGGACCGTATGCCAGAAATAGGTCGTGTTTATAAAAGTAGGTAGCGCCGTTCGCGTACTAGTAGTAGACATAATGTTCCGATAGACACTCGTTTACAATTTACCGCAGAAAATGGCTATAAATACCGAGTACGGGTAGCAGCGAGCCCAAAAACTTAAACTTTTTCATAGTTGGTCGGGGCGATCGGACTCCCAGTGTCCGAGTATTCGGACCGACTCCGAGAGAAACCCGCCTGCGGTTGAATAGACTTGGAGGTGATAAAGACTGTGTTGGACTGAGTAGAGCCTAAACTGTGGCCAGGCTTGAGGCTTCCAGATGCCATGGTCGAGCTCGCGATGCTGGATGTGTTCCTCTTCCGAGTGACCATGCGGAAGATGACGAGGAGGGGTCCGAATAGCTGTATGGAGGTTATGAGACACGGCGGCAAGCAAGAATAATAACACTTGCAGATCCATAGGCAGCGATATTCTCCACCCAGCTCACCACATCCTGATTACCACTCGCAAACGCCGCCATCCACACCAGTCTACACGTCGACGTGATAGCGGACGACTCGACAAAGATCACTGCGAGTTGTCCATACACCCTCTGGTGACTCTCGCCGAGAATTTCGACCTTGCTGCGGTGGAACATAAGTTTGCCGGCGATGAGGCATGTGGCGATGACGTCGAAGACGACAGAGGAGATGAGGGAGGCCTCTGTGTATTTTTCTCCGAGGTCGAGGGCTCGTTGAATGTCGACGACATACAGTCCTAGAAATTGGACATTAGATTTGATTTCAGAAAACAAATCGGTGTCACTCACCCCAGTTGGCTAGCATCCAAAACGGCAGCGGGAGAAGGTACCAGGCATGCTGTCTCCAGACAACATACACTCTATAAAGCTAAACCATCTCAGCACTCGAAATCTTGACGATCGTAGAATGGAGCGCACCAACAAGAGATCCGCAGCCGCAAGGATCAGAAACAACGAGCTACAATCGATATAGCCAGGTAGATTGGAAGCATCATCCGACGCCAGGCCGAGTGCGCCCATGATCTGCGCTGCGTCGCCCCATACTCTTGCCATGGCAAATATCCAGGATGCGCAGTGGGTCACGAAGAGGTAGACGTAGATGAACGTGTCTGCTTTGGAACGTACGCGCTTTGAGGACATGAGGTAGTACAGCGCGAGGAAGAAGACCATGACATAGGCCGCTGTTCATGTTGAGCATGTGCGTCTCGAAGGACAAGAGTGGTGGAGAGGCTTACTTTGGAGGGAGGTGGCCAGGACAGCCTTGGGGAGGAGCTCGGCTGCGTTGGGGTACTCATACAGCGCTGAGATGTTGGGTTTGCCTGTCCTGGACGGCGTGGCGGAGGAGCTCGACTGCGTTGGGGTACTCATACAGGGCGGGTGAGGGGATCAGATGAGATGCTGGCGGGATTGAGGCACTGCGGAGCAGTGTTTGTTATAGGTCGAGGCGGCACTGCCACTCCCGCTACTTGGATCCAAAGTTAGAGCGTGATCATCTAGCTAGATACAGCCCGTTACCGCCGAAGCCTGTCGGACCCCGAGTATATTTGCTATCCATCTCAATCAGAGTAGCGCTCATCACGATTAGCGCTGGAAGCTCTTCTCCTGAGATCAAGTTACCATCTTTGTATGCAGAGGCGACCCGTTCGGTGTTCAAATGAAGGCCCGCGGCCATTGTACGCGGGCGCAGATCTCGAAGATGCGCAGATCTCGAATTCAGGCCCACGCCAAATTATCCGCAACTCTGATTTTCTGTTCTCGAACTCAAACCGATTTTCGGCGCGACCTCGGGTCAAAGTCGAGGTGGAGATGAATAGTCACAGGGCGGGATATGACCTGAGAAAACGTCAAGCAGCTCCAACAGCAGATTGCGGAGGTGGAAATAGCGTAGGAACAGTATACCTTTAAGAGAAGGTACCGTGGGTGTCCGTAGCCCGTTTTGAGTACTACGGCCTCCGTCAGGCTCCGTGGACTGAATTCATCATGCCTTGATGCTGTTGAACCGCATTCCCAGGTCATGCCTGTCAACTGAGTGACCGGGCGCTGTTCCCACGGATATGTTCATTCGTATCAACCTCAATCCATCGACAACTATGGCATATATCGTTCACAAATTTCAAGGAATTCGACACACATCGTACATGCAGCAACAGCGCCGGAATTCCTCGGACTCATAAGATGCTATTCTAGGACTCCACTCAGCTTTCAAAACCCGCTGCGAAGATAAGGATGAAAAGAATTCACCCGAGTATTTGAGGTGTCCGCGTCCGCGCCGTTCCCGGAGAGATGGAGTCTAGACTCGGCGGACTTCCTTTTAGGATGATCACTCCGTTACGTGTCAACTCAGAATACGAAGTTCTGAGAGGTTTCACTCCTTGATCGATCGTCTAACACCGTTCCCGCTCCGCCATCGACCCTCTACTGCCGCCTCCAGAGCTGATTGGTGGAGCTGCCGGCGTCGGACCCCAAGAAGTCGAAGTTCCGGGATCCCGGTAAGCCCCCACTATCGCCCTGGGCTTTCCCTCGCTCCCATCAGTCTCCTCGCGACTCATACCTATGGCGCTCGGAATACTCCTCATCTTGGGCACATTTGCAGCAATTGTGCTGCCCAGCCTATACTATCTATATCGTCAAAAACTGTCCAATGCCCTCCCGCTCCCTCCGGGACCACCACGCGACCCAGTCATTGGGAATCTGCGGCATATGCCCTCTACCAACCGAGCCGCAGTCTTTCATGAGTGGTCTAAAACATACGGTCCGTGGCTCTGCTGACTCCGCCGTGCGTCTCTGACTCTACGTTGCAGGCAATGTCATGTACCTCGAAGTCCTCGGAAGCCCAATTATTGTCCTCAATACCGAACAAGTCGCGGCTGAACTTCTGAACAAGCGAAGCGCCATCTACAGCGACAGGCCGCGCTTCATTCTATACGAGATGTGAGCTCCAAATTCGTTTGCATTCCCGGCGAATGTACTGAAACTCTTCAGGATCGGATGGTCAACAACCCTGAGCCTCATGCGGTACGGGAAACGGTTCACCCTGCATCGGCAGCTGCATCAGTCGTACTTGAGCCGCCACAACTGCCTCGAGTTCCGCGACATGCAGACCCAGGAGGCCCATAGCCTGGTCGAAAATCTCCTCGCAGCTCCTTCGTCCGGGTACAGCAAGTTCATCAACAGGTACGCCACCTTGGTTTGTCAAGGGAACTAACGTGAACATCCGCATTGCGTAGATTCTCCACGGGGGTAATCTCACAAATTGTCGCCGGCCACAAAATCTCCTCCGACGATGACCCGTACATGCGGACCACGCAAGCGCTGCGAGAATCTCTCGGACGTGCGGGTATCCCCGGTGTCACCGCGCTTGACCTTTTCCCCTTTCGTATGTCCTTCGCAACACCCATGGCGCCTGATACAATGGTGCAGTGAAATACCTACCCGAATGGTTCCCTGGGTTCAAGTCGGGGGCGATTGCGGGGGAATGTCGACCGTCGCTCCAGCGACTGTACGACTTTCCTTTGCAAGCCGTCCGTGCTCAGATGGTGAGTGAATCACCGAGCTCTGGTCCGATTTCAGTCAATGATAAATGGAATAGGAAAGCGGAACAGCCAAGCCATCATTCTTACAGAGCCACCTGGAGAACATGAAGGAGAAGACGGGGCCACAGAACTACGACGACGTTAAATGGGCGGCGGCGGCGATGTTCGGATCCACGGTACGCCTTTATGTTCGATGTAGTTTTGAACATTCAGCTAACGGCGGAGAGTAGATCTGGAGCTCAGTAACCGTCTTCGTCCTCGCAATGCTCCTGCACCCGGAATACCAAGTCAAAGCGCAACAAGAGATCGATTCCGTAGTCGGAGTAGATCGGCTCCCCGGCTTCGAAGACCGCGAGCAACTCCCGTTGGTGGAATGTATAATGCAGGAGACGCTTCGGTTCGTGCGCAGGGTTTTTTTGCCGCCTAAAATCTGCACCTAACGTCGCGCTTTCCAGATGGCACCCGCCGACCGAGCTAGGTCAGTTCAGGAATTTGTCGATTTCGGTTGAATTATTGAACACCGACCAGGCGTACCGCACGCATTGATGAAGGACGACATCTACGAGGGAATGTTCATCCCCAAAGGCTCTACCGTGTTTGCGAACATCCGGTGGGACTTCCACTCAAGTATCCCCAGATTAACCAATTGTGTTTATAGTGCAATGTCCCTCGACGAGAGAACATATTCAACACCCAAGCAATTCTTCCCCGAGCGATTTCTCCCAGAGCCACGCGGGAGAGGGGAACCGCATTTCGCCTCGGTGTATGGGTTCGGGCGGAGGTGCGTCGCATCTGAGTCTGTATGCTTTATGCTGTTCACGGATTTGTTGGATTGCTAGGATTTGTTCGGGCCAATACCTCGCAGACCAGAGCCTGTGGATCGCCGTTGTGTCGATCTTGGCGAGCTGCACCATATCTACGGCGTTCGATGAGAATGGGTGTGCGATTGTGCCGGAGGCTAGTATGAGCGATGGGGTGTCGAGGTGTGTAAACTTGCTCCGGGCGTTGAAAGAGTTTTGACGGGCTTTCGCAGTCATCCAGACGACTTTCCTTGCGTAATTTCTCGGCGGGAACACAAGTTGGGACCGGTCGAATGAGCGCTTCATTTTGTACCCCACTCACAGACAATACTAATGTCCGAACAAGTCGTAGACAGACCAGGCCCATTACATAAATAAATCTACACTACAAATAATAATCCACGCGCAGCAATGTTACACAGCTAGTAGTGTTGTTACAAATCCCAAATTCACTTCCAATCCCAATCTCATCATGCATCCACACCCAGTAGCCTCTCCATGGCCACACCCTCGTACCGCGGCCTGATAACAAACGGGAATTCCTCCACATTTCTTTCAAGTTTTCGCGTCAGCATCAGGCTCCATCGAACGAGGAGGGTGGTATATGTATAACGTACCGAACCATCTTGCCACTAAACTTTGGCTGCGGGATGATCTCGTCCCCATTAGAATCGCGCGCGGGGAGGATGGTGAAGCATGTGAGGAGACAGGCGGCTTGGTGGAAGAGCTGGGTGTAGGCGACGTCGGCGCCTGGGCAGCGGCTGTTGGGTGGGTTGGTCGGGGATGAGAGACATGGGGGGAGGGGGACGCAAACGCACCGAGGACCCAAGCCGAATACGTAGTGCGGAAGGCGTTCGCCATTGGGGCCCTCGAACCGATCGGGGTTGAACTCTTCGGGAGCGTGGTATAGTTCGGGGTCGCGGGACATGGAGCTGTGTTGGGATAAGATAAGATACTAGATGAGGGGGAAGGGGGAGAAGACGTACTACAGCGATGCAAGCATCTGGAAGAAGTATCAATCGATGAGCAAACTTGAAAAAACGTCGAGAAAACGCACCATCGTGTCCTTGGGGATTAGATACCCATCGAACTCTGCGTCGGCGCGATTCCGATGCGGGATTGCTGTTCATCCATTAGCTCAATCCCTCTCCCTCTCAGAAAAAGAAAGAAAGAAAAACTCACAAACAGGCACGGGCGGAGCCCACCGCAACACCTCCCACACCACCCGCGCGAGATACGGCAGCTGCGCCTTGTCCGCGATACTCGGGAGCCGCCCGTCGTCGTCGTGCCCGATGACGCTGTCGAGCTCGGCTTGTGCGCGGGATTGGATTGTGGGGTGGAGCAGCATGGCGAGGAGGAAGGAGTGTGCGGCGCAGGCGGACTGTGTTGGTTTGTGTTAGTTAGTATATATAAGAGAAGGGAAGGGGGTGAATGGAGGGAGAAGAAAGGGAGGGAGGGACGCACGGTATCCGCACCAGCGCCATACAACGCCGCCGCAGTCGCCTTGATGAGCGTCTCGGTGTGCTTGCTCGTCCCGTCGTCGAATTTCTGCATGTTGATCGAGCAGAAGGACTCGGTTGCGGTTCCTGCCAGCTAAGGAAGGGACGCGTCAGCCTTACGAACTCATGGTGAAAGCAAAGCAAGAAGGGAGGACGCACCACTTTGGCTTTAACCTCCTCCCACGGCTTGCTCATCATCTCGATGATCTTGGCGCGGTAGTACTTTGCGCGCTTCTGGAAGGGGAACCAGGAGGGGAGGTGTTTGACTTCGGGTGAATCAGTAGGGATATGGGCATAGAGAGCGAAAAGACGAAAAACGCACGCGCTGGTATGAAATCCACCGCCCAGCCGCCAACGATCGCGTACTCGGATAACGCCATCATCTCTTCTGCGAGCAGGACGTTCGGGTCGTCGACTTCGAGCGCCGGAAGGCCGTAGACCATGCGGAGGGCGAAGGACGTGGAGAATCTTCATTTTATGCGCGAATCCGAGTCAGCGTGGGCGGTTTCAAGTAGTAGGTAACTAGTAGACGCACCGACGGAGATGTCTCGCAGCGTCCTGAGGCCTCTCGAACGTCGCTTTGAGCAGGCGCCTTGCTTCCTCATCGAGCAAGCCCGCGTGGCGCCGCTGGACTTCTGGCGCCAACACCTCTTTCATGAATTTACGCTGGTCCCGGAAGTCGTCCCCGAATTGGGTCATTGGGTGGAGGACGTCCATGCCGCAGCTGTTAGGTTTGAGTGGATAGGATAACAAGAGCAAGAAGGGGGGAAAGAAGGAAGAAGGAAGAAGAAGGAAGAAGGGGGAAAGACGCACAGTTCCTGCGAGAAGACGAGCTGCGGGCGATCGGAAAAGGTCGCTCCGCGTTTGACGAAGAGCTCTGAGATTGCGCGGGTCGAGGTGAGGAAGAGGATGTTCTTGCCGAGGATGGAGAGTTTGGTGAGGGGTCCTGCGGCAGGCTTGAGATTCGAGATTCGATGGAAAACGAGAGATGATGGGAGATTCGATTGGGAGAGACGAGAGGAGAAGGAGAAGGAGAAACGTACCATAAGACTGCTGCCACAGCGCCATACTGACGGCCTGGTGCTCGCTCGGCCAGTCGAGCGCGTTGCCGATGAGCGGGAGCGCGCGGGGGCCGGGGATCCGCTTGTGCTTGATGTTGATGGATTTGGCCTTGAGGTAGGCATATGCTGCTGCTACAAGGAGGGTGATCCCGATGGGGACGATCTGCCCGGCCAGTGGGTTCATGGCGCTACCGGTATCGGTACCGGCCAGCAAGGGGGAGAGCGACGCGGGCAGGACGGGCAACACGTGTATGTGGAGCCAGTCAGCGAAGCCATGGCTATCTTTGAGTATGTCAAAGAACATGTCTGCCAGGAGGGGACGGATGGAAGAAACGAGAACGAGAACGAGAATAACCCTCCCGGGCATTCGGTCTCGGTATTTAGAGCAGCCCTAGTCCCAGCGGAATGACAAGTCGCTAGCGCACCGCAGGCCGCAATCAACTCGGGTCAGTGCTAGGACTCGGTGGTGGCTGTCATGATGTGAAAGCGGTACTATAGTATCGTATCTATCAGGTGTCATGAGATGTAAGTAGTGAGATACGAGTCATCGCGATCGACGGCGGACGCACGCAAGCTTCCAGATGGAGTTAGCGCGAGTGCCAGTGCCGTGCATAGGTGCTGTCGAAGCGGAAGTAGATAGGAGCCGTCGTTGAAGATCTAGAGCGGGAGAGCACCGTCAAGACCTCGGAGAGTGGTTACAGTCGAATGCTCACCGACGGCGACATCACCATCTACGACGAGTGGCCAATGCAAAGCGCACAGTCGATGCTCGGCGTCAATCTGCTATGCCAGTGGCCCGGGAGGGAGGATACTATGTATTGGTTAGCATGCGGCCTTTGCCCCCAAGGCTTGCAGCGACGAACCTTTTCCACGCTCACGCCTCCAGTCAGCGAGCAGCTGGTGGCGGTGAGAACGATTCAACGAAGGACGGTCTGTGCAATAGTGAGTGTATAATTGACTCGGAGATGCTGAGCGCCGAGAACGGGTCGGCTCTCTCCAGGGTCAACGATGCCAATAAGGGAACGCCTCTCTCGAGGGAGCAAAGCCGTTGGTAGAAGGTTGTTGGGTGGAGTCCGAGCATAAGGCAGAGTTTCTCGGAGCGTTTACAATTTGATCCGTCACACTGATGGCACGTGTATCCGGGCTTATGTGAGCACCGCGCTTCTGTCTTTTGCCACCACCCGCCTCCACCACACCCACACCACCAAAATCTACAGCATCGATGGCCGGCGCGTCGCGAACGGAGCTCCTACAATGGGTGAACGACCTGCTGCAGCTCAACTACACCAAGGTGGAGCAGTGCGGGACGGGCGGGGCGTACCTCCAAATCCTCGACAGCATCTACCTCGACCTCCCGATGGCGCGCGTCAAGATGGGCGCAAAGCAGGAGTACGAGTACCTCGCAAACTACAAGATCATGCAGGGCGTCTTCAAGTCCAAGAAGATCGATAAGCCCATCCCGGTCGAGAAACTCGTCAAATGCAAGATGCAGGATAACCTCGAGTTTCTGCAGTGGCTGAAGCGCTTTTGGGAGGCGAATTATCCGGGCGGGGAGTATGATGCTGTGGCGAGGAGGAAGGGCGCAGCGGCCGAGCCACCGGCGACGTTGGCGCCTGTGGGTCGGAGCATGGGGGCTGGTGGTGCGGGAGGAACGAGAGCGGCGTCGTCGACGGGCCGGGCGGCGACTCGGACGCCGGTCAGTGGACATCGGTCGGGCACCCCCAACGACGCGACGATCAACGCGCTCAACGCACAAGTCCGTGAGCTCACCGGCCACATCGAGGGTTTGGAGAAGGAGCGCGATTTTTACTTTGAAAAGGTGCGTTGTTATATCTTCTCTTTTCTCCTTCACCCGCTGACCCCACGCTAGTTGCGCGACATCGAAGTAATGGTGCAGACGCGGACGGAGCAGCTCGAAGCGGAGGGCCTGGACGACGACACCCTGCGCGAAATTCAGAAAGTGCTCTACGCTACCGAGGACGGCTTCGAGGTGCCCGAACAGGAGCAGGGCGCGGATGAGGAGGAGACGTTTTGAGACGGCGGTTTTTTTTTTGACTCGACCACCCCACATACATGAGTGATGTTATTTTGCTCTGCGCCCGCCCAAAAAGATCTTTTATTTTTGCTGATTGACTCTCGGCACCGCGTCCACCCTTCCATTCGGTCTATCGCGTTCGCGTTCGCGTCTCGCTTTCAGTGTGTCAATACCGCCGAACCGAGCAAGCAAGCAATCCGAGGAGGCGTCCCTCCCACCCTCCCTCTTTCCTTCCGTCCTCCTCGCATACGTCGACGCATGCCGAGAGCTTTGCGACCACTGGCATGAAATCCGCACAGTGCACAACGCGTTTGTGGCCATGTTGGTCTCGTCACCGACAGACACAAAAAAAAAAAGGAAAACAAAACCTTGCGCTGGGCTTCAAGCTTGAATCGCGCGGACGGCGTCAAGTTTCACTCACTCACTCGCACTTACCAACGGATTGCCACAGTGTGGAACCCTGAACGCTGAAGCGAAAGATTTCTCATTCCCTCGACAATCGATATCCGACATCGCGATCGACTCGGTCTCAGGCTCGACTCTCGAGAGGCGCCATGCCAGCGCTCGTCATATGCACACGCATTTCCCCACTGGGTTTACATCTTTATTCCGGTTCAGCCGCTTATACTTACTGTAGCTCGCTTGCGGTTAGAGATTACGCAGAGATTACGCAGAGAAGAGCAGAGGCACCAACACCTCGCCGACGCCATGCCCGTCGCGAGGAAAACAAGGTGAGAACTTGAAGTTACAATATATGTCCTCGTCGGCGCATCAGCCTTCAGGTGCGTTGTTGCCTTTCGTTCATGAATCATGATCACCTTCATAACTTACAAACCCCGTACTGACTGCCCGTATGTTCTACGTGTTCTCAGAAAAGTTTCAGATTTATCGAGTGAGAATTGCGGCCAACAGGGAATATTTTCTTGCCAAAAAAAAAAAGTCCGTGTTTATTGGGAGCACTTTTCAGGCGATATATATCCCAGCTCTCGACGACTTAAGGCCATATTCTAAAAGCCACAATCCCCGCCTTCAGTTAGATACCAATTCCAGGATGCCAGACCTGGAATTGCGTGTGGCTAAGTACCTGGTCACATCCAATAAGGCATTTCTTCCTTACAAGGCCCTTACAAAATCACCATACGACTTTGGAAAGGACACTGTCCCTTCCTTAGAGGTTTTTTTCCAGTCGCGGCAAAAATAAAGATGTCTTCTCTGGAACAGAAATACGTGGGACATCATTTGAAAGTTGAAACAGAGAATAGGTCTCGAGCGGCGTGGAATGGGCGAGAAAAGACTGAGCTCGGCAGGACTCGAACCTGCAGCCTTTTGGTCACCGTGCGGAGGCAATCGAAGCCAAACACGCTAACCATTGCGCCACGAACCCATCGGCGAAGGTGTGGAACGTACTCTTTTGACAACATTGATGCAAACATCATCTCCGGTGCCGATAACCACCTCCACTGACACCTTCGGGCCCAGATTTTTATATATATCGACAGTACACACTCTCTTACACAACATATCCAAATCTCAATTATTTTCGTCGAGCCATTGTTGAGTTCTAGCGAGATCAGTCGGGCGAACTAAAATGATGAGATCACCAACACAAATTCTGTCACAGCTTGCATCCATGCAGTTTGAACGCGTGGGGCGTTGAAAAGGGGTCTCAGTATGCCCCCAAGAAAATTTCGGAGTGAAAGGATGAGAATTGGGGCAGAAATCATTACGGGAGCAAAACAGTTGATTTTTTGGCTGCACGATTTTTATGCCGACGCTAATTTTCATCAGATCACCTCAAATTTTCCTAGGCACACTCTTGGACGAGTGGTACATAGGTTACACTTTATTTCAAGAGGGTAGACGCAGGTGGAGGGAAGATATGGCGCTCACCAACGTCAGCAGTCTGACGATGCTGCGAACAATTTACCTAATTCCCTTAACGGCCCGGGACGGTGCGTCGTCGGAGCACATACAGAGCGTTGCCAATACGATCCCCTCCGACAGTGCCAACCAGTGGCATGGGGATAACGTGGTCGCCTCGTTCCTGTATGTACTTGGGTCGGCGCAGCATGCAGTCCCAGGCTTTTAAATTGTAAGTTGTGTGCGACTGCTGTAGTTCCAGCATGTAGGTCGACGCAGCACAAGATACTTTCCCGAAATTTTTGTCTTCACAGATGCTGCAGCCGGTTTTGAAGGAGCGCCGATAATTTCGACGGGAATTTCTGAGCATGCTAGATCTGTACCCACACTGCCGGATTGCCTGTTGAACATCTTTTGTCGGTGGATTTTCGATTTGAGAGCATATCTGAGCATCACAGAGAATGACTTCCAGTAGGATTGGAGCTCCGAGTCGAGTCGAAATCGTCTGCCATCCGACAGTGCCAACCGGCGGGAGTACTAGTAGTATTTGGAGCGGACAATTCTCCGCTATCTTTGCTATAATCGAGACGCTCACAGCTTCCCTTTGATCTCATCGTATATCTTCTGCATGTCCTCCTTCGGCAGCTGCATCGCAGGCCAGCCGACTATCAGCCCCTCCTCCTTCGACGGCTTGGGGATAACATGGAAGTGCACATGGTCGACTTCCTGTTCTGTGGATCAGTACCGGGTTTGTATTAGGAAAGAGATAACGCACCTGGTGCGCGAGCCGTCCGTTATTCTGCAAGATGTTGTAGTTCTCGGCGCCCAGCGCCAGAGCGATTTTCTTGGCAATGGGCATGGCGTCCGCGAGGTACTCGTCCGGGAGTTCGTGCAGTTTCTCTGCGTGGTCTAAAATCGCGATATATGAGCGGCTGACGTGGCATTTGGGTGGCTAATAACACACATTTGGGAATGACTAGCGCATGGCCCTTCGAGAGCGGCCCGATATCGAGGAATGAGAAGCTTGGAGGGAATTGAGTTCACACACGATAGTTTGAGCAGCAGATCTTACGATAACTCGGTCTCGACGAGCTTGTAGCTCGGGATATCGCCTGTCAGGTACCTGTGCATGAGCGCTGGCAAGCCGAGAGGGATCGACGAACGCACCCTTGATGATCTTGCAGAAGATGCAGCTAGCTAGATGTCTGCCAGGATTTCAGCGGCGGCCTGAAGACGTGGACCGTGGACGCACTTGACGGACATGGTGGTGGGAATGTCACGGATCACAGACCGTCACAGATCTTCGTCATTGAAGTGTGTCATTGATCATCACGCAGTTCCGCATTTGGCCAGCTGAGACGCCCCTTTCCTCTGACCCTTTCATCTTGCCACCATGAGCGCCGGCGAACCTGATGCTGCCGTTGGAACCAAGCTCCGCAGTACCGATAGCGAAGGACCTGCCCACCGCCACCCGGAGTTCTACCAGGAATTTTGTATCCTCCGCGTCGAGGACACTCTCTTCAAAGTGCGTATGAAACAGGCAGGATGCCACTGGCCAACACAGCGCTGACCGTATCGTTTATCCAGGTTCAAAAGTCTCTGCTCATACGTGACTCACCGGTATTCGCGACGCTTTTCAGCGTTCTTCGTCACAACGAGGAGGCGAAGGGCGCCTCCGACGACGATCCCATTCGCCTCAAGGGGGCTTCTGCGTCCGATTTCGCCCGCCTTCTGACATACATGATGAAACCGTGCGTGCGGCGTCGGCTTCGCAGTGTCTTCTCCCCCTGACTTGTTTCAGAGCCTTTGAGATGCTGCCGAATGCCATCCCTCTGGCCGACCTGCCTAACATCACCTCGGTCGCTCGCTTGGCTCACAACTACAAGATGAAGGGGTGGGTCGACTGGTGCACCAGCGTGCTCAGCCAGGTAGTCTCCGCGGATGCCGGTTCTTTGAGCTCTCAAGACTTCGCGGGCGTTTTCAAGACGGCGATCCAGCTCGGTGATTCGACCTTGGAAAACAACATCCGCGCTGAGTGGCTCAAGCGCATCCTTCGCGGTGAACTTCCCTCTGGTCCCGCAATGGATGTCGTGCACGAACAGACCCGGCCGCAATTCTTGACGGAGCTCTACACGTATGAGCTCGAGCGGCTTCTCAAGCCCCGAGATCTCACAGGCCCGCTGCAGCCCACGCCATTCAACAATCCCAACATGGCGCCGATCCACATGCAGCGCGTCCTGGCGGCGTACTACTCGCTTTCCTCCGCGTGGGCTCATTTCGTGAGCAAACCTATTGCCCTGAGCGGACCGTGTCCTCACGGTGGTGGCCAACCGCATGAAGTCAACTGTGTGACTGCTTTCGCGACCGCCTGGAGTATGGCGATTTATGGTGCTGCAAACCTCCCTCTGCACAAGACGTATGAGCGGGTGAGCGCCGTGAGGCAAACTCTGGTAGCGTGTAGGATCAACAGCGATAAATGGCCATGGTGCAGCTATCCGGCGTCCGACCCCTTGGCTAAAATCTTGTCTGACTTGCCTAAAACCCTGGAATCGCATTTCTTCAGTGCGTGCATCTTCTACTTCGTTCTCTCCCTCTGTGCTGACGGACAACGGTAGTTGCCGATAACACTCCAGCCTAGCTGATAATTGTCGCGTAGATTATAAAATGAATGAAGACGCTTGTGAATTAGAATATCCATCGTCGGGACAAACCACGCCAAGCGAGATTTGTCCGACAGCAGGTGCTCCATGACTGTGCATCGCATAACTGGCAAACAAACAAACAATCGAAGTTGGGATTTGACTTGGCAGACGACAGGGACATAATGAAAAAGATAACGATAACAAGAGTTGCCGCGTGAAGCAGGTACCAGCCGAATGCGAATGTGAATGAGAATCTGCAGCCCCATTCGATTAAACGCCATTCGGGCTCAGGCTCGCGCGCATACTTCCACCGCCGCCGAAGAGGATGGACCCAGACGTCACGGTATGTGTCTCGGGAGCATGACGTTGATGAGACTGAGGAGCGGGCCGCGTGTGGAGATTGGGTGCTGGGTGGCCCTCGGGCGGTGCGAGAGTCCCAGCTATCTCAACGTCGCCCGGAAATTGTAGGTCGAATGCCTCGCTGTCGGTGAATGTGTATGGCATCGTCCATGTCGGACTAGGAACGACCTCCTCGAGAGCCTGGTGCGTGTAGAACGGCCATGGCCATGGATCAACTGTCGAGGGGGTAAGCAGAAGTTCGAGAGGAGCAAGGAAAGGAAAGCGTAGATCATTGTCAAATGCAAATGGGAAAGCCAAGGAACGTCGGTCAATCAACCGACCATCCAGGACGAAAGTACGAGTGGAAAGAGGAATAAAAATAGGAACGCATTCGAAGAAACAAGGAAAGAAGATTATTGTCAACTGAATGCGGGCATCGAGCCAACACCAAGACGATGATAGATGGATAGACGGGCAGGCAGAAAGGGAGCGCGGGACGTACGATAGATATCGCGGCAGTTCATGTCCACATATGCTGCAGCTGCTGGTGGCGGCATCGAAAGTTCTTCGCTGTCGTTCCGAGTCCACCCCTCGCCGCACAGCCCGAGCGTGGGGAACGATGTGTCCGCGCACAGCGGAGGGGACGATTGGATGAGCGCCAGCAGCTCCGCAAAGCTCCGTGCATCAGCGTCCATGTCGAAGCTCGAAAAGTCGAAGCAGCCTGGCGTGTCAGCGTCAGGAAGATCAAAGTCAAACTCTGAGGTGAAGGGTGATTGCAGCAGCTGGGGCGGCATGGAGGAAGTCGATGGGCCGCCGCAAGTCGAAGGGGATTCGCAGTCAGAAAAGTCTGACGCTGACGGTGACAGAGATGGGAGGCTAGAGAGGATGGACGACGGCGAAGAGGGCTCAGTTCGTGACGGGCCGTGCGAGTGCGGACTGGGCGATGTACTGGGTGCAGTTGAAGAACGTGAAGAAGCCTTCTTTAGTTTCGACTCCTCCGGATCGTTGAGGAATACGCATTGGCGTCCTCGAATGGTGCATTTCGTGCAAGGCCATTGGAGATTGCACTTGATCTTGGACTCTGCACAAGCCTGGAAGAAATACGCTTAGTAGTACGCATGCGACAAACGCTGATTCGCACCTCGCATGATTTCCGCCGAGAACAGAGAACTTTCCTGTATTCCATGAGTCATTGGAACCCCCTCCTTGAAAACAGAAACACACCGGCCACAACTACGCTTATGCCGCGTTAGCAGGTCGCTTCTCGTGAACTCTGCAATCTGGCACATCTGTGCCGTATATTGTAAGCGCAATGTCCTTGGGAGGAAGGGCAAGTGCAAGAGAACGCACATCGCAACGATGAACGCGGTCATTCGTATCTTTGCCTCGGTTGAGCGAAAGGACTCGGATGTGAAACGAGCACACGTACGGGTCCGCAAATGCCGATTCAGATGCGTCGTTCGAGTGAACTTGGCGGGACATAGGGTGCAGCATTTGGTTTGGGGTAGGGAAGGCTTGTTGCCTCCGTGCTCGCGCGTGCGAGTAGACGCGCTTGTACCGGCCATCGAATGAGTCCGAGTCGGAGTCGGAGTCGAGGTACGAAGCTCGATGAAGCAAAAGAGAGAGATGTCGGTATATATTAAGAAGCCAGATAGTGTGCCGGCGGGAAGGCAACAACTGTCAGTGCACAACGTACGCCTCTGCGGGGATATCCACGCTATTCATGGAACGTCCTTGCGCGGCCATTTTCATATTCATTCCATTCAGCGCACTTCTAATTAGACGCAATTTGTTTGATGGACGGAGCGCTGTGGCGTTTGGAATCAATTGAATGGCTGGAGAAAGAAGCCGAGATCTGACTGACAAGAGACTTTTCAGCTGTTGGATTGCCAGCAGATTGACTCTTGTGATTGTCAGGCCGAATCAGATCAGCGGGGGAAAGCACCTGCTGTCCTGGACAATCCATGCGTGCGTTGGGCTACAGGCAGCGGACAGATGCAGCGATGTAAGATGCGAGCGGGAGGGCTTGGGAAGAGCATGAATGATGGGTGACCATGATCGTCACCCATCATTCTCCCTTTTGCACAAGCCAATGACAAGCTTCAAATCACTCAAAAGCTTCTGGTTTTCCTTCCAAGGCCCTCAATCCAGTATCAGACTCAATCTATTAGACACGCCCCTCCGCGCCACTGCCACTTTACCAAGTGTCGTTACGATGGTCTTCAAGCGCTGGGTTTCGACGACCATTTCGTTACCGATCCTTGCTCATCGCCGTGTTCGAAAGACCGACTATACGACGGCCCGGGATGCAGACCACAGCGACTAATGATTGGACGCGCTCACTCAGGCTTCATCAAACTCTCTGACTCTTGACGCGGATGCCAGTGACTTCGGTCCTTTCACTCGGGATGCGCCCGCTGCCGCCGGTCAAACTGAGGTGTCCACTCCGGAGCGCTCGCTATCCTCCGAAGCAGCAATAGAAGCGTAGGAACGGATTCTTGAACGGCTTCCAGAATCCAAAATAGCTGAAAATCATCTGCCGCTTCTTTCAAGTGTGTCGTGATGATTATAGCTCGCGTGGGCCCTGAACCGTAAAGCTTGAAGCTTGATGTCTGATATACGAGCCGGCAAGTAAGTGACACCGACTAGAGCGTATCTCAGGCTGCCTAACGACGCAATTCGGCAGATAGAGTTCGAGTTGCCGTTTACCTCAAGAGCATAAAAGAAAACGCATGGGCATATTCTCTGGAATTTTTCAAGGCGTCTAATGGGCTGGTGTGAGTGAACGCCTCCATCGAGCTGAACTACGTATCTAAGATTCTTAACAGATGTCATGTCCCTGACAAGTCTGCGAGCTGCCCACTCAAAAACTGTAATGTTATCCATGTGCTGGACGGATTTCGAAATGATAATCAGTTATCACCTCCCTCTGGCAGATGGCCAGTGGAAGTCGGGAGTCTAGGTCGGAAAAACGACTGCGGTGCATGCGTGGAGGATTTCACAGAAATCTTAATTAACACTCCCGCGGACGCTATCCATTAGGAGACCGCATTCCAGAGTGTTTTGGTGGCGCAGGCACCGACCGGCGGGGACCCACATGCACCTCCGTGCGCGGCGCGAGTCACAAATAGTGATTTCGTGACTTTGCACATCTATCTTCTCTTGCTTCTTTCCTTTTCCTTCAAGCGCGCCGAGGCGGTTATATAGTCTCTCGGGTTGACATCCTACGCGTGCTTCCGCCTTTACTCCCGAGTCCCCGATGACGGATATCCCTCTCTTTGCCGGCCAAGGCACGTCTGCCTCTTCGCAAAGTGCCTTTCGCGCACAAGCTCTGCAAGACGCTGCCTCCGGAGCCGGATCGACGCTTCTTGCAGCCTGCCACGAGAGCTTCCATGCAGAGCTCTCCTCCCTCCCACCCGACACTCTGCGTGCCGCTGGCATCCACCTAGACGACTTCCCCACTCCCACAACCCTGCTACAGCCCGACGACGGAAAAACGCGCGGCCCGGGAAACCCCATCATCTCGGGCATCTCGCTCTTCTTGTTCCAAGCATTACGCTACCTGCGCGTGGTCGAACAAGATAAAGTGTCTGTAACGCCATTTCGGGATGCCTTGCGTCGGTTCGATATGGGAGTACTGGGATTCTCGTCGGGAATACTCCCGGCGTGCGTCGTGGCCGCGTCACCCGACTTGGCAAGCTATATCGCGCACTCCGTGGAGGCGTTTCGACTGGCGATTTGGATTGGGGTAAGGGCAGAGGCCTATCGCAGCGCGGCAATGGCAGGGGCGGAACTCGGGAGCGCATTGCCATTGCCATTAGACGATTCCCATCCGTGGAGCATCGTGGTTCTCGGTGCTTCCAGAGACGAGACGGAGAGCCTATTGCGGGTTTGGGCTCAGGAACACACGGTACGGCAACTGCCCCATTTTGTTGGTTTCCATTCCAATTTCGTTTTTGATTTCCTTCAGAGTTCCGCCACGACGAAGCCGCCGACGCCACTTTACATAACGGCGGTCCTGGATGGAGCTTGTGTTACGGTGTCTGGGCGACCTGATGTGTTGGAAGCGTTTGGGAGGTCGTTGGAGCCGCGGTACGTCGTGCACAAGACCACTCTCGACACATTATACCATGCTCCGGTGCATCAAGAGGGCTTGCGAGTACAGGTTCTTGCGGACATGACTCGTCGAGGAATCAAGTTTCCCGACTTTGACGATCTTCATGTTCCGCTCCGCTCCACATTCGACGGCAATCCAGCCAATTCGATAGCGCAATCCCTCGGGGAACTTGTGGTGGATATGATTCTGACGCAGTCTGTGAATTGGGATTGTGTGGTCGAGAAGCTCGCAGGCACCACTGCGCGTTTGCTCAACTTTGGACCTGGGACGGGCCTTTTGCGGACGACAGAACGCGCACTACGCGTCTCCTCCGTGGACTTGAGCAAGGCGCCGGCGAGTCATGCCACCGCGAAACAGGAGCCAATCGCCATCGTGGGAATGGCTGTCAATATGCCGAGCGCGCCGAACAAGCACAAGCTGTGGCAGCTCTTGGAGGACGGCATCAACACCGTCGCCGAGGTACGTCTTTCCCCTTCCGATATAGACCCAGCTGACGCGCAGAGTAGATACCAGAACACCGCTTCAAGGTCGAGGACTACAATGGGAGCAAGTACACCGGGCGACAGATGAAAGCTCATACGGGGAATTTCCTCGACAATGTGGACGAATTCGACAACAAGTTCTTCAAGATTAGTCCCCGGGAGGCGAAGAGCATGGACCCCCAGCAACGGATACTGCTACACGCTGCGTACGAGGCCCTGGAGGATGCGGGTTATGTCCCCAATGCGACGAAGAGTTTTCGCCCCGAGTCGTTTGGCACTTATATTGGCGTGGCGACCGCGGACTATGTGCAGAACCTGAAGGACGATGTAGATGTTTACTACAGCACTGGTGCGTCGTAGGCTTTCTCCTGTTTTAATACTGACTTTGCATCTCAGGGACGCTACGAGCTTTCCTCAGCGGCCGTATCTCGTTCGCCATGCAGCTCAGTGGGCCTTCCATGGTCGTCGACACCGCCTGTTCCTCGTCCAATGTCGCCCTCTACCTCGGTGCCCGCGCGCTCATGAACGGCGATTGCAACGCTGCGTTAGTCGGAGGCGTCAATACCATATCGAGTCCCGACGTGCGTCTATTCGTTTCCCTCCTCTTCTTCTCTTCTCAGAATCAGAACCCATTCCTCAGATGTTCCTCGGCCTCGATCGCGGCCACTTCCTCAGCCCCACCGGCCAATGCAAAGCCTTTGACGCTTCCGCCGATGGTTACTCCCGCGCAGAAGGCTGCGGTCTCTTCGTTCTCAAACGGCTCGTCGACGCTGAAGCCGAACACGACCAGATCCTCGGCGTCATTCGCGGGGTCGAGGTCAACCAGAGTGGGATCGCGCATTCCATAACATACCCACACGCCGGCACACAAGCAGCCCTCTTCCGCAAAGTGCTCGACACATCAGGGATAGACGCGACCCGGGTCAACGTCGTCGAGGCCCATGGGACGGGAACGCAAGCGGGCGATCCGAACGAGGTGGCTAGTCTGCGAAGCGTTCTGTGTGCTGGTGGCCGGACGAACGGAAATCCCCTGCATATCACCTCCATCAAGGCCAATATCGGGCATCTCGAGGCGGCGTCTGGGGCTGCGGGCCTCGCGAAGCTCCTGCTCATGCTCCAGCATCGTGCGATCCCCGCACAGATATCCTTCCGGACGCGGAACCCGCTTATTCGTCCGCTGGAAGAAGATGGGACCGTGATTTCGCAGAATCGCGTCGAGTGGAAGCCCGCGGTGGTGGGTACCCCGCGCGTGGCCATGCTCAACAACTTTGGCGCAGCTGGGTCGAATACGGCGATTGTGTTGGAGGAGTACATCCCCAAGTCTGTTGACGACGTTAACGCTACGATGGCGTTCGTCTTTGGACTGTCTGCAAAGACCCCCGTCGCGTTGGAGGACCTTCGTCTCAAATACATCGATTGGCTTCGGTCCCCATTGTCGGTCTCCCTCTCCCTCGCCAACGTCGCCTACACCATGACCGCCCGCCGACAAATCTACCCCCACCGCCTCGCCGTCTCGGCCAGCTCGCGTTCGGAGCTCGTCGACAAGCTATCTGCCGCCACCGTCCCAGCAGAGACGCAAGGCTCTCCGTCTCCCACTGGCCAAGCCGTCTTCGTCTTCTCAGGGCAGGGAGGTCAGTACCTCGGCATGGGTCGCGTGTTATACAGCGAGAACGACATCTTCAAAGCGTGTGTAGACGAATGCGAGCGTGTGCTGAAGGATGCTGGGTTTCCGGGGGTGTTGGCGATTATTCTGGGGCTGCAGGATGAGGGAAGCGGGTTGGAGGCGTTGGAGGAGGCAGAGGCATATCAGGCGGCGATTTTCGTGCTGGAGTGTGCGCTCGCGCGGATGTGGATCGGGTGGGGGGTCAAACCGGCTGCGGTCATCGGCCATAGGTGCGTTTCTTCACAGCTTTATTAGTTTCTTCATTAATCTGATCATGATAATAGCCTCGGTGAATACGCGGCACTCGTCACCGCCGGTGTACTCTCTCTCAAAGACGCCCTCCTAATCGTGGCCCATCGCGTTCGGCTCATGGTCCGCAAATGCGCTATCGGCACGACGGGCATGATTGCGGTCAATCTCGCTCCAGACGCAGTCGAAGAAGCACTCCGGCATGACACCGTAGGATTCTCCGACCTCAGCATCGCCTGCTACAACAGTCCGACCGACTGCGTGCTCTCTGGTCCCCTCGACCAGCTTAGAGCCTTCAAAGCGCACCTCGACACTCGTTCCTCCAAGAGCGCGATCTTGACCGTTCCGTTCGGATATCACAGCCCTGCGATGGACCCCATTCTCCAGGACCTCACCGCCGTTGCGAACCGATATATCCTGCACCCACCCAATATCCCAGTAGTCTCCAATGTCCTCGGAGACGTCGTCCTCGCTGGCGACGCATCAGTCTTTACGCCTGGGTATTTCGCTCGACACTGTGCCGAACCGGTGCAGTTTTCGCATGGAGTTGGTGCGCTGCTTGCATTGCCAGCGTTTGAAGGCGCCAAAATCGACGCGTTTATCGAGCTCGGGCCACATACGTCTTGTCTCCCGATGCTTAAAGCGAATCCGGCGGTACATAAAGACACGAAACTCCTCGCGTCGCTCCGCAAGCAACAGCAGCATTCGCCGTCGACGACCCTCGCAGCCAGCCTCGCCAGCGTATTCACGACCGCCCTCGCCGATTCCGTCGCCTGGCGCCAGGTGTTCTCCCACCTCCCCGCTATTTCCTGCGTCAGCCTCCCAACGTATCCGTTCGCCAAGACAAAGTTCTGGGTCGCCTTCCAGGAGAGCGCGCCGTTACCCGTCGAGGGTCCTTCCGCGGATTCGAAGACGAGCAGCAAATCCGGTACGGACTATGCGATGCTCGGCCAGTGGGTGCAGTACCCCACGCCCGAGAACGAGTTTGTCGCGGTATTCGAGACCCCGATAGGCGTTCTTGCAGAGGCGATTGTGGGCCACAGTGTGGGCGGGATGCCGCTGTGTCCTGCTTCGGTGTACATTGAGCTGGTGCTGGCGGGTGTGGAGCTGAGTGGGCGGTACCTGCAGACGTCGCATCACGACAGCCACGTCGTCCTTCGCCGGACTGAATTCGACAAGCCGCTCGTCTACGACAACACCGTCCCGCGCACTGTGCTCACGAAACTCACACTGTTACAAGGCCACGGGTCTTTCAGCGTCAGCTCCCGCGTCGAGACCACCGGGGACGAATTTGTCCACGTTCGCGGCGAATTCAAGTACCAGCCCACCCTCCGAACCACCACCAAGTTCGTACAGACTCTTCCCGTTATCTCGCGGCACATTGCTGCAGTCTCGCAGCCCCAAGGGGTGCTTGGGCGACAACCGGAGGTGTTTTCTACTCGTACAGCCTACGAGGTCATCTTTTCGCGGGTCGTCGACTACGGGAAACCGTACCACACGATGCAGTCGCTTACTGTCGACGCAAGCGGGATGGAGGGCGTTGCGACCGTGCAGCTTCCTGCTGACTACGACCGGGGGCGATTCGTCGTCCACCCAGTGTGGATGGACACCCTCCTCCATGTCGCCGGGTTTGTCGCGAATATGCAGGGCGGGCTGAACGACGCGTATATTTGCACGCAGGTCGGCGCGGTCAAGGTGTTCCCCGAACTGGTTAACAACGACAAGGCGTATTTGGTCTATTGCACAAATGCGTGGCTGGAGGACGAGGGTGTGATGCTGGCGGAGAGCTATGCCGTGCAGATGGCCGAGCCGCGGAGGATCGTTGCCCATATGAAGGGGATGCACTTCCGGCGGGTGCGTTTGAGCAGTTTGAAGAAGAGTCTGGTGAATGCGGCTGGGAAGCGTGTCGTTGGGGGTGGGCAGGCACCGCAGACGAGACACGATGCGACATCTTCGCCCTCTCCGCCGCCCGTGGTGGATATAGAGGCGGTTGTCATCCGGCTCATCGCCGAGGCTTGCGACGTCCCCGTTTCTGTTGTCGATACCCATACGGATCTCGCCGCCATCGGAATCGACTCGATGATGTCGATTGAGATCTTTGGAGCATTGCGAGGTGTATTCCCTTCGGCGGGGCTCGATTCGCAGTCCCTCGCTTTGTGTCGCAGCGTCGCGGACATTTGCCACCAGGTCTCGACCAGGCTTGGTCAGTCAGCATCGCCGCCGCAGACCTCGACCGCACACACAGCTACTCCGCGCACCTTGGTCGAGGATACCCCGCTCTTGTTTGACCCCGAGGACGCCCCCGACGTCCTCCAAATCCTTTCCGCCGTTTTAGAAGTCGGTCTCGATGCGCTCAGTCCAGACGCGGATTTCGATGCGTTAGGGCTGGATTCGCTCACCGCTATCGAAGCGCTTCATGAGCTCAAGTCGCAATTCGGGCTCGACCTTCCGAGCGACTTTTTCTTGCGCCATTCGACGCCCCGCGCGGTCCAGGAGTACTTTTCCCTTCCCAAGCTCGCCAAGATCGCTGCAACATCTCTACTCCCGTCGACGGATGTCCCGTCGCTTTCCCGTATTTCCAAAGCGTTCCAGCTCGATACCATTCCCGTGTCCATTCAACGGCCGAATACCAGCGACCGTCTGCCGCTATTCCTCATCCACGATGGCAGCGGACTGGTCAACTACTACGATCGACTGTCGTTCATGGATCGCGAGATTTGGGGTATTCACAACCCGCGGTTTGCGAGTGGCCAGCCTTGGAAGGAGCTGGTCGATATGGCGGCGGCGTATGTGGATTATATTCTTGGGACGACGTCAGGACCGCTTTTGCTTGGTGGTAAGTTTCTCTCTCGTCTTCTTCATTGTGTCTCTTGCTGACGATGTGCTTCGTAGGGTGGTCCTTTGGAGGAGTCGCAGCATACGAGATAGCGCTGCAACTCACCGCTCGCGGGGTCCAGGTCAAGGGGATTCTCCTCATCGACGCTCCTAGCCCCATCAATCACATCCCGCTCAGCGAGTGCCTCATAGACCGCGTTCTCAAGCTCGACGCCACCAATACCCGCAACCCCGAGCTGACTGCGCTGCTTCGGAAACAGTTCTCGATGAACGCGCAGATGCTGGGCAAGTATGTCCCGCATGCGACGGCCAGTTTGTGTCCGCCATTGGTCCTGTTGCGCTCCAGCGAGGGGTTCCATCCGCAGGGCACCGATGGCATGAGTATTCCCCGATGGCTTTCCGACCGAAGCGATCCACAGACGTCTGTCGCGGGTTGGCAGAGTCTTGCCCATTGCTCGGTGAAGATCCTCGATATTCCCGGGCATCACTTTGAGCCATTCCATCCTTCTCATGTAAGGAAATTTCTTCGCTTGTGCCTCTTGGATATTGACGCCTTGTTCAGGTCGCCGAGCTGTCGTTGCGCATCGCAGACGCCTGCGAGTATCTTGAATCGGTGTAATATCTTTTCGATCTACATATAATGTGCTGTATCTCATTATTCCGTATATATATTAGAACACGTAGACATTTCTTGGGCTACGTACTATCTGTACGCGGCTGAAGCATGCTAACTGGGATGTGACACCCGTTACATCCGGGCTTGCTTCCGACCTTCATCATGCTCCCCGAGTGCAAGCTTTCTGTCCTCGACAATCTGTCGCCGTACATCAGGGTGGGTCGGGTCTTTTGCAGGTTCAGGAGGACCTCTCTCACGATACGGCAGCGTTTGGCAAAGAATGTGTGCTCTGCGCGTCCTTCCACCACTGCAGTCCGCGACATGGAGAATGTGCTCCAAGAGCTTGACCAATGCCACGACGACGAGGTCAAACTCTTTCTACCGGTCGCGTACGCCGTTATCGATCCCGCCCGCCTTCCGAAAGAAGAATACTACGATCCTACGGTCGCGTCTCCGGAGACGGCCTTGCACATCCACCTCGTAGTCATGCTGTTACCGGGTCTCGCGCGGAACCCTCTCCTGGGCAAGTCAGCGGAAGTTGCAGCCGAGATGTGGCCCCGCTTCTGGGCCTGGGTACTCTTTCTTGACCGCAACCACTCGTTCCTCACACATATTCCCTCCGCTGAGCGCTCAGAAACCCTGCTTTACACGGTGTTCTTGAAGATCGTCGGAGGGTTCGGCGCCCAACCGGCTACCAAGGTCGAAATTATTGCTTCCCCCAACCTATTGTTGATCTGTGCTCGAGGGTGGAAGCGCATCCAGGAGGCGCGGTGGGGAACTGTTAGACACATCATGCAGTGCTATGGCGACATGCATGACCTCCTCGTCGACAACAACGTCGCACATCCGGACCTGACTCCGTTTATTCCTGCGTTGCTCGAAGGCACGGGTGGCACCTTCGAGCAGCTTGCCGATATCATCATTCGTCACTTCAAAAGCACCACATACGCGATGGGCTGTGAGGAGGACGTCAGCTTCCCCGGGAGTGCGCTCGCAATGATGATTCGCCTCTCTCCTACTCGATTTCGAGACGGCGGAGCCGTCAGCACCCGTGGTCCCCTCGGTCCCGTCTGGACTGCTTTGCTATCTGGCGGCATTGTCCCTGTCATCCTGCGCATCGTAGGCACTATCTGCGACACCGGGTTGGCATTCAAACAAGCGAAGCTGACACTCCCAATCGCGCTGTGGGTGCTTCTCGAAGTATTTGTGGGCCTCCTCCACTCCATCATGAAGATCGCCTCCAGCGATTTAGAGGCGAGCTTGCAAGATAGTCTAGAGGAATTCTTGGTAAACATCATCCTTCCGAACCTCCATAGGTTCGGTGTACTCGCGGCCATTGCCGAGAAGATGGGGGAACTAAAGGACTTGAGCTCTACCGACAAGTTCCAAACATCCCAATGCTTCTACGTCTGGATCGCGGTTCTAAGACCGTTGGAGGATCGTCTCTCCGTGTATGAAAAGTACTGCTTGGGCAATAGGCTGAAACTTAAAAATTGCGCAAATACGAAAGTGTGTTTTGTTGCAACTCTCTGAGACCCTTTCCATACTTAACTTGATCCAGTGCGGTCAGATATGCGACAAGTTTGTTTTGAAGTGCTGTTCTGGTTGCAAGACGTTTCTTTATTGCTCGCGGGAATGCCAGAAGATGGATTGGCATGAAGGAGGTCACCGAGACGCATGCGCGGCTCATCGTTCGGCATACTTGGGTACGTTGCCACTTCTCCCTACCTCCGCTACTCGTGTGCTGATAATTCTGATATTAGACGTTTACGATACTAATTTATCCGTCCGTGACATATCCTTCCTCCGCTTCCAAATGGACCACGATCTGGCGAACGTACGCTCTGAAGTTGTCGCGAAGCAGGTATCGGCCATTGCAAAGGGCGAGGAGATCACTGTGGTGCGATTTAACTACTCGGTGTGGAAGATAGGTCCGGACGCTGTGGCTATCGACGTTGTTCCATACCGCGAGATTGAAGCTCAGCTGGGAGGAGCGGCAAGCTGGGCTCATCTCGTCTCGCGCGTGGAGAAGAGTGGACGGCACATGGAGCTGCACGTAGCTCGCGTCTATGTTGGACATCGGAAACGCGAGCGATATTTTCCGCTGCCGTGGTTCACGACTCAGCCCTTGCGTCCGGCGTTGGAGAAAATCGTGTCTGAGCAGTCGGCCTCGTTCCGTAGCTGGGAAGCGCCGGTGATGGTCAAGAAGTATAATAAGCTGCTCGCTGCGAGGGGAAAGGACGTGGTAGAGTTTCACTGAGTAGCTACATCACGTTTCTTGTTCTTGTTTTCTTGAAGGTGAATGTTGCTGTTCAAACGTTCACGCTGGGCTAGCACTTCAGACTCCCGTCATATTCACGTAGTACACAGTAATTATCTCCAATGTCTATTTGAGCAAGTAATGATAAGCTCTGGGTAGAACGCGTGAACCATGGACGCATCCGAGATGGCCAGACGGGAGCCGTGATGGCAGCTTGATGTGATCACATCACAGTCACCTGCGCTTAAGCGGCTCACACCGAAACGACATGGTCCTGAATCAACGATTCACCGACAACTCCTGCCTGTATCGCGCCGCATCTTTCTTCTGGCCCGGTAGGCCCGCGCCTGGCTTTCGAGCGTCCGCAACGCAAATCTTGCCGCCCTCGAGACGCGTTCGTCCGCTAGTGGATGTCTGCAACGTGTTACCGTCAGTGTCTTTCGGCTTCAACTCCATACTGACTGGTTTATTGCGGAGACTTTCAAGAATAGTCCTTCCTTCTCACCAATGCAATGTCTCGCGAAGTTGGCGAGCACCCGCGCAGCCCAATACAGCACTCTCACGTCTTCTTCCCTCCGTAGCAGCTGGATGTCGAGGCGATCCAGACAGCCTGCTGCGAGCATCGACTGTGCACCTTCGTGGTAGAGGGTTATGTTGTGTACTGCGAGCATTGCAGAGCGACGGACGGAGGTGTTGCGATTTCTGTGTATTTGAGGTGAGCATTCGCGCGCATGGACGGTGTCATGTACTCACCCAATCAGCTCCACGATTCTCTTGATGATATCAGGCTTAGCTAACACCGCCGCGAGCGTCGAACGATATCTCGAGATATTCGCGAGGACAAGGCATACCCACTGTGCGAGCATCGGCCCCTGGTCGGAATCTTCTATGTGGACAGCGAGAAGATGTTCTCCCGCGTAGCGCAGGGCTCCCGCAAGAAGGACCGCCTGGGCACCTGCGAGAGTCTCACTAATGTAGGAGAGCCCGAACCACCCGCGCACGCAGGTGGCAGGGTCGCTGGAGGATATGAGCTCGACTAATCCCTTGTACAGCTCTGGGTCTGGTTCGAATTCGCTCCTGGACGAGGAAGCGAAAGAGGAACGCTGGGCGATGGACACGAGGGAAGCGGCAGAAAGCCTGGAACTGCTCTGTTCTTCAAGTTTGCCAGTGGTACAGCTCGGCGCTGAGGTTGGGTGGGGCTTGAAGCTGGAGGAAGCGAGCGGCATTGATGATAAAGAAAAGAATGGCGGTCTTGACCCCAAGTGCGGGTTGAGCGCACACAGTGCCGACCAAGCGGCGGATTCAAGCTGTGGATTCTCTGACCTTGACCACCGGTCAGTTCTTCGCCGCCGATTCAAAATGCGAGCTCACTAACCTTGAAATTTGCGCCAGCATTGGAGCGAGCTCCATGATGCATATTCTTGTCGAAGTCTTGTCTTGTTTCGCAAGATGGCGTACAAGATCGCAGGTGAGCTTCACCACTTTGGGATCCCTCGATTGTTCAACCAGATGACGGAATAGATGTCCATTAGCTTCAATCGCGTTCACCATAACCACCGCATCCTGTGCGCATGCCTCTTTGCCAGCTCGACGAATCAACTCCTCCAGAACAATCACTCTCGTCTCAGCCGAGATATACGGGTACCTGTCAGGTTATTGTAAGTCCGAGTCCAAGGCAGTATGTACTCAGAGAACACGTTTACTCACTCCAGATAGCTCTTCAGCACAGTAACGCTATGCTCATCCAACGCGTCCTCGCGGTGCAACTTGATATATTCTCGCGCCTGGCGGTGATACAGCAATTTCATGAGCGGCTTGGCGGCGGCGTGGAGAGAGAACGTCGCGCCAGGCGTGCGGCTATCGGACCACCAGCTTGCTACGGAGTTGGTTCTGTGGAGGTAATGCATGTCTTTTGGGCTTTTGCCGTGAAGGCGACGAGTATAAATGGCCGCGCCTACGCACTGCAGTCTGAATCTGCGGGATGGCTTCCGCTGAGAGTCATTGTCTCAATACTTGAAACTATTATGAATTCAATTCTGCACCCTCCGCGAGAGGCAGTGAACTCATGTGACTGTACAGCAGATGAATATGTTCAACGCGGTGTTTGACTGTGGGCGATGATAGCATTGCTAGGAAACACGAATATGCGGTCTGGGTTACCTGGACGACGCCAGTGCCTGCTGGCGGGTCTCGTCTCGAGGTAACCTACTGCCTGCACACAGAGAGTGTTGATCCGCAATTGTTGATCCGTATCGGGATTCACCGGTGAACCTATCACGATACTGAGGGGAGGGCCGGTCGCTCCGCTCGCCGGGCCGTGTTTGATACGAGCACAGCCTTCGGGCACGTCGATAATATACGGAGTATATACTTTGAAATCTCTAGCTTGATGTCAAAGTCCCAGCTGAACGTTGCGTTGAACCTCCGATATCACTTGTCAGAAAACTATTCAGAAATGAACAAATTTAGCATGCTAAAAGAATTCAGATGGTTCCTTTCGCTTTGGAACATTGGTGCTGCTGAAGAAGATACATGTCAGTCAAACCCACAAATCTTGCAACCACGTACATCATCTCATCCTCCACCGTCGTTTGGTGTGTTTCTACTGTGACGTGCATGGTGGGCATGCTAATGTGCTCGGGGCGCCGGTCGTCCATGTCAATCACCGACCCGATTCCTGCGAGCTGTCGAGCGTGTTGGCGTGTGTTTAGCCTGTATGATCGTACGGAATCAGTGAACCACGAGCTAGATTCACTGGCATGTGCGTACATAGCGAGCATACTGTTCATGTAGACTGCGAGGGACTTCAGCTTAAGCACTGAATAGCGATGCAACTCACGTTTCCCGCTAATCAGAATGACGGACATGAAGTCGAACGTGCCCGGCTTTGTTAAAAACTGCCAGTGAAACATTGATTGAATTCGGTTGAAGAAACGTTCACGTTTCCAACTCACCAGGATGATATTGAGCAGCGCCGTGAGCATGGTGAGCACTCCACGGTTGATCGCGGTCATGACGAGGAAATTGAGCAAGCGATTGGTTCTGCAACGCGTCGGTTGTTTATCTAGCACGAGGGGAGTTCAACGTACGACTGGACGCTCGTTTTGTTGCTCTTGAGTCGCCACCAGATGCCGACGGTGATGAGGATATCGCAGGCGAATGCCAACGCCGCCTGTGCATTGGTGGCACCCTGTACATAGATTCACAGTTGTTTTTTGTTTGGAAAACGGTGAGAAGAGACTCGGACTCACGGAAGTTTTACCCAGCTCGGTGAACAGCTTCAATTGCGCGCTGTTCATAGTGCGGACATGGGACTGAGAACGCTAGAGTGAACGAATGGAAGAGTACGAACATGAGGCCAGTCTCTGCCGTCCCGGCGCCTGCAGCTAATTATCAGAAACAGCATTAAGGTATGCGGAGAACGTACCCAACGCCGCGAGGGAGAGTAGGGCCGTGACCAGCGGATACAACCGGTCCTGCCGGCGTACTGATCGTGAATCAAGTGAGGATTCAACTTCATTGAGAGCATGAAGACACACGTTGATAGATGCAGACCGCAAAAAAGCTGAGGGAGGTGCATCAGCCCGAAAGCTACGATTCGAGAGGGATTGCGTACAGTTGCGCGACACATGTGGATATGTACTGGAGAACCGTTAGGTCAGCCGTGTTAATATATGCCGATGGAGTATTGCGCACCAGTGCTTCAAGTTGTACTATCGCCGACCTAGCAGGGGAGTTAGCGTTGCTCGAATGTATAAATCGGAATCGCTCACCAAGGAACCAGCGGCAGCTCCTCAAAGTCTCCGAATCCCTTGATGAGAACCTGGTACGTCGCCGTGAAGAACAGCCCCGCCTGTATGGACTCTAGAACTCTGCGTAATCTCGTCGACGCGCCGTAGAAAAAGAGAAATCCTCTACGAACGTGATCAAGATGACCTGGAAATCGAACAGACAACATGAGGCGGAATGGTACCGAGACAGAGAGACGACCTCACCGATGATTTGTGCCACCACGAGTCCTTCTGGTACCACAGGAAATATCTGTGACGATGAACTCCGCGACTTGAACTCTAGCCGAAAGACGCGCACGCACAAGTAAACTTGAAGGAGGCCCATTCCGTACAATCTATCCATTCTCGACGTTAGCAACCCGGAAGACAGGTGGCGCAGGTAGGTATTCCACTTGCATTGATTGAAAGAACAAGGCAATGAGCCAAACGCCATAAGTGTCGCCGAGTGGATTGCCCATAAGTACCGTGACCAAAGGGGGATCCGGAGTCCGGACGAAAGCTGTGGGGGTGGACGGACAAGCCAATGGCCAAGTACATCGGCTTTTTAAATCCCGTTCGCGTAGTTCTTCTGACAGCGGGATGCTTGCGGCTGAATTAGAATAAAGACCCGAGTTCCCCGCCATACATGTATCGCCGTCTGAGTTCGTAAGTACTTATGCCAGATTGTTACATCTTACGAGAGCTTGCAGTTTTTTTTGGGGTGCGTTTGAAGCTGTGGAGAGTTCTTCCGAGGCTGAGAGGGTTGTGGTTTAAAGTAGCCCGAATTTTAAGAACGAATATAAACTGATCTGGAGCAGTAACAGGGAAATATTAGCGGATTGAGAGAATGATGAGACGCGATGACATACGCCTACACTGGCTGTTTCGGCCGGTGGTATTTATATGCGGTGGGCGGGGACGTCTGTTCGGAGAGACAACCGGAGAGGCTAGAGGGAAATTCCAATATGAAAAATGTCAAAGCACGGCACGCCCACCAGCCAACGAGGAGAACTGTAATCGTAGTGCACGACTTCTTTAACCGTAAGCCGATGAAAGATGCCTGCGTCTTCCTCCCACAGCGCGTCGAAGCTCCACTTGGCACTGGCAGGTAGTGTTGCCGACGGCTGGCTCGGCTCAGCTCGGCTCGGCTTGAGCCGCAAAGCTGTGGTCAAACAGAGCTGTTTGGGGTCAATTTGAGGGTAATAAATGCAAGATCGGTCAATTCTCTCCCCAGAGCCGAAAATTTCAACTAGGTACGGCCAAAACTGCACTCAGAAAATAATCGGCTTTCGACCGGCTCGAACCCAGAGCCACTTGGGAGCCAGCTGTCGGCAACACTACTGGCAGGGTTGCGAGGAATCAACTCCATTGGCTCAGAGGGTCGACTGCGACGAGCATAGCAACGGTGGAGGGTGAAGGTGTCGTTGGGGTTATAGGGAGGGAAGTGTAACAGGACAAGGAAGAGGTAATGGCTGGAAATGCGCCCTGAAAGTGGAGAGCAAGCAGGAGGTCACAAGTGTGACACATGCCAGGCCCTGAAGTCAAGATTTGTGGATCACGCTTGTCGGCTCTCAGTTGTCACATAGAGGCAGATAGAAGGTGGGGAAGAGCCCAGCCCACGGGTTCTTCGGCGCAATGGGAATCCTTCTGCGGACACCCCTGCAGAAGACATTGGCACAGAATCACTGCGTTCCGACCCCCCCTAGACTCACTGAGTCTACCTTGGTGTAGGTTGTGTGTAGTACCCGAACACACCTACACAGGCCCTGTTTATGGTCCTAAACAGAGATTGCGTGTAGGCCTGTGTAGCCTCTGTAGAGGTGAGTTCGGAGCGGCTAGACAGACTGAGGCTAGCCAAGTTTAGATCAGTGTAGGTAAGTTTGAGTCAGTCTAGGTGTCTAGCCAGAGCAGAGCAGACCTAGCTTCATCCTTCCTCTTCAAAATCATTGTCTGAGGTCAAAAGTTAAAACGTCAACGCCGGCATTCTATTCAGGCGCGAGTCATATGCAAGTCGTATGACAGCTATCACTCTTGCTCGTCAGTCCGAGTCGTCCCTTCGCCGCTCGTTGCAACAACATATTCTGCAGTGACAAGCAGATTGCGGATCTGTCTAGGAGTTATACAGACCTAGACTGACCCGAACAGAGCTAGTCTCAGCTAGACAGACATAGCCAGATGTAGACAGACATGAACAGACCTAGACAGACCGTGTCTAGCGACCTAAGCTCAGACCTATGTGTAGGTCATATAGACTCGGCTCAGTCTAGAGGGGGTCGGAACGCAGTGTCGGAATCTATGTGGACAGCGAGAAGATGCTCTCCCGCGCAAGAAGGACCGCCTGGGCACCTGCGAGAGCATCACTAATGTAGGAGTCTCCTAGGAGAGCCCGAAGTTCGAACCACCCACGTACGCAGGTGGCAGGGTTGCTAGAGGATATGAGTCCGACTAATCCCTTGTACAGCTCTGGGTCTGGTTCGAATTCGCTCCTGGACGAGGAAGAGAAAGAGGAACGCTGGGCGATGGTCACGAGGGACGCGGCAGAAAGCCTGGAACTGCTCTGTTCTTCAAGTTTGCCAGTAGTACAGCTCGGCGCTGAGGTTTGCTGGGGCTTGAAGCTGGAGGAAGCGAGCGGCATTGATGATAAAGAAAAAAATGGCGGTCTTGACCCCAAGTGCGGGTTGAGCGCACACAGTGCCGACCAAGCGGCGGATTCAAGCTGTGGATTCTCTGACCTTGACCACCGATCAGTTCTTCGTCGCCGATTCAAAATGCGAGCTCATTAACCTCGAAATTTGTGCCAGCATTGGAGCGAGCTCCATGATGCATATTCTTGTCGAAGTCTTGTCTTGTTTCGCAAGATGGCGTACAAGATCGCAGGTGAGCTTCACCACTTTGGGATCCCTCGATTGTTCAACCAGATGACGGAATAGATGTCCATTAGCTTCAATCGCGTTCACCATAACCACCGCATCCTGTGCGCATGCCTCTTTGCCAGCTCGACGAATCAACTCCTCCAGAACAATCACTCTCGTCTCAGCCGAGATATACGGGTACCTGTCAGGTTATTGTAAGTCCGAGTCCAAGGCAGTATGTGCTCAGAGAACACATATGCTCACTCGAGCGGAACCTCTCAAGTCTGACACTCACAAACAAAATCAACTCTGACACATTGTAAAAATGATGGCTGATTTTGCTCAAGTCTGACACAACTTGGCGCAAGTCCGACACCTTTGATGGCGGCTTCTGGCGGCAGGTGTGATGGCAGTGATGGATCTGCCAGCGGCGATCACAGGTTAGGTTGGTTAGGTTAGGGTGTTTCAATGCCGCGCAGCGGCCTGGTTGGTGGTTAGCCGGTTAGGGTTAGTGGGTTAGCGGTTAGCGGTTAGGGTTTGGTTAGGGTTGGGAAGGTACGTGGGAAAAAAAATGTGGGGAGAGGCCAGGTTAGTGTTAGCTGGTTAGTGTTAGGTTCAGTTAGGGTTAGCAGGTTAGTGGTTAGCAGTTAGGGTTCGGGTTGGTACATAGAAAAAAAAATTAGGGAGACGCCGGCAGACATCGGCTACTTTGATGGCTCTGATGAAGATGTCAGAAGGTGTGAGTGACCGTGTGACATTGTGTCTCAGTTGCCGGTGTTTTGTGTCTGTGTTACAATTTTGTGTCAGGGTTGATTTTGTGTGTGAGTGTCTGGGTTGACTAGTCCTCTCACTCGAGATAACTTTTCAGCACAGTGACGCTATGCTCATCCAGCGTGTGCACTCGGTGCGACTTGATATATTCTTGCGCCTGGCGGTGATACAGCAATTTCATGAGCGGCTTAGCGGTTGCGTGGAGAGAGAACGTCGCGCCAGGCGTGCGGCTATCGGACCACCAGCTTGCTACAGAGTTGGTTCTGTGGAGGTAATGCATGTCTTCCTGGAATTTGCTGTGGAGGCGACGACTGCAGTGCCCGTGCCTACGCTGAATCTGCGGGAGGGCTTCCGCCGAGAATAATTGTCTCGATACTTGAAACTATTATCAATTGAATTCTGCACCCTTGTGTTGAATCCGCGAGAGGCAGTGAACTCATGTGACTGTACAGCAGATGAATATGTTCAACGCGGTGTTTTTGACTGTGGGCGATGATAGCATTGCCAGGAAACACAAATATGCGGTCTCCGTTGCCTGGACAACGCCAGTGCCTGCTGGCGGGTCTCGTCTCGAGGTAACCTACTGCCAATGCACACAGAGAGTGTTGATCTGCAATTGTTGATCCGTATCGGGATTCATCGGCGGTGAACCTATCACGATACCGAGGGGAGGGCCGGTCGCTCCGCTCTCCGGGCCGTGTTTGATACTAGCACAGCCTTCGGGCACGTCGATAATATATGAATATGATTTATGTCCTCACGCAACTCGCACACGGGTGAGAGGGACTAGATACTTTTGATATTCTAATACATGCTTTGGGCGAAAGCGCCGCTACGCTTCCCAGCGAAAACAAGACGCAATCCTGTGAAAAGAATCCGAATGAGTACGAGATCCCAATGAGGTAGGAGGGCAACGATGCGGGAGTCGAAGGTGGATTCCCACCACTATGCTAGGAGTTGACTGCGTACCTAGCGAGGCCGAGGCATGGTTCTATGAAAAAATTCTGCTTCAATTACGGGCTGGGCTTGCATGTATGGCGCCATAATTTGTGCATGCTTCCGTAGATAGACGGTGAAGGCTTCACTAGCCCATCGACCAATTGATTTTACAACGTCGAAAGGAACTCCTCGGAGAAGATATTCGAGGGTAGCGCCTATGCGGATTCCGTGGCCTTGAAGAGGATCAATTTTGGCGGCTATGCAGGCGGAATGAAGGCGTTTCAAGAACGCTGACTTGGTCAACGGACGGCGGGAGTTTTTGTATCGGTAGGAGAAGAGGGCAGAGGTCAGAGGTGGGTCGTTAATCGCAAGATGGTTCTGCAACGCAGTCTCAGGGTCTGTAGCTCCATTTTGCCGGGCCCAGAAAACATCCTCGCCTTGACTTTGGGCAGATTTGGTACGAGGAACGAAAAATGTCACTTGTTCGAGACCGTTGCGGTCGACAACCTGATAGAAATGTCAAAGTAGTTCAAGATAAGCGACGATGAGCTCACCCGGCGCATGTTCGCGCGGGTGACATGAATAGATGCATCGAAAGATGTAAGTGTGCGAACGGTGAACTCCCCGACGCGTGCAACTGAATAGAAAACAGTTGTTAAGCAAGCCCACACCGCTGCGTCAAGTGGCTGGGAGAGATCAAAATGTCCCCGGAGTACCAGCAGGATTTGCACAGTATATGGGAGACGCTTTTTGCGTTTCGACGATGGGGGTGTAAGATTTTCCGCGGCTTTGAGCATGGCTTCCATGGCGTCTTGTTCAATTTCCCAAGGCATGTTATGAAGAATGTGCCAGGCTCTTACCCCATAGAAATAATTAGCGACGGTGTTTCCGGAATACGATCCTGCAAGAGCAGCCAGAAAAGATGCGATGAGAAGTGAGCTTGCGGGGCATCGCTGGTGCTCCGAAATGCCACGAGCGTCACAATAGACGTGGTAAACTAACAGCCCCGAGCCATAATTCTCCCGTGTTCCCAGAGCCCATGCAAACGACATAACATCCAGCAGCCGCTGTAAGTCAATTGGTAGCGCGACACCCCGATTATCAGCTGCGCGGCGTGGCACTAGTGGGAGCCAGAGTCGCAATCTGTCACGGGCTAAACAGGGCTTGCGGAGCGGCGAGGCTTGAAGCTGAAGGTGAGCCGGGTATGGGTGGGGACGACTTGAGGTTGAGGACTGCAAGGGCAGCTCACTGTTCATGCGATGAGTGTCAACCCCAGCATTCCCGCTCGTTGGCGAGACTGGTGGCCATTCCGGTGAACGCGGTATCTGCATCGAGGGCATAACGGCTTCGGGAAGACACTGGAATGTCAGATCTTTGCTCGAATGGTTTGGAGTCAAAATCTGTGATGAACGGCTCGAGCTCGGCTGGAATTGGAAGTCGGGGCAGTAGGTGGGAGAGAGGTGGAAATTTTCCTCGAGACGGACCGTCTGCCGGATTGGTGGCACTAGTAACATATCGGGTGTGGACCTCGCATTTGCAGGATTCGAGGACATCGTGGATCCGGCGGAAGATGTTGTTGATCTCGCAATTGCGGCTCCGGTGATTCCACCATCCTTTAACAACCCCGTCATTATCTCCGAATATTTTGGTGTGACTCCGTAAAGCACCGATGGAGACGAGGACGCGAACAATGAGCTCAAATCCAACTGCTTCCGCCCATCCGATGTCCCGCTCTCGTGATTGCCATCCTGGTAATAAAGTCCACGCCCGCCAGAATTCGCCAATACGAATACCGATTCTGACGCCAGAGCTGGCATCGAAGAATGCACGGGGATCAAAGATGGCGACTGGACCTGGGATTGAACGCGAGAGTATGGGCTGGCTGAGCCTGGCGGTCCACCACCTGAGGTCGGCTCTAACTGCATTGGGAGGGGTACGCGGCATGAAAGGACGGTCGTGAAAGAGGGACAGGGTGGCCTCCAAGCCGGTGAGGTAAGCGCGGCCCTGTGGGACAACAGAACACGTATGGAAGAGCTTGCCGTAGAGTTTTTGAACCTGTTCAAGTGTGTGTGTCTTGTGCTGGGACCATTCCTGGATGGCGAGTAGATATTTTGCCTTCTTTGCAGGTCCCAACGAGACGGTGCCTTGCGCCAAGTTCCAAATGAATCCCGTGAACGGAAACTCATACGAAAATGGGATGTCCTTGTCCAACGCCCATGGAGTGCCAAGATGTGCCGTGATATTGTCGATGTCGGAGAAATTGTATGTGAACTGTTGGTCGTTCTGGTCTCGAGGAGAATTACTTGAGAGATCACGGAGTGAGAATGCCATATCCTCATCAAATTCCTCCAACAAATCTCCGGAAAGCATGCTACCACCAAACCAAAGACGCCCCCCATCGTGATGTTGACCGCCGCTGGCAATAATTCGGGCCCTCCATTCCCGTCGCTGCACGTTGTAGTTGTCAAGGTGTTCTCGCCGAATGCGTAGAAACACATGATCATCAACCCACTTTGAGAGAGGACCAATGCCTTGTGAGCGCAAAATATCCGCCTGAGCATCAGCGATCTTCCCATAAGCACCGCTGCCGGATGAGACACCGAAGGCAACACAAGTATCCACTGCAAACTGGTCATTAGGTGAGAGGCGCACAACAGCGCCTGGCCACTGAGATGGATGTAGTGGAACTGTTCGATAAGCTTCTGATACATCCCGAACAGCACCTTGAGAGCCTTGGGGTAGTCGAGTGCATATGAGCGAGAAGATACTAAAGGTACCCCATGTAGAAGGAAATGCATCTGAATCGACGGAATGATTGATGGAGGTGTATGATTCAGAAGGAGAATGCGGATATGAGAAGTTTTGGACCAATCGAAGCTTCTGAGGGCTATGAGCCTTGGGTGTAAGCGATAATGGAGACAACTGGAAGGGCCCGATGCTAGACTCAAGCTCAGTACGGGAAAAAGGGCCAATGTATCGAGCTTTGTTGAACTCGTGTGTAATGATTCCAGAAAAAGCGGCGGCATTGGCAAGAATGGTAGGACTGTTGAGAGGAGTCCGAGTGGAGTATATTTTCCGAATCCCAACATTGAAGCCGTGCCGGATAGCGAAAGGAATGTGATGATATTGCCGGGTAAGACCGCTGATGATGAGATAGTGCTTCCACGCCTCCGCATTGAGGGGAGTAAGAGCATTAGTTTTTCTGCGCTCGAGGGCAATCCTGAGCTCCGTGACTCTTCTCTCCGCATCCGGAGCAGAGATGACGCTCGGGATGGGATGAATTGGTGCATTGACGAGGGAGCTGCCATTTGAGACAGAGTTCGGCACCCGATGGGTTGATGAGGCGACCATTCTGGTCGCGCGTGACATGTGTGCTTTCCCCATTCCAAAGTGTGCTGGGGTTGCATAAATGGACGTTGTGCTGGAATCGCCCGAGGCATGCTGCACAGACAGAGAGGGCGGCTTTGCCTGCGCGCGACCGAAAAGACTCATTCGACGGCGAATGATTATCACGGTCATGTCTCCCGCCACGTCCCAAAGGTGTCGAGTTTGGGTTTTCGTGACCGCGTCTCGCCGGAGAGAGTGATCGCTGATTACGGGAACGGCTATTCGAGGATTGCTGGTCCCGATGACGTCCCCGTCCCCCATCGGAATGACTACTAGCAGCCTTTGCCTCCATCTGCGGGTCCCACAATACAATGAGGATAAAGACCCGCAGATTTTGATAGATGAGATGACGCAGAGCGCCAGATAATGCATGATACGGTGATATAGCGCATAGCGCATGGATAGATAATGCATGATAGGCAACATTGTGCAGAGCACGATAATGATAGATGCGGGATAAGTGCATGATCGCACGATAGATAGGATGCGGAGAGAATCAATAGGAAGGGGGGGAGGAGATGAAACAACAGGTCAGTGAATTTCTTGTCAAGTAAAAGGCACGCACAGTTTTCAGTCCATCAGACCTGACCTTGTTCCAGTACTCGTCAGAAATGGATCGAAGCAGGTTGTCGTTGAACAAGGCGATATTGAACGCGGCGCCGGGCTTCTTGAGCGCATCATGCCATTCGCAGCGCGTACGAGCTTGATAGTTGATAAGGATACGCTCGCCGTGTCCGTTTTCGAGTTGTCGGTGAGGGTGCCGATTAAGGTTGTAGAAAAACGTCGCCAACGACTTGATATGCTTCTCGGGCCAGCCCGAACGCGCCATCTCCTCGAGGAGACCATTCGATCCCATTTCCATCTGGCGCCATGTCAAGTCGATGTCTTTGATGACGTTGCGCGATGGTTTGAGCGCGGAGATTGGACGGAGAGCCAGAGCATCCTCGGCGTGAGTTATTCCGAAGGCGTCTTCCGCGACAACACGCTGGTGGTCTGCGGTGTCAGCACAGCCTTCCGGCGTGAAATAATAAAGCTCGATGTAGGAAAATTCTTCGAGTTTCTTGATTGCGAATGGAGAGGGTCGGATGGCGATGTGGTCTCCAACGATTCGAGTTTCGTCAAAGTCAGCCAGCTTGGGTTTCTTCTTCTCTGCCTCCTTTCGCTCTGCCTCAGCCTCCTTCTCTGCTTGTATACGGACTTGCTCCGCTTCCTGTTCCCGCAGTTGACGCTCTGCATCCGCCGCATCTCGATGTCGCTGCAGCTGTTGCTCCCAAATCACCTTCTTGGCCTCGTTACTATGGGTGAAATACTGGGACATTATTCAAAATGCACACAACTCAGTGCTTTTTGACCAAAATCCACACAGGTTGAGCATTTCCGACACAGCTTGGACGGAATGAAGCACAAGTGGGGCTTCTCAACACAGGTTGAACTGAGGGCAAAAATGCAACACAGCTGCAGGCAGTTCCTGTATATTACAAAACACAGGTAGAATTATGAATACACAGGTGGGACCATGGCAGAAATCCTGCACAGGTGTGGAATTCTCCCAGTCACACTCATCAATATCTCATCATCAAGTGCTGATGGTACAACAGATGGGCTGTAGAGAGAGATAAACAATTTGCACCAAAGAATGGTGGATGCTGGGGATTTGAACCTGGGAGGAGGGAACTCCGACAAGGTTCTACTGTGATTTTTCCGATTGGGTTTTTCGCAGGGGGTCTTAACCAGCAGGCCAGCCTCGTGAGGGCCGGCCAGTTGAGTCTAGCAGCCATCAATCCCCTGGAATTGGTGTGTTCCTTTGGTAGATTGCAGTGTTAGGATAGCCACCCTAACGTAGCTACCATTATTACTCTACTCTGAAGCAAACTACCTGGACGATCAGTCCATCACGCAGCACGTCAGCCACGTCATCGAATCTCAGAAACCGCGCACAACAGCGGCTTCGCTGCGCAGTGTCGTGGCCCGAGTGGTGGCGCAAACGCCAAGGAGTTGACGTGTCCCCTAGTACGTGTCATATACCGCGAGAGGTATATAACACGCGTGCAGGACCATCATCTGCCCATCCTTGCCGTGTGCTGGGACGCCGGAGCGCCAGCGACGGCTTTCTTGTCTGTCTTAGTTAAACTCACAGTTCAGGCTGTGGACCCGCGAGTATAATATTGCAACCATATATCAACGATATGATCGCATCATATATGATCAGTTGGCAACCCGACTGTGACAAAGTTGAGCAATTCACCTGTGTCAGGAAAACATGGTGGTGTGGCTCAAATCTGTCCGACCTATGTCTTTATTTTTCTCTTGTTCAACCAGAAAAAACGGACACAGGTTGGACTCAACCTGTGTTGCCACGATCCCAACCTGTGTCAGTTTGGCCATAATAATGTCCCAGTATTTCAACCATACGTTACCGTTCTTCCATGCATCGCGAAGCTGTCCGGCCACCGTATCTTGGGTAAAGTTGCCAGTGGCAACCAGTGCTGTGCGAATCGCATCGAACTCAGTAGACTCAAAATCCGGGCACAATTGCAGGTTAGGGTCCTCAGTGAGGTCAGGCATTGTAATGGAGGATGTATGGGGCAAAAAGCGATGTGGATTCTGCTTTTGAGGCGAGGTGTGCGAGACGACGTGAAGGCGATAGCTCAGAAGAAACTGCTTAGCTAATCGCCTGATCCGACATAAACTCTATTCTAGGCCACCGCTCGTGCCTCGCTAATGCCAGCGAATCTCAAACTAGGGAGGCCGGTCGCTCCGCTCCCCGGGCCGATTTTGATCCGATCAGAGCGTGCACAGCATTAGAGATATGTCGATAATATACGGAGTATATGAATACGAATACGAACGATACGACGTCGATAATATACGGAGTACTTTGAAATCTCTAGCCCAATCGAGCTTGATGTCAAAATCCCAGCTGAACCTCCGATATCACTTGTCAGAAAACTATTCAGAACTGAACAAATTTAGCATGCTACAGTAATTCAGATGATTGCTTTCGCTTTGGAACATTGGTGCTGCTGAAGAAGATACACACATCAGTTAAAACTTGAGCAGAAACTCACAAATCTTGCAACGACGTACATCATCTCATCCTCCATCGTCGTTTGGTGTGTTTCTACTGTGACGCGCATGGTGGGCATGCTAATGTGCTCGGGGCGCCCACGGTCGTCCATGTCGATCACCGACCCTATTCCTGCGAGCTGTCGAGCGTGTTGGCGTGTGTTTAGCCTATATGATCGTAGGGAATTAGTGAACACCGAGCTAGATTCACTGGCATGTGCGTACATAGCAAGCATACTGTTCATATAGACTGCGAGGGACTTCAGCTTGAGTACTAAATAGCGATGCAACTCACGTTTTCCGCTAATCAGAATGACGGACATGAAGTCGAACGTGCCGGGCTTTGTTAAAAACTGCCAGTGAAACGTTGATTGAATCCGGTTGAAGAACGTTCACGTTGACAACTCACGAGAATGATATTGAGCAGTGCCGTGAGCATGGTGAGCACTCCACGGTTGATGGCGGTCATGACGAGGAAATTGAGCAAGCGATTGGTTCTGTAACAAGGTCAGTCGGTTATCTATTTAGCACGAGGGGGGAGTTCAACGTACGACTGGACGCTCGTTTTGTTGCTCTTGAGTCGCCACCAGATGCCGACGGTGATGAGGATATCGCAGGCGAATGCCAACGCCGCCTGTGCATTGGTGGCACCCTGTACATAGATTCACAGTTGTTTTTTGTTTGGGAAACGGTGAGAAGAGAGACTCACGGAAGTTTTATCCAGCTCGGTGAACAGCTTCAATTGCGCGCTGTTCATAGTGCGGACATGGGACTGAGAACGCTAGAGTGAACGAATGGAAGAGTACGAACATGAGGCCAGTCTCTGCCGTCCCGGCGCCTGCAGCTAATTATCAGAAACAGCATTAAGGTATGCGGAGAACGTACCCAACGCCGCGAGGGAGAGTAGGGCCGTGACTAGCGGATACAACCGGTCCTGCCGGCGTACTGATCGTGAATCAAGTGAGGATTCAACTTCATTGAGAGCATGAAGACACACGTTGATAGATGCAGACCGCAAAAAAGCTGAGGGGAGGTGCATCAGCCCGAAAGCTACGATTCGAGAGGGATTGCGTACAGTTGCGCGACACATGTGGATATGTACTGGAGAACCGTTAGGTCAGCCGTGTTAATATATGCCGATGGAGTATTGCGCACCAGTGCTTCAAGTTGTACTATCCCCGACCTAGCAGGGGAGTTAGCGCTGCTCGAATGTACACATTGGAATCGCTCACCAAGGAACCAGCGGCAGCTCCTCAAAGTCCCCGAATCCCTTGATGAGAACCTGGTACATCGACGTGAAGAACAACCCCGCCTGTATGGACTCTAGAACTCTGCGCAATCTCGTCAACGGCGTCGTAGAAAGGAGAACTTTTACGAACGTGATCAAGATGACCTGAATAGTGAACAAACACATGAGGCGGAATGGTTACTGAGACAGAGAGACGACCTCACAGATGATTTGTGCCACCACGAGTCCTTTTGGTACCACAGAAAATATCTGCGACGATGAACTCCGCGACTTGAACTCTAGCCGAAAGACGCGCACGCACAAGTAGACTTGGAGGAGGCCCATTCCGTACAACCTATCCATTCTGGACGTTAGCAACCCGGAAGATAGGTGGCGTAGGTATTCCACTTGCATTGATTGAAAGAACAAGGCAATGAGCCAAACGCCATAAGTGTCGTCGAGTGGATTGCCCATAAGTACCGTGAAACCAAAGGGGGATCCGGAGTCCGGACGAAAGCTGTGGGGGTGGACGGACAAGCCAATGGCCAAGTACATCGGCTTTTTAAACCCCGTTCGCGTAGTTTTCTGACAGCGGGACTCAGATGCTTGGGGGCCGAATTAGAATAAAGACCTGAGTTCCCCGCCATACATGTCGGCTTCGGCGTCTGAGTTCGTAAGTACTTATGCCAGATTGTTACATCTTACGAGAGACCTTGCAGTTTTTTTTTGCGGTGTGTTTGAAGCCGTGGAGAGTTCTTTCCGAGGCTGAGAAGTTGTGGTTTAAAGTAGCCTCAAATTTTGAGAAACGATTATAAACCGATCTGGAGCCATAACAAGGAAATATTAGCGGGTTGAGAGAACGGCGATACACGGATGACATACTCTTTCGGCGGCGTTATTTATATGCGATGGGCGGGGATGTCTGTTCGGAGAGACAACCGGAGAGGCTAGAGGGAAATTCTAATATGAAAAACGTCCACGCCCACCAGCCAACGACCAACTGTGCACGACTTCTTTAACCGTGAGCCGATGGAAGATGCCAGCGTCTTCCTCCTGCTTCGACAGACAACAGACAACAGTTTTGGAGAGGTCCGAGTCTTGGGTGCTATGCCGCGGCCCGTCGCCAGGGTCTAGATAACACGGTGGACCGTCGCCTTGGCCTTGAATCTGCGACCATTAAGCAGCAGGTGACGTACGCCGACTCCGACTCGGCACCCCAACACACACAGAGGTGAAGGATCGAAACGATGGGCTGCTGGATGCGTCGAAGCTCGCTGCTCCACTGGCACGCCGGCGGTTGCGAGGAATCGATTCCATTGGCTGAGGACTCGGAGGGTCGACTGCGACATAGAAACGGTGGAGGGTGAAGGAGTTGTTGGGGATATGGGGAGGGAAGGGGGGGGGATTTATTATACTCGCGTGGTCCACGACATGCACAACGAGTTTACCGAAAACAAACATGTATGTACGAAGAGGGTGGTTATCCTCCCATCACAATACAAGATGTTAACGGAACACACGCTCGTTCCAGGGGTGTGAAGCTGCAAGACGCTGGCGTGCTGGAACGGGCCGGGCCACACGAGGCGGGACCACCGGCTAAAACCCCTGCGGAAAACCAGGTGGGAAAAATCGCAGTGGGACCTGGTCAGGGTTCTCCCCTCCCAGGTATAAATCCCCGGTGTCCACCCGTTACAGCAGCTGTCGCAGGTCGTCCCTTTGCGGAGCGCATGTGAAATTACCACTGAATCTTCGAGTGTGAGACGGGTCTCCCATCGAAGGACAGAGTACAAGCCAAGTCGGACCATGCAGAGGCCAGGAGCCAGACAGAGATGAGAACGGAAAGGTAGAGAACAGAGACAGACGGCGACAGAAGCTGCACGGCCAAGCGGCGATCAAGTGTCAGCACCCCGCGTCGGGAATATTACGGACGAGCCAATGTTACGAGACAGGAAGACCTGAAAGTAGAAAGCAAGCGCGAGGTCATGCGAAAAGCGACTCGAACAAGAAACGACTCATACCAAAAATAATCCGCCCTACGTCCTACGTGCTGCTACCAGCCCATCCCAGACCTCCCTGGTCTCCCAGCATAAGTCGGCGGGGTGGCCGTGGACAAATCATCCTCATCCTGGTCCTCATCGACATCGACATTGCTGACGCTGTCATCTCGCTGCCTCTGTGTCTGTGCCGCACTAGCACTAGCAGCTTTCCCTCGTCCTCTTCCCCTGCCACCCCTCCCTCGTCCCCGCCCGCGCCAACCCCGCCGTCGTGGCGCATCTCTCCCGCGTTCGCGTGTGTCTCCCCGGTCTCGGTCACGCTCGACATCCGAGTCCACGTCCATATCGTCGTCCATATCCGCCTCTTCGCGTTCCAGCTCCCGCTCGCGTGCACGTTCCCTCGCCTCCCTCACCGCACGCGTCACCCCGCGCCCCGTTCTCCCACCCCCTCCCCCACTGGCACCACCCCCACCACCACCACCGCGAGTCATCACCGCAGCCACAGGCACCATCATCACCTCCTCGGCATCGGCACTAAGCACGCTGCTCGGGGTGGGCCGCACATCCCAGGGTGTCGGGAACACCTTGAAGAACCGTCTTCTTGCGCCAGTACCATTTTTGGAGCTAGTGGGGGGTGCGGGTGCGGGTGCTGGCCCGACGTCGACGTATTGGTTCGTCATGATGCTCATGCGCTTGCGTCGTTTGCCGTTGATGCCAGTGCCTGACCCAGCTTCGTCTGCGGACGAGTAGCCGCCGCGGTCAGAGTTGTTGTTGTTCTCCTCCTCCTCCTCCTCCTCGTTATCGGACTCGTCCGAGTCATGGTCGTCCGACCCGTTCCCGTTACGCGAGGCCTGGCCTTGGCCTTGGAGGTCGTACACGAAGCGCGTGTGTTCTGTGGAGGAGTGAGTAGGGTACGAGGGGACGGACGAGAAGATTGCAAAAGAGGAGGAAGAGTGTAGGGATAGTGCGGACGGTACGACCAGGAGGCAGGATGAACGACAGCGAGAGCGACTGTGGAACGAGAGAACGGACGGGAAGGAGAGGAGTTCTGCACGGTAGCGAGATATCGACGGGACATGAAGGAGCGATAGTATTAGTACGGGAGGATGCAGGGAAGATATGAAGAGTGTGTCCAATGGAGATATTGCAAGAGAATAAACGAAAAGGCGGAGGAAACGGATGTGGGGGATATCGACGGACATGAAGGAGCCATATCATTAGTACGGGAGGATGCAGGGAAATAGATAGGTAATAAGATATGAAGGATGTGTGTCCAATGGGCATTGCGAGAGAATAAAACCAAAAAGCGTAGGAAACGGGGATACGGATGGGAAGGAAACCGCATATGAGAAAAGAAGAGAAAAAGAAGCACTCACGCGCCAACTTCTCATCCAGCTCGTCCCTCGCCAACCCGTCATCCCGCCTCGCAGACGACGACGACGCGAAGCTCAAGCCCAAATGCGCGCCAAGCGTCTGTGCTGGGACGTCCTGCATCGCCACGCTCGGCGCCGACCGCGTAGAAAGCTCTTGTAGCTGCTCCAGCGCGCGTTCTCTACAAATGCACAGGAAATCATTCAGCAAGGGGGGATGGGGACATAACAGAAAAAAACGCACCTCACCCGATCCAAAGCCCCATCGCGCAGATTAAGATCCTCCATATTGCTCTTGACGACCTCGAGCCGATATCGTGGCCCAAACCACTCAAAGTACTCGCACCACGGGAGCTCGTCGCTGACGTCGTTCTCCAGCCCGAGGGCACACGCGGTCTCGTACGTCCACGCGCGCGCGACGTTCTTGACAGTGTAGCCGCCGCCGCCGAGGAGGACGAGCGGGAGGTTGTATTTGCGGATGAATTGCACGCAGGCGGCGTGCCCCGAGAGCGAGAGGTTGAACCCGCCGAGTTTGTCGCCCGAGAGCGAGTCGGCGCCGCATTGGAGGACGATGGCGGTTGGTCGGAAGACGTCGATGATGCGCGCCATGACCGGCTCGAAAACACTCCGATACGACTCGTCCGTAATTCCATCGTCCAGCGGGACGTTCAACGAGTACCCCTTGCCCTTTCCCCGACCACAGTCGTCCTGGGTGCCCGTGCCCGGGAAGAACTCGCCAAACTTGTGGAAGCTGGCACACATGACGCGGTCGGTCGTGTAAAACGCCTCCTCGACGCCGTCGCCGTGGTGGATGTCGATGTCGATGTAGAGCACGCGCTGGTGTGTGCGCAGGAGCTCGAGGATGCACAGGACGATGTCGTTGACGAAGCAGAACCCGGAGGCTTCGCCTTTCTTCGCGTGGTGTAGCCCGCCCGCCCAGTTTATCGCGATGTCGGCTTGCCCGCTGGTGAGCCGCTGGGCTGCGGCAATGGATCCACCCGCGGAGATGGAGCAGTACTCGAAGAGCCCCTCGAACGCTGGGTTGTCTGGGAGCTCGCCGACTAGGACTAGAGGAAGAGTCAGAAAACGGCGTGAAAAACGCGGAGGAGGTAAACGCACATAGCAGCCCGCCATGGGTGAGCTCCTCCGCCGTCTCTGGCGTCACCCGGTGCAGGAAATTCACGTATTCGTCGGTATGAAAAGCCGACATCGCCTGTGGTGTAGCGCGTTTGGGACGCTGGCTCGTTCGTCAGACGCTGAATCGTCTCGGGAGATTCACGGGCGTACCAGTACATGCATTTTATCGAGCATTCCGTAGGCGCTGACCAGGTCGTGGGTGACGCGTACTCGGTGCGGCTTCATGGGGTGGCCGGGACCGTAGGTGTATCCCCCGACATCCGCTGCGACGCCAGTAAGGTGGGGGATTAAGAGACGATAACAACGCACGGTCGTAGTAGTATGCCACTCGTCGGTTCGACATGGTGGTCATGCGGGCGTCTGAGTGTGAGTCGGAAGTAGCGGGGTAACGCTGTGACTCTGTGACTAAACGGTCCTCTCACAACGACGACCATGATTCAGGGCCAGGATAGCTTCGTATTCTTCCCTCCTGCGACGACTGCCTGGCCTTCGAGAGCTTCCTTAGTCTCTTTTTACAGGTGCTGGTGGTCTACTCTGCCTTTCTCGACTTTTCCGACCTAGAGATAGCCTGGTGCCGAGCATTTCTTCCGTTTATTGTTACATTTCTACCACTCAGTAAACCTGCACCTCTACCTGGTTCGACCGAATCGACCCCTCCAGCGTCGCCTTCAACCCATGCAACCCAGGCTTTCCAAACGTCACAAGCACCTTCCCATCCGCACCCGTCGTCGCACCGCTCACATCCAGCGCCACACCAGCCACAGGCAGCCCCGTGCTACCATCCGTCACCGTAAACCGCGTCGGCACGCCCTTCCTCGCCGTCTTGGGCCCCTTGAGCTTCAAGAAATGCGCCGCATTGAAGGCGTCAAACGCCCACAGCACCTCGTCCGTCGCGGGGTGGTTGATCTCCTGCTGGCACCCTCCCACCGGCGTGAACGCGTAGTTGAGGAGAATCCCCCAGAATTGCGTAGCGGTTTGGGTGGAGGAGGCGATGGAGGTGACGAAGTAGTCGTCGAATTCGGTGGAGAACGTCCTTTTTTTTTGGGCTCGTGATCAGTTGTGAATAACTACAGCAAAGCGCAAAGAACTCACCCATCCCACTGGAACCCCCCTTGTTTCGCCGCGTCGTCCAACGCAGACGTACACGTCGGCCCCGGAAACACATTCGCCCCGTCATTCGTGCCGTCGCAGTGGTGCGTCCCGCCCGACACGGTGGTGACGTTATGTCCCATGGTGACGATGACGCCTTCGAAGATCGTCTTGTCGGCACCTTCGATCCGCAGGTTGACGCGGGTCGGGTGGTTTTTCGCTGGGACGGCGCTGACGCTGGAGATCAGAGCAGCAGCGGTGTACAAGAGGGCAGTGGGGAAGAACATGGTGAAAGGTTGGGACTCGGAGGAGGCTCGTACGTCCTGGCTCGCGTTATGCTGCATATATACCTCCCCGCTTGAACCGCTTCCACTGTTCCAGGAACAAGATGTGGCATCTGTCAGCTCTAGTGCGCAATTTACGGATTTTTACGGATGTTTGTGCAGCGGGCTTGCGTTGCATTCAACGAACTTGAACTATAACTTGAACGTCTTCCTTCAAGTCTAGGTCGTTCAGCTGGTGAATCGGAGCTGCTGTCCTGGCACTAAGTACTCGTCAGACCAACTGTTTACCGCCATTCCTCAGTGTAGAAATCAAATACAACTCACTCACGGTAGTGTCAGTGTCAGATCCTGCCAGTGACAACGTTCACAAGACACTTGGACGCCCCGGCGAGCACCCAGAATTCACTGGACCATTACGTCTGGACTCTGTAGTAGCCCGGATCTAGGTGTCGGCTCTGCGTTTCACACAGGCACAGTAGATTTGACGTTGCGCGGCAGGAATGTTAAAGGTGGCGAAATTTTAGATGGAATAATCTGGGGAATGAGGAACAGAAGCGAGGATATCGATCTCACGACGTTCTTCTGTCAATGCTGAGGGAGTTCCTGTCGAAATTTTTTGTCCTTCTCCCCGCGCACACCCACTGCAACACATTTCAGCTCAAGAGACGTCTTGCGCTGCGCCGCTGAACTGACACCCACCATCGCCCATCCCAAGGTTACAACAGAGCCTTTCAACACGGATCTCCCGATGTATTACTGGCTTCAGCGGCCGGAGAACGCATCGAAGTTGAAAGCGATTTGCGCTCCGCATGCAGGCTACGACGCCGGAGGGCATGTTTTCCCGTGGGTCATATCTTCGAATTCATTGCTCGCGACGCTGAATGTTCGACGGAAAAGGATTCGATTGGGGAGAACTTGCCGCAGGGAGTATTATCGTGGATGTGGGATGTGGGAATGGGCATATTTCGTTGCCGATTGCCAGGAAGTACCCGGCGCTGCGGTTTATCAACCAGGATTTGGAGCAACAGATAGAGCAAGCCAAGATGGTGCGTAGAATGAGCCATGAGACGAGGCGGATCTCATCACCCACAGTATTGGGAGACAAATCTGCCGTCTCACGTTCAGAATAAGCTGGTGGAGTTTCAAGGCAAGTGACGCACGATTCTTTTGCCCATGCAACCGCCAACTCTACTCGTAGTCCACGACTTTTTCGACCCTGAGCCCGTGAAAGACGCCAACGTCTTCCTCCTGCGGCACATCGCGCACAACTGGGCCGACGACCGACTAGTGAAGATACTGCAGAACCTGCGAGACGCAGCGCAGCCGGACAAAAAGCTGGTTCTTCTCGATAAGATTCTACCCGTCGCGGCGACGGAAGGCTCTTACGCTGCGGCCAACGACATCTTTGGGGCCAAGAAAGCCGTTGCGCCCGCGCCGCTGCTGCCCAACTGGGGTATTGGAATGGCTGAGTTCTATTACTATGACATTGGGGTGAATGCGCGTTCGTTTTGGCCACCGAAATAAGCTAAGGAATCGGTTGGAAGGTGTATCTCATGCTAGGTGGCGTCGAGCGTACCTTGGGAGGCTTTGTGGATGTGTTGCAGAAGGGTAATTGGAGACCGGGGCGAGTCTATCATTGTCCGGATTCGCATCAGAGCCCCCTCGTAACCGTTCCTGTGTAGAAAAACCTCGTTTTTGCCAATGGAGAAGGCCCGATAACGGATAAACGAGTGCCGTTCGGCCACGGGCGTAGACAACACTTGCTGTGGAGTCGCATGGGCCATAAATCTACACAGCAGATGAAGGAGGCCGCCTCGGCACTCCAGCACGCGCAATGGAAGCAGGAGAGAAGGAGCGAAACGAGTATGTAAGCAGATCATAATGGTCACGTGAGGTGACACCTCGTTCCAAGCTTGCTTCCGACCGTCATCATGCTCCCCGAGTGCAAGCTTTCTGTCCTCGATAAGCTTTCGCCGTATATCAGGGTGCGTTGACCGAGCGTTCCGGAGGAGTCTAGGTCTCACTATCGAGTAGCGCTTGGCGAAGAATGTGTGCTCTGCGCGTCCTTCCACCACTGCACTCCGCGACGTGAAAATTTTGGTCCAAGAGCTTGACCAATGCCACGATGACGACGTCAACTTCTTTCTACCGGTCGCGTATACCCTCATTGATCCTGCACGCCTTCCGAAAGAAGAACACTACGATCCTGATGTGGCGTCTCCGGAGACGGCCTTGCACATCCACCTAGCAATCCTGCTGCTGCCCTGTGTTGCGCGGAACCCTGTCATGGCTCAGTCGGCAGAAGTTGCAGCTGAAATGTGGCCTCGCTTCTGGGCCTGGGCCCTCTTTCTCGACCACAACCTCTCGTTCCTGACACACATTCCCGCCGCAGAGCGCTCAGATGCTCTCCTTTACACCACCTTCTTGAAGATTGTCGGAGGATTCTGCGACCACGCGGAGACGAAGGTCCAGATCTTTGCTTCCCCTGATATATTGCTGGTCTGTGCAAAAGGATGGAGGCGCATTCACCAGTCTCCATGGAAGAGTTCTAGGTTCGCGATCAAGTGCTATGGAAACATGCATGACCTGCTCGTCGACCACTACGTTGCACCGCCGGATCTCACGCCCTTTATCCCTACGTTGCTCGAAGGAACGGGCGGCACCTTCGAGCAGCTTGCCGATACCATGATTCGCCATTTCAAAAGCACTGCCCATGCGATGATTCGTGAGCAGGACGTTAACTTCCCCGGCCGTGCGCTCGCAATGATAATTCGCCTTTCTCCTACCCACATTCGAGAACGTCTAGCCGATAGAAGACGAGGTCCTCCGCAGTCTCAGCCGCGGGCGCTCTGTCCCCTTTGGACCGCTTTGCTCTCTCGCGGCCTCGTGCCTGTCATTCTGCGTATCGTAGGCAACATCTGCGACACAGGCATGGCATTTCAGAATGCGTTTATGACTCTCAAACAGGCACTGTTTGTGCTTGCCGAAGTCCTTGTGACGCCCTCTGGGACTGTGCACCTCCCGAACGCCATCCATTGCGGCCTCATCCACTCCGTCCTCAAGATCTCTGCCAGCGGTTTAGAGCCGAACTTGCGAGATAACTTGGAAGAATTCCTCATCGACATTATGCCCTCTAACCTGCATCGATTCGGGGTGCTTGCGGCTATTGCGGACAAGATGGGGGAACTGAATAACTTGAGCGCCGCCGACAAATTCCAAACATCTCAGCGTCTCTATGACTGGCTCGCTATCCAAGCACCGCTCAAGGATCGTCTCTCCGTGTACGAAAAATACTGTTCGAGGAATGGGGCTAAATTCAAGAACTGTGCAAATATGAAGGTGTGTTTTGCAATCCTACGAGACCATTCCATCAACTTGGTCGAAGTGCGGACGGATATGCGACAAGTATGATCTAAAGTGCTGTTCCGGCTGCAAGACGTTCCTTTATTGCTCGCGGGAATGCCAAAAGAAGGATTGGCACGGAGGAGGTCACCGAGACGCATGTGCTGCCCATGCTTCAGCATACCTGGGTAGGTTCCTTTGCCCAACCTCCGCCACTAGTCGGGCTGATCACTTCATTGAGACTCCTACGGAACCAACCTATCCGTCCCTGACATATCCTTCCTCCGCTTCCAAATGGACCACGATTACGCCAAGGCACGCTCTGAAGTCGTCGCGAAACAAGCATCGGCCATGGCAAACGGCGAGGAAATGACTGTCGTGCGCTTTAACTACGGGCTTGGGAACGCTGGAGGTCTGAGCATCGATGTTGTCCCGTATCGCGAGATCGAAGCTCAGCTGGAAGGAAGAGCGGCAAGCTGGACCAATCTTGTCTCGCGCGCAGAGAAAAGTGAAGGGCGCATAGAGTTGCACATAGCTCGCGTCTGCGTTGTAGACCGACACTGCGAGCGATGTGTTCCGCTTCCATGGTGCACGAGTCAGCCCTTGCGCCCGGAGTTGGAGAAAATCGTGTTCGAGCAGTCAGCCTCGTTCCGGAACTGGGAGGCGCCGGTGATGGTCAAGAAGTATAATAAGCTGCTAGCTGCGAGAGCGAAGGATGTGATAGAATTTCATTGAGTAGATAAATAACATTTCTTGTTCTTTTTCTTGTTATCTTGAATAATCAAGCTCAACCAACCAGATGAAATCGTCCACAGACGTGCGTAACACTAGTCCGAGTTGACCGGAATCCCAGCGTCCGAGATGGCCGGGATTAAGCCGTGATTTCGGCTTGCCGAGTCACGTCACCCTATCACCGGCGCTTAAGTGGCTTGCACCGAACGACATGGTGTTGTTCTTCACTTCGACTGGTTCGTCGTCGTGCAACATCTATTCTTTGTATCTCAGCAGGTCTCAGCGCACACTCCGCCAATAACAATCTACATGGGCAAAGACAAAGTCGAGAGTCAGTCTTTTCTTCCGGGCACATATGGAGAGGATCTGGGCTCAGACGCGCTCGGAATCCACTCGCTCCGTCAAATATGCACGAATACTCACTGGGGGCACAGACGAAGACCTGATCAAGTACGCCGTGCCGTCGGACATCTGGTTCCACGTCGACAAGCTCTCCTCCGCGCACGTCTACCTTCGTCTCCCGGAAGATGGCTCCATGACATGGGATGCAATCCCCGCGCCCCTGCTCACGGACTGTGCGCAGCTCGTCAAAGCGAATTCGATTGAAGGTCAGGCCTGCCCTTGACGCGCTATGACTCTTGCTGATTGAGCTCCAGGGAACAAGAAGGACAATCTGACAATAATCTACACGCCTTCCGACAACCTCAAGGTATCAAATATCTCGATATGTCTCGGATTCCCGCTGATCATCCGTGTTGGACAGAAAACAGGAGATATGGCGGTTGGCCAGGTGTCTTTTCACAATGATAAACGGGTCAGCGTTTCGATTCCACCGATATTATATAGGTAAAAACTGAAGGATGGAAGTAGGTCAAGCGTGGTATGTATCCAGTCTATTAATACGACCCACTAAATCTGTGGCTGACCACTGACGCCACACACAGTACACGTTCCGACGCGCGAAAACGCCATCGTGAACCGGCTTAACAAGACGAAATCCGAGCGCGTCGTCGACCACGAACAGGAGCGTGTTGACCGTATGAAACGTGAAGGCGCGGCGCGGAGGGCGATAGCGGCCGAGAAGGTGTGTCCTAGTATTTCTAATCCCTTTCGCTGCGCGACATATTGACTGCTCGCTTGAAGAAAAAGGCCGATGCGGAGCTGGCGAAGGTGCGAGAGGTGGAGAAGAAGATGCGCTCGTATGATAGTCTATTCGAGCAGCAGCAGCTCGAGGGAGAAGAGGACGAGGACGAGGATGGAAGCAAGGGCAAATCGGTCAGGGAGTTGGAAGAGGATTTCATGTGAAGTTACAAGCGGTGAACGATTTGGCAGGCCCAGCCTTTTATTGACTCATACGAAGAAGAAATGGGTGGTCAAGAATGAGTCCGGTGGCACCGGCATATTTCGTGGCCGAGTGTGTGATTCGTCACACTCCGTCTCTCTTGCTTCCTGCCTCCACATCGCTTGCACAATCCATAGCCAACCTTGCCGCGCTAGCTCTCTACGATCTCTCCACGAACTGCGACCTCATGGGACAATATTGGAAGCTTGTCAACCTCGACAAACGTCGCGAGGAGTTCGGTGGCAAGCTGGGAGAAGCACTATGTGCCGCGCCCGGCTCAAGTTTGAATGTCTTCCTTCGAAAGCTGGTGTTCCCTCCGCTGGAAAATGCGGTGCTTGAATACAAGCCAGGGCCGGTCGTCAACAGACGTCTCAGGCTGCCTCAAAGAGCGTCCCACCGGTGCGCTATGCAGCGCTCTCCTCTTGCCACCCACTCACTTTTCCTTCCGCAGCATCTCCCGTCATTCCAAATTCCTGTCTGACCTCCCCACCGAGCTCATTGACGAGGTTTTCGGATGTCTTGTCGACATTTTCGATATCCTCGTTCTGAGCATGTCCTGCCAGCTGCTGTGGTCGATCGGGCGCCGACATATCTACGCTGCCATGACACAAAAGGCCAACGACTTCTCGTGGGCTGGGGATCGTCTCATGGTCGTTGGGGACTACCTCGACAATAAGGACATCCCTGAATGCCTCCTCACCGCCGAAGAGCGGACCTCACTGCTTGATCGCCCACCGGCATACAAGGATAGAAAACCCAGACTCTACGACTATCCTTATGAACAGGCTTCCGACTGGCTTCAATGGCTCCGGTATGGTGTTAAAATCAAGCTTGGGGATCGCCTGGGGTGGAGCAGCGACTGGCACTTGTTCGACGTGCTGGTCAACTACAAGCCGACCGAGGTGCCCAGCTATGAAGAACCCCCGGTACTGCGGAATCTCACCAAGCGCCGATACGTGGTCGGAAAGAGGCTGCTTCAGCTCCGGAGAGACTACCAAGACTCCGAAATCCAACTCGGCGACGTTACGCTCGGCGACCTTGTTTATTCTCGCATATGCTGGTCTTCTGACCCCTCTGCTAACATTGCCTATGAGGGAGACATTCATCGAGGTGTTTGGGCCGGAGATCGATTCGATATCGTTTCCGAAGAATGGCTAGACAGTCTGGATGTTTCGGAAGAAGGAAACGGCTGGCTAGATGTTTCGAGCGAGGCGCTGGACGAGATGGTGAATATCTGGACTGCGGCCTTTTCCTATTAAGGCGAAGACTAAGTAGACCTAGTCGGAGTCTCCCAAGATTCTCCGAGTCTTCAAGTTTCTCGTATTCGTTGTACTTATTAATGTCAGAATTATTTACATCTCCTCATTTCTGCCACTGCTGTGTTCCATCAGAGGATTCTACGGCACCAAACAACACCATCACGCCTTGCTCCGAACCATGACGGTCGTCCGATCCGCAATCTCACGAGTTAGCCAGTCGCAAGCCAGTCGCCGCCGTTTCCTGCGAAGAGTCGCCGAAGACTGAGCTAGCCTGCCGTATCATGATTGGCTCTGCAGTGAATGCCAGTGATTCCTCCAGCTTGGCAACCGGACCCGGTTGGGACCCGGCTCTTGTCCAGACTCCAGCATCCCAGGAAAGATTTCTCTCCGCCTGATAGGTGTGCTCTGCTCCAGTGCTACCCTCACGAATGTCAGACTCACAGTCGTGCCATCGGTCTTTTCGGGAGAACTCCGAGTCGGCAGGTGCTGCGCATGGACCGTGATGTTCTCGAGCAGCGGCGAACTCAAAGGGATTCGCAGGACAATTCAGGTGCGACGTCGATAACTGTCAGTTCGTCGTCCTGTGGCTGCTCCGCTCCAATAGACGTATGGTATCGGCCGAGGACCTCCGAATCCGTCATCCTATGTCTGTTGCTCTCACGCAACGTTGCCAGAGGCTGCTCTGCGTGGGCTCTGGCAGCCCCATTCGACCGTGGTGGCGCCAACGAGAACGCCCCTTAACAGACACGGAACAAGTTATTTCTATCTTCGACTATTGCCGTACCAAAACGCTGAGAAGGTCCCGAGGTTTGACCAAGTTATAATTCTCGACGTCGTTTGCCAGTGGCGTGTGGCTTCACTCGAATGTGCGGCGACATGCCAATCCTCAAAGGTCCAATTCCTGCCTAGGCCCGTCGCAGAAACAAACACTCTCGGCCTGCTCTCACGCAGCTGGAGACTTCGGAAGAAGGAAAAAACTGGTCAGATGTATCGAGCGAGGCGCTGGACGAGATGGTGTACATTTGGACGGCCCAGTGACTGCGTCAGTTCACAGCTATTCAAGTTGAAGCGAACACTCGACTCTTTTTCTCGTATTCCTTGTATCTATTCTACAACATCTTCCAAATCTCTCAGCGGTTTCAGATGTCGCCGAGCTTAGGTACCAGAGGGAGGCCAGACTCCGGCCAGTGCACAGACTCCGGCTAGACGTGACATCCTATCAAATTTGCCATCTTCGGCCCGGGAACGTCACGGGTTGCCAGCGCGACGTTGGCATCTTTGACTCTCCCACTCATGCTACCCAACGAGCTCATCCTCGAGATCTTCAAAAACGTTTCCCGTCATGAACTCCTCTCCTCCGCCTCTGCATCGCACAAGTTTTGTCAGCTCGCGCGGACATTCCTCTTCACAAAGCTGCATTTTATGCCCTACGCTCTCCAGGACGGCGTCCTCAGACTACCGCCCGAGGATGATGTGCTGGAGCTCATTCACAAGCTCACGTTCTTCGCATCGCCCGCCATCGCTCCTCTGGTGCGGTCTGTGTACGTCAACAGGCTGTCGATGTCCCCGTCGTACACCGGTCCCATGATGTCGAGGGGAATAGAGAAAGCGGAATTCGACCTGGAGGAAGGAACACACGCGCTTCTCGATCTTTTCTTCCGCTTCCTGGACAAGTTCGAGGGGCTAACGACACTCTGCGCCGCGAAGATTCCCTTCACCCAAAACGCACTCGAAAGTCTTGCTCGAGTCCACGCACCGCTAAAACTCGAGATTATCTTCTGCTCCCTGTCACCAGGCCTCACCCTCACCACGAATCCGGGTAAATTACGCATCCGCCACTTCGACATCTGCAAAAGCCCGGACACCGATCTGTGGCTTTCCCTCATCGACCCGAACGCGCTCCACGAAATCGAGATATTCGGCGTTCGGGACTTTCCTCGACATAATCTCCGACCGTTCCCCGTCTTCCCTCATGTGTGGCACATGGTTCTCTTGCTTCGCTGGGAGAACGTCGCTGTCGATCTGCCCGTGTTGAAACGCGCCTTTCCCGGCGTGAGGGAGCTGAATTTTCAGGCCTCGTACTCAACCCCAGATCCCTATCTGCTGCTAGACGAGCTGCCGCGAGTATTTCCCGTGCTCGAAACTATCGAGGCGCCGCACGAGTCGATTCCGATATTTCTCCCTGGTACATTGTTACAGAAGCTCCACCTGGAGATGTGCGATTCAGACGAGCTCCTTCTGGCACTGGAGAGGGCCGGGGCACACTTTCCAAAGACGATCAGGACCCTTGACATGTCTATGCACTCCCGCGACAACACCACACTCACCATGATTTTCGCCTATTTCCCTGTGCTAGAAGATTTAGAGCTCGTTATTTATACTTATGGCCTCGACGACGATACTCTGAAAGCGGTGAGCGGCCTTCTACCTCGTCAGATGCGAGCTTATTCTCCAAGGCTCTCGCGTTCCTCTCCATCCTTCCGTCTATTCTTCCTCGCACTCTCACAAGACTCAACATCAACTACGACCTCGAAGGAGACTCGGAGGAAGTCAGCATTGATTCGGCCAGCTTCGATATCCCGAATCCTCGGGCGCTACACGGTCAACTTATGGCGCGCTGTCCGGACTTGACGACTATTTGGCTTGGAGGGCTACCGAAGTTTTCGCTCGGATGGAGTGTAGAAGACGGATTCGACATACTTAACCTAGTGGGCAATGGATTGTAAAGGATGAACAGCAATCCAGAGGTTAGCGCTTCAAACATGACCGAATAAGGTCATTATCCCAAGGCGTGGATGAGCCGTCTCACCGATACATCGTCTTTTTTTTTCCGGTCCGCGTGCGGCCCGGGATCGGAACAAATTATGATTCATCAGATGTCACCCATCATTGCGTGTTGCTCCGACCCACGATAATCCAGGAGCTATTACATTACCAGTCTCCGCTCTTTTGCGACGACTTCACTCCAGTCTGCCCGAATATCAAGACTCAAGCCCGCCACGTCGCAACTCGTACGCGTGGGTCCTGCGAGTTGCGAGATGGATTGAGCTTCCGTCGTTCTTCCTTACTAGTAGCTCAGGGCCCTGCAGTGTGCACCTGCGATAGATTTTTTGGACATTCAAAAACTGCCACACTCACAGATACGCTGTCACCGTCTGCGCGAGAACCCCGCGAGAAGCCTGGTGCTGCGCATGGAGCCCCGTACGTCCTTGTTATTCCCGAGCCGCGGTGAACTGACTGCCACTTGTATGAGTTCCTCGCCCTGCTTGTGGAGTGGCTGCTCCAGTGTACTGGACCCCGAACGACTGCCGAGCGTATGACATGGCCGAGCCCGGCCGAGTCTGTCATCCCATGCTTTTACCGCTTCTCTTCTCTTCTCTTCTCACGCAGTGTGGAGGTCGCTCTGCAATTGCTGCATGTGTTTTGGTGGCCCACTCGGAGTCTAGAACTCCGTTGCACAGGACGGCGCTGACAGTCGCGAGGTTCCCCTGCGGAACTCGTCATAATTGCTGGTAGTCAGGTTCGTGAAAGATTTTTCGGTTAGGAAAGATTATGTTGCTATTTTAACATGGACGCCAGAAAATGCGGCGGTCAATGGACCTTTGCCCTGGCAAAGCAAACCGCACTAAGAGCGGTGACTTGCGTCGGCTATCTGATATGCCGCCAGAGAAGATTGCGAAGGGGTGATGTATCCTTCCTCCGCTTTCGACTTCTAATAGGGTGCTTTCTGGACGCGGCGGGCATACGGCAGATCCATAAGAGTCAACTCCGCCCCATCGATGCACGAACGCTCCCGAACCTGACCTGGAATAAGTCATCTCTGTCCCCTCGACTATCCGGATTCATACTCGAAGGCTCCGAGGTTTCACCAAGTTATCGACGTCGTTTGGCGTCCGGCTGGATTCGAATCCGCGCCAAAATGTCCTCGAAGCTTGAATTCTCCGTCTACAAGAAGACTATCGGCCCGCTCTCGGACCCTTGACCGTTCCCACGTCTGCGGCTTGATTAAATGGCCAAGAAGGCGCAGCTTATTTCTGTCGGTGAGGAGATTTGCCGCCCCAAATTCTGCGCGCGCTCTCCGTCATCAATGCCAGCAGTATTTAGCCTGTTCTAGCCTCATGTCATTTTTATTCATACGACAACGACAGGTTCGCTTCTTTTTCTCACTATCTAATTAACCCACGACTGCCAGCCAAAGAATCTAGATTCCCTCAACGCGGCGAAAGAAGAATGGGGCGGTTATTGCTATCTCGTTGCTTGTCAATGGTATGGCTTCGCGAGCAGCTGAGGCTTTTATATAAACGCGCTGATCGACCGCCCTTGTCCGTGCTGACATGTCGTTCCGCCCAGGTCTGAGCGAGCCAAAGCCAGGGCCGTATTTGACCCATCCGTCGCTCCGTGAGCTGTCCTTGTCTCCTCGCTTCGCACTTCGCGCTGATTTTGGATAATACCAGGTATTCGCGACGTCGCGGACGCGCACAAGGTGTTGGAGGCCGTTCGCCTGAATATATCGCCTCTCATTCGGCGGCGGTTGTTTGCTCATGAACGGGCACAGCTTAGAAGCGGGAACGTCTTCGTCTGGGAGGAGTGTGATGTAGATGAAGGTGGCTTGGTCCGCTGGACGGAAGGTCGGCGATGGTGAGTTCGAATCTACAAAGCCGACTACCAACTCAATCGATAAATCCTACCAGGTCGCAGAGCAGGATGCGCGGCGACTTCCTGTTTTACGAAGAAAAAGTGGAGACCACGTCCGAGGAGAAGCAAGCCAAGGCCGCTCGTCGGTATGTCGTCTGCTTTCTAAAATTGCCGATAGATTCACTCCGTCATGCCAGTGCTAGCAAAGCTGCTGATTCGTCCCTGGACTTTCCCCCGCCGCCGAAGCGAAAAGATCGCCCAGCGAAGCAAGATGGGTTGACGAAGCAAACGTACTCGGTGACCGTTCGTCCAACTGGCCCGGGAGCGGATGCTGCACCACGCAAGTGGCATCTGGTGGCTTACTTCTCGGTGTGTTGCAACTTCAAAGTCCTACTACGTCTTAATGTATTGGGACTTTCAAGACCTTTGACTACGCGCTGCTCCCAGTCGTCGATGACTATGGCTATCTTCGAGACCTTCGCATCTCAAACGGTATCTTCATGCGCAGCCGTGTGCTGTGTGCTGTCGCGCGCGAGCACGTCCCCAGCTCATCCAAGACGGACCCGAAATCCAATTGCGCGCGAGAATCTCAATCTCCAGCCAGCCCCGCCGTTGAACTAGTCGCACCGGCTAGTTGTCCAGGCTTCTCATCGTCCAACAACTACAACTACACGTCCTATGCGCTTCCCCCTCCCGAACTCTACCCGCGTTCAGGCTCGATCCCGCGCGTGAGCCTACCACCATTCTCTTCTCTCGGATATCCGACCTCAAAAGCTTTGTTGGGCCAACCGTATTCTTCCCCGCATGGAGCTCAGGCTTTATCCCGCGAGGATCGTCGTCTATTGAACAGTTTGCGCGTAGTTATCTGACTATTATGTATCCGAATGGGACGGTCGTTGTCGTGCACTGAACGAGATTATCGGGAGCTTTTCCTGGGAAGGATAATGATAATCGTGCAAGTAAGTCTCCGATAAGAAAGAAGATGTGAGATAAGGTTCAATCGGCTCGTTGTGGTATTTTTAATTTTAGCAGAAGACACGGTTTTAACCCTCTCAATCCCCCGAGTTTAATGCGAGCGGCCGATTTCCCGAAATCGGCTGAATTAGTCGGGAGATTTACCTAATTGGGCAGTCGTGTCACATCACTGATCAGTGTAACGGTTTCTCCGGACGCTCATCATGAAGGAAATCCTGTACCTCAAGGCTGGATCACCGGCGAACTACCTCGGCACGCACTTTTGGAATACATGTACGCAGAAGAGCTACTTCTCCCATGACGAAGCCTTCGGTCCCGGGAATAAGCCGACTCGAAGGTCGACAACGGCGTCTTTTCGCGAGGGATTGAATCACAAGGTAGTTGCTGATTCCGAGCTTGAAAGATGTTTTCTGTCATTCTAGGAGCGGCGACTTCTTCCTCCCGTTTGCGGGTATCTGATGACAAAGGTGAGTTGGGCTTTCCGCGCTAGCGTCTTTCTGGCATTGATTTGTGCAGCGGACGCGCTCCCAGCGGTTTCAAGGATATATCCTAGCTCGTGAAAATCAAGCAAAAACTTCAAATGGCATCGCCTACAGACAGGAAACCGTTGCCAAGAGCGCATGATCAGACGGATATCGATTTCGAAGAACTCGCCGGCGCCGCCGCTGCCGTGTCCTCTGCCGTGTAAATCCGTGATATTCGGTTCGAGTCGGATTTTAACCGACTGTATTATGTCCACACGCGGTACAGAAGATCCCAGACGTTCCCAAGTGGGAATCGGAGGACAGCGAGGGAAATTGGGCAGTTCTACACGAAAATTCGTGAGGTACGATGAGGTATGTGTATAAATCTTCCATGCAACGGACAACATCTACGCGCGAGATTCTGATACGCCACTCTGTAGAATACAGGTGTCATGGAGCGGACTATCTGCTCCTTCTTGGAAGAGTGCGATATGATTCAGGTACGGGCCCCGGGCGGGGTTCGGACTGAGTTGGACGCGCGAAAATAGGGAATCCAGCTGACGCATGAGACGGCGAGGTTTGGCTCATTCATCGACTCTTCACTTGTATCATTACGGGATGCGACCTGTGAGGGAGAAAGCATCCCCGTCAGGTCTTTTCCGACACTCTCCCAGCCTCAGGTCAATCCAAATTTAACCGTTGCTCCTCACTCTATGTACAGTCGTCCCGCCTGGCGTAAAACCCTCAATAACGCGCATATCCTTCGGAGCCTGAACGAACTTGCGGTTATGAGTCTCCCTATACAACATCCCATGGAATGGCACGAACAGGTGTGCGATAATACACACCTTCACGCCAAACGTATGTCCATCTTCCAGCCACCGACACTAACAGACAATCTCATTTATTCTTTCACCCCTCTTCGTCACCTCATGAACAGCCCACGCACATATATCACACCTCCGCTGTCTTGTCGGCTCACATCGAGAGCGCAACCCTCCCTCTACGGTAAGCAACCGCAGTACTCCGCCGCCCCGCGTTCACATCGGCTTCTCTATCGATCCTCCTTATTCGCATGTAGCCTAAAAGGATCCCTATGGCCCTTCGCCGCCGGACAGTTGTGCGAGGGACTTGCACCGTTTTCAGAACTCCGTGGTGCCTTCCCACTCTCCGGTACCGAGGCCGCCGGCGACGCCTCGAGAGCCGCATCTCCAGGCTTATAATCTGTTAGCACCGCAACTGGGCACTTTTTCATTTGAGGCGCAATGCGACCAGAGGACGCGGATTCTCGCCAGCTGCGAGAACTCCATATGAAGAGCTGCAGGCAATGACGATAGAGCGGTGGACACTAAGCCGGCGCCCAGGTGAGTAAGAACTCACGCAGGCACGCCCCTCTTTGGTCTGGTTACTTCCTCCTTATTCCCACTCACACGCAACTCAGCACACAACTTGAAGCCGACCCAGATCCTTCCTTCCCGACGGTCTTCGGCCTCTGTTCGAATGGCTCTCATTCAGAGGCTGACCTCTATTCGGCGGTCTTCTTATCCTCCCTCGGTACGACACAAGAAAGGCTCTTTCTCCTCGAGTCGGCGTGGACCGTCGAAATATTTGCCGCTGAACGGTGCAGGATATTGGATTAATGCGACGAGATTTGTGGGGGCCGGCAGGCTTGAGAGACGGATATCTCAATGTGGGTTACGTGGAGGTGGAGGGGCGGACGACGACAAGTAGGGAAGGGCATCATGAGTGCGACACCGGTACAATCACCTTCCGGGTGCGTATGCTCCTAAATTCTCCTGCATTTTGAGCGTTGTTCTGATTTCCAACCGCAGGCGCGCGCAAGGAACTGTGGGTGGCCGTTACACATGCTCGCACTGGGGGCCAATCCGACGGTGAACTCGCCCGGAAAAAGAGCCCCATTTCGAGGAACACCTTGGCCGCCGGTGGATCTGTCCGCGGGGCCACCCTCTGTGAGACTCTTCGCCTACCATTGCGTGTAACGCAGCCAAAGACATAGCTTCGTTTCTCCGAACATTACGTGCAAGTAATTTCTGCGATGTTCAGAAGAAACACGTAAGCTCTCCGAGTCTGGCCGCGGATTCATGCTAGCGCCGCGACTGTGGGTGTGGATGTGGGCACATATCACACGACAATACCAAGAATCAACAGTTCCCCGGGCCGTCGACAGTGAGAGTAACTTCGACGTATAATTTGAACACCGGCGGAGGGACATGTCTCGCCTCCGTACCGTTGCCGTCTAGACCTACTCAGCTTTCACCAAATTCAACTCGTGGCTCGTTCGAATTTGCATTCACGGCGCCCGAGGTTCTTCGCCTGGAGCATTAGATAGATTGACGGAAAGGTACCGGGTTCTTATAAGTCCGTGTTACTGTAACCCACAGTCGACAGGGATCTCTGAACGCAGACGCATTCTGATTGACGAATCTTCTGGCGGTGCGAACCGGGCCGAGTTCAAGGGATGAGTCCGGGCCGTCCCGTGCTCAATTCTCACCCCGTCATCCATTGACCATCGATCATCGATCATCAGCCACGTTTTTTCGCCCTGCTTCAGCATGTCCACATCGCCAAAGCTCGCACCGCAGCGTCTCAACGAGCTTCCGCTCAAATATCGGGTGCGTTGCAGAGTCAATCTATGCACTCTCGAATACTCAGGTTCTCGAGTACAGAAAACTGTCAAAGGAGTGCTAGCAGGAGGAGCGGACTATACGCGCGACCTCGTCCGTCTCACTGCCCTGATCAAATTGGCCACATCGAAGGAGATTTTATCGCTCCTCCCACTTTTCCATGCTATCCTTGATCCCCGTCGCATTCCACCCGGTGCTCAACTCGAAAATCTGACCTTGGACTCGCGGTGTGCTGTTACTTCGGCAGACTGGGCCATACATATTCTTATGCAAGATTCCACCCTCCCTGCGCATGTTATCAGGGAACATATCTGGGCACGCATGGTTGACTGGCTGAGCTTCCTTCATGCGTACGGCGCACACCTTCCGTCGGATTTGCGCCCCCCTCTCATGCTTTCCCCGCTCACGCTTTGTCGATTTGTTCGATACAGCCTCGAATTGACGGTCTCGAAAGAGGAACTGCAGCACACCGTTGCAAATCTGAAGTTCCTCACACTATTGCTCTCGGGCTGGGAAGCCAGCTTAGGGATGCCCCACGACTCTTTCTTCATGGCGGTGCTCGGTGCGGTGATGTCCTGTATCTACGCATTCGAGGACTCCCCGCTTCCGGGCCAGATGATCATCGACGCCTCTGGAGGCGGTCTATCCCATCTGGCTGGCATCATCATGAAGCATTTCTCAATCGTCACCGCTCTGCAACCCGTGCAGAAAGAGAATTGCAACTTGATCGTTTTCGCGTTCCTCCTTGCTGTCAAGCTTGAGAAAGGGAATAAAGAAGACTCATTCGGCCCGTCTTCAATGTTCGCAGCCCTCATCTGTGCCCCCAATGCACTGGAGACACTCATCGGCACCCTCAACTTCGCAGTCATTCAGACAGTGACTCATGGGGAGGATCTCGCGCACACGATCCACGCGGCTCACACGGTGCTATCATTGATGTTCCTTGCCCCGCCAGACGGCTTTCGAAGGCTCGCCCACGCCATCGACCTCAAGTTCCTCGAGCTCAGCGTTATCTGCGCGCGGCTCACGCATGCCCAGATTTTTCACTACTGGGACCAGCTCTTCGTGGCACTGACTCGGATCAGTGTCTTCCACCCCATCCTGTCTGCGATGTCTCGGAACCTCCCGCGGGCAGAAACGGCTGGGGAGAATCCTCCTTTCAAGGCGTGTCCGCTCTATAGACCATGGAATGTATTTGTGCGCATCGCACACCTACGCATCGAAACCTTACACCGCTACGAAGCACCGGGAAGGATTACCGTGGGTGGGTGCGACAATCTTACGGTTTGTTTCGAAAGGCATAGTAGAAAGACTCGAACTCATCTGCTCTTCAGTGTCTCAGAATGGACGAAAAGTCCTTGTTCAGATCCTGCTCCAGATGTAAAACAGCCTCGTACTGCTCCGCGGCATGCCAACGCGCAGATTGGAGAATAGGCGGACACCGGAACGTCTGCGCTGCTTATCGAGAGGTCCAATCCGGTATGTTCTTCTCGTCGCGCAGTTTTTAATAGGCTCATCGCTTCAGACCTGTACGCGCGGTTCACGCCTCGAGAGCGCTCGTTCATCCGCTTCCTCTTGACCGAAAACTACGTCTCGTATCGGAAGGAGATCCTCAACCAGGATTTGCTCCATCTTGTCCCCGCTCGCGGTGGAGAAGATGAATATGTCACGACCTTTGATTATTTCGGCGGGTTCCCTCCCTTTTTCAGCAACGTCTCGCTGGCCAGTGAGCGTTGGCTCGTTCGGGATGACGCAGACGATCGGGCCATTTTAGAGCACCAGGCGCGTCGGGCGCGGCAAAGTCGTGGCCGCTTGGTTGTGCACGTTCTACACATGGTGGATAGGTACGGCAGTAGCGGCAAGTTTCGGTGGCTGATGCCTTTACGCTCAACTGCGCCAAATGCGGCCCGTGGAGCGCTCGCCCCGCTGTATACACATTAGCAACAGTGTGTACCAAGTTGTCTATATTCTTTTCATCTACTGATCCCTCTGCGGTTTACGTTTAATCGTGTTCAACGATATTTCACCGGCCGTTCGGCATCTCAATACGCTGCATATCATCTGTCGTTCACGGGCGTCAAGGTACAAGGAACAAGAAATGGTCGCCTAAGTGAGCCGTTGAATGAGGAACGAATCGGAGCCTCGGACCCCACCCTCACAAACCTAGGTACAGTCGGGATGTCGCCCCCGGCTCGCCGGCAACTTCGTGCAAGCTGTCATGTTTACAGTCCTGGCCACTCGTTCGCCCACCGCGCATCGGCAGGTTAGCTACTTATCCCTTGAAACGTAAGGCACTAATGGGTATTTGGTGGAGCCGAGGCACAAGTTTCGCTTCCATCTGTACATGCACGGAACAAGATTTCACCGAAATGGCAGTAGTGCTGAAAGACTTTCAACTCTGCTCCTGAATGTACCTGAGCCGATAGATATAAAGGTCGCACTTCAGACCATCCCTTCACCCAAGAAATCCAGCTTCACCATGGGTTGGTTCGGCAATGTCATCGATGGCGCAACAAAAGCGTGGGTTTCTCACTTTCGTTTTTATTCGTGGTCGTCCTGGTCTCAATGTAACTACAGGGTGCATGACGTTGGCGCGAGTTTCGCCCAAGGCTATCGGTCGACGGCACGAGAAGTGCACGATTTTGTCAAGGAGCCGAGTTTCGGCGGGCTAATCCGGGCCCCTGGGAGTATTCTTGTGGATATGGGTGAAAAGTTGCCGGGAGTTGGCGGTATTATACATGATATTACCACCACACGCGCAGAAGATCGGTCAAACTGGATGCGAGACAACAAGGCTCATCTCGCAAACAAGCGTCTGTATCAGATCTCAATGGTAAGGAATGCAGTTTATTGTCCGTCGACGTTTGCTGATAGCAATTTACTGTAGCCCGGAACTCACGACTCTGGTACCTTCGACCTGAGTCATCGGGATGGTACGTCGCCTGGACTCCGCCTTCATTGGTTCAACCTCACGTTTTGCAACTGAAACAGCTATCGATGCTCCAAATGCGGTGTCCTGGCTATCCAAGGTCCGTCGCTCTCGCTCTGTGAACTGCCAATTGCTGACGCGTGGACATACAGGTCCCTGTATCGTCAGCTGTCGTGCAGGATTGGGTAATGCATGTCTCGCTTACTGTGTTCCACGACTGATAAAGTTTGCATGTAGGCCAAAGCTCAGGAATTAGATTTTGTTGGCGAGTCACCAGCGGCCTTGTAAACGCATCTAGCTGAAGGGTCTTTCAGGGCAACTGAACGCTGGTGTCCGCTATTTCGATCTGCGAATCGGAGTCTCGAAGCACGATGGAAGCTTACGGATCGTGCACTCTCTCGAGTCAAAACAGACCTTGCGCGAACTAATCGAACCTATGGGGCGCTGGATGCACGAACACCCTGATGAAATCGTCATACTCGAGTACGTCTCTATCGCTTGAAATGACTGCTTGATGACATTCCTCCCTTGCAGCATTCAGCATTCGCATGGTCTGGACAAGTCACCGAATAGCGTTGCAGAGTTGATAGTCACCTTCCGTGATATCTTCGCCGGACTCTACGTGGCAAGGTTTCGGTCGGAGGAGCATGCTACGTACGCTGAGTTGATCCAGTCAAGCGATCGTGTAGTCATCCTGTGCGACGACAAAGATCGTTTGTGCAGCAATGCCGACTTCTTTATCCATCGCTCGGAGGTATGTCGTTCTTTCCCCCCATTGACACAGTCGACTCAACGTCACTGTTATCCAGCTCTTTGCTAATTTCAACGTGAACTGGGAGGGCACCGTCGGACGACTCGGCGGACCAAGACCAGCCAATGACGATCGTAAGATGTATGGTGTCCCGATGTCATTCTCCCCGACGGAGAACCCAACGACCGCGGATGAGTATACCACCTTTGTGACCTCGTCACTGAAGAAATGGGGAGCAGAGAAGCAAAATCCCCTCGGAGTAGACAGGCTCAAAAGCTTGCCGCTTGCCGGGCGGGGGTGGCTTGTCATCTGCGATTTCCCCGAGGTGACTACGGGACTATCGCTCTTGCTTCCATACTGACCGAATCTAGTATCCAAACATGGGGATAATTGACTACACGATCAATCTGAACAAGTGGTGATGGGATGGCCTATCTGAAGGGGAGGGTAGCTTGCAGTACCGTACAATTTCATTTTAATCAGCATTCGTGAGCATGGAAATCATGAGACTGAGCGCGCAACTGGACATGTTCATGTTTAATTCTGTTCAACGATCTTTCACTAGCCAGAGACGCTGGTCGTATCTGGCGTTTAAGCGCCGTGGCGGGCTATATTTTCAAAGTACTAGTACTGTTGAGATGATCGCGCTGAAGCAGAGAGAGTAAGAAAATGAGACCTGTTGGAGTCACAAGCCGAGTATACGAAGGCTCTGCCCGGGCATCTCGGACATCGTCGAGATGAACTCACATCAGGTAGAAGAATTTAGAACATTGGATAAGAACTCTTTAGGACTCATTATGACTGACTAGGTACTTTCTGTCGAGGTATAAAAGGCGTCACTAGAACTACAATCAATAGAGACGTTATATACCCCAATCAATTGTTCCTTTCCCAAAACGAGCGTATACTGTAGTATTTTACTCAATTCGTATCGCCTTTTTGGCGTGACATCGGATACGAACTGAACCTTTCGTATGATGCCATCAAATTTCTCTATATGGACACATTTTGCGCCGTAGGCGCGGAAATTTATGCAAAATTACCCTTTTAGGACGCAATTTTTTGACTTTGGCCGTGACATACGAAAAAATTTCGTAGGATTGAGGGCAGCGTGACGCGTGACATTCGAATTGAATAAAATACTACAGTATACGCCACGGAATATTGTTAAGAATATTCTGCGATTTTACAAGTATATGGAGCATAGAAACAACTGAGCAAGAGGAAGCGGGGAGAAACTCGGCGAGTCGGCATATGACGGAACCGTGTGAATATGGGTTACTAACAACAGGAACAAGGAACAAGAAATGGAGCGGAGGCCGCCTAACTGAGTGGAGGTGGGACGGTTGAGTGGAGGGCGAATTTGAACCTATCTTGAAACCCAGGTACAGTCGGATGTCACCGGAGCCAGCTTCGTGCAAGCTATCAGTCATGCCGGGATACTTGCAGCCGGCCCAGAGCTTATGCACGCATCACATAGTACTATTGATACGCTGTTGCGGCGAGAAGGTACCTGTACAAGGAGTAAGAGTTGGAGCAGACACCTCCGTGAACAGCGTAAGTCAGTTGAAGCATGAGGGACGAATCGGAATTCACCATTCCGCCTTTCAAAACCAGGTACAAATGATGGAAAGACTTTGAGCCGAGCACCCGAATATCCGGACATCGTCCCTAGCCTGTTGAATTTGTCTCGGCTGCGACGGCGAAGCGATGGAACAAGATGTTAAATAGGCGACTGAGCACCATCTACAGGTACCCACATCATGGATTCGCTCCCACCCAGCAGCGACACCAGCCTCGAATCGGTTCCCGATATCGATGTCGCCGAGATAACCACCATTGCGAATCGACTTGCATGGCGGGAAGAGCTTATGCTCGAGAAGCAGCAATGGCGCGACGGAGAGGATCGCATTCGCGCTTACAAGCATATGCGTGTATGTTCTCTTTGCTGCCTGGCGTCGTTTCCCCACTGAAAGAATGCCTATGTGTTGCAGGAAGCCAAGGAGAAATGGATCGAGGCCGCAACTAAAACCAAGGAATCTATTGAGGCGGCAAAGCGGGTGAGCAAATCCTAGTTCCAGCTCGGCCTCACCGTCTCACCTTGGCTCCAGGACGCTGAACAAGGCAAAGCGAAGCTTGAAGTACTCTCAGCGTTTGCGTCGGCCATACATCCATCGCACATGGAGACAATGAAGAACACCGAGATGCGGTTCGAGTACCTCGGAGAGGTGTCGTGCGTCCTCACTGCGACTCGGGCGGTAGTGGGTTACTGATCTTCCATTCAGCGATGCGATGCAGGGCCTGCTGGACATCGTCGTCGGCGGAGCTGCTGAGAAGATGGCGGAAGCCATTAGCGTCGCAAAGGCGACCCAAGCCATCTTGAAGGAGCTCGGCGCAGCACGACAGCGTGCTGTGAGCCAGTATTTCCGAGCCGTTTACAAGCACGCAGAGATGGGCGGAGTGCACCGTGCGGTTATGCAGGAGGCAGCTTCAGTGATCGCGCCGGATAAGTGGCTGAGATCACTCACTTTCCATGAGGCGGTGAGCACCTGCGTGACTTTTCTGCGAGCGAATACTCACACAGTGTAGAGTCTGGTCCAGGCTAAGATCGTGGAAATGGCTGGGCGCACCACAACGTTGACGAAGCTGGTCAGCGCGCTCAAGGACACGCGTACCATCCGTATCATCCTCGTCAGTTTGGTCATCCTGGTCATCGATACCGTGGATGCAGGACTCGACGGCGGACCAACTGCTGCTGTGTTGACGGGCATCAAGGGAGTTGTCGGATCGGCCGCTGGGCTGGTTACTGGACTGATCGTCGGCGAGTGACTAAATATTCTCAACTTGAAATGAAACTCACTTCACGTTCAGAGGAACTCGTCACGGCAGGTCTCGCCGGAGCAAACGCCGCTTTACTGGGCTGTGTATCGGGTGCCATTGCCGGATTCGTTGTCGGTTTCGCTGTGGGATTGATCCTTGACGCGTTTCTTGACCTCGTTTGCTCTGCGTTGACTCCCAACGAGGCCGCGGCGTGGGAGAAGTACATGCTGGAGCCGATCGTGTATCGCGTATTCATTGAGAATTAGTCAAGTAGACGTTGTGTCGAGGAAGCCAGCTCGAATTTCCGCAGAACTAACCAGATTGCAAGTGGGGCGTGCATCGTCTCGCGATCTCGGACAATGCGATTCGTCTTCAGAATGGGCCGTATTCTTGGGTTGCCATAGCAACGACTGCACGTTGATTATACCACAGAGCGCTAGCACGGAGCACAGAAAACAAGAGCGAAGCTGTCACGAATCCCCGATTTTCACTCGCGACGAGTCGCCGACGACGGAAAGTGCGTGGACAATGGTCCGGGACTATCGAGGTCGGAAGAGGTCTTGAGAACGTCGTAGAAGAGAGGAATCGCCGGTGAGAGTACTCGATATCGCAGAGAGGTGCGCCAGAGACCAGGAAGTTGGCAGCGTCATCGTGAATGCTACGTTTCTCGTTTCTTTGAGTAGTTTTGTCGATGGGAATGGGGAAAGTCGGGAGCCAGCTCGGGGACGACCGATAGGGTCGATTTCCCGCTCCGTTTTGAAGGGCAGCAGCAGCGGCTTGGTCGACATGACGGAGGGAAGAGATCTGATTCTGACGTGATGAACAGACTCCCGCCAGTGCCCAGACTCCAGCTAGCCGATGTGCCGATATCAAAACTTGCATCTTCGGACTGATTGCCAGCGTGACGCTTCTTCTTTCTCTCAACGGCCATTGTCTCTCAACGGCCACTCATGGTACCCAACGTGCTCATCCTCGTCGCTTCCAAGCACTCATCTCGAGCTCTGAACTCCTCTCCTCCGCTTCTGTGTCGCACAGGTTCTGCCGGCTCGCGCGCACATTCCTCATAGCGACGCGTTCCTTCAAGTTGCCCTATGCTCTCGGGCTCAAGTGGCATCCTCCGACCGCCCGAGCAGGTAATATGCTGGAATCCGTCAACAAACATAGCTTCTTTGCCTCACCCGACATCGCTTCTGTGTACGCTCCTAGTCCCGTCCCTTCGCACATACAGTATACGACGCAGAATTTGACACAGACGATGGAATACAACATGCTTTTCGATTTTTTCTTCGGTTTACTCAACAACTTCACACCCTACCGCTGTTCCACGCTTCCACGCCGCCAAGCGCCAAGATTCCCTTCATCCAGAAGGCACTCGAAAGCCTCGTTCGGACGTGCACGCCTCTGGCAGCCGAGCTTTTCGACTGCTCCCTCGTCGTGGGCCACAACGAACTGAAGCAAATACCAAAACTCCCCTCCGACCGGTTGAAATGCTCTGCCGCCGCGACGCTCGTTCCGGCTTTTTATACTCCACCCCGGATCACGAGCTCGAGATATTCTTTGCGCTACCCTATGGCCATTTACCGCTATCGTATATCTCTGGAAGCTGATTCCCTGCTGAATTGGATCAAGATGCTCATTCACCTCCCCATCTTGAGTCGCAGATTCCCAGGCGTCCCCGACGTCGGAGGTTCACGGCTACAACAAAATCCCTTATCCCACACGCTCTTCGAAGACCTACCTTCTGTGCTTCCTGCGCTTAAACTCTCCATGCGATTTCTATGTAATCCCGCTTTTCACTGGCATTCCGGTACATCGTTGCCAGAGCTCAAAATGGAGGACTGCGAGGCCGAGAAGCTCCTACTGACTGGAGAGACCGACGCAAACTGCACACAGACAGTTAAGATCCCAAAGATGTACTCGGACAGTAAGCCGACGCTCAGCAGCATACTCATCGACCTTCCGATGGAGCTCGAGATCCGCATAGGCTTCGAAGAGCCATGGGAACTGCTCCGGAGGTCAGCTCTCAGGATGACAATGCTTTCGAGGCCCTTAGCTCTATCACCGCTCTTCTGCCCGTCCCTTCGCCCTTTCGAACTCAGAAAGTACCGGACCTTTTCGGTTAACCCCATACTCGCGCGCTGCACGGCCAGCTCACGCAGCGCTCTCCCGCCTGCGCATTTGGCTGCGTGGGCCGCTGTTATCTCTGAAATGGAGTTCGGAAGTAGATCTTAATAGAAGAGGTAATGGGCCATAAATCGATACCGGGACGTTTAACACCGCGAGGGACAATCGACGGTGGATGCAGATGCACGTCTTGGGTTCCGCGCTTGGACCATGGAGACTACGGACTGGCGTGACGGCCTTGGGGAGCCCTGGAGGGGGATGGACGACTTGTACGGGTGGATAGGCCCAGGGACTGTTGTAGAGAGATACACAGTGGCATATGATATGCACCGATCGGGGCTCGCAAACTACCAAGCACAATTATCGACATCGAGCATCTCCGCCTGTGGGGCGAGGTCAGGCTTGTGGAAGCAAGACACACAGGACATTGCAACACGCACAAACTCGGGACAGCTGGCGGCTGGCCGCGACTTGCGGCGCGAAGAGAACCACAGGAACCGGCGGCGTCTTCCGCTGAAGACGCGGTCTACGGGATGCTAAAGAGTGCAGCCAGGTTAATTCTAAAGCAAATGGATACATGAGCCGCCTACGAGTTCTGGTGCGGGTAATCCGCCCCCGACAGCCTGTTCGTTGGGGAATGAAATCTGCTTGGTATGAGGGAATTGCAAGGCGAGCGAGGATGTACGAACGGGGTATTGCTCGTTACTAGCAGTACCCACGAGAGAGCCAATGTTCCTGGTTCCATCGAGGGGCACAGGTACCAAGGCCTGATTATACATCCAATTAATAAGTGAGCAGGCACAAGCGTAGGAAATACTTACACGACTACGGGACGTTGCTCCACGGTGGAGATGGAAAATCTGGACCTCTTCAGCGCTCTGAGTGAGTCCCAGAATCCATACTTCACCATTTTGAATCCACACAGCGATGCGGGAAGAAACGCAGAGCGGGCTTGATGGACTTATATGGCTATCGTCCGCCAAGCGTGACGGGAGGTAGACAAAGATAGCGCCAGCATGACGTCTAGTAGGAAGAACGGCCTCCCGCCAGCACACCGCGAGTCTTGAGACCCACCAAGCCGAGTCCGGCCGCGATACGACTCTTCGTATTGGCTGGGCGTTGCACGGAGAGAATAGGCTTTGATTCCGAGAGCAGCGTGGCCGTCAAAAGGAAGCTTGGATAGCCCTGCTTCGAGCCATTTTGGGTAGAAAGAACAGGGAAATCTTTGCCTAAAGCGACACGGTAGATGGCAGGAAGCTCAGGCACCTGGCGGCCTGCAGACATGCACAGTCAAGATAGCAAAGAGTTCCCACCCGAAGGCAGTCTCCCACAGCGTACAGAGACATCATCCGAGTCGGTGTAGACTGGAAAATCGAAGCAACTTGAGGCCGCCGTAAATAACAACACACAAAGACAATGACCTACCTGTGCGCAAGGATTGACGTCGGTGACTGCTGCCAGCGGTCATTGGCACAGAGCCCTACAGCGCCCTTTAATAAGACCCCGGACTCTCCCGAAGTACTACTTCGGGAGAGTTAGTAGAGTATTAGCTGAGCAGGCCCCCTGGTCAAAGTCGTTGGCACCGCAATGGCTTGAGTCAAGCAACCGAAGAGAGGAGAGGGAGAGGGAGATTCGGATAACTTGAGAAAGTTTGCTTGCCACCATGGAGTCCCGTGCTAATTCGCTGACAGTCAGAGGCAAGGTGTGTCCCCGATCAATGTTTCGACGTCGGATCATTGATATCAAATGCCAAGAAACGACTGTGAGATTCGATTGACAGACTCCGTCCTAGACGCTTGGACGGTCTAGACCAGATTTCTCTCACACCGCCAGATCCGCAATAAAACTCCCGTTGAAGTGAGCTTTATGATTAGAATAAAATGGTAGCAAAAAAGGGCTTTGATACGACAAAACAAACAATCCCTTTAATTTGAACCTGATACTTATGGCAGAGATCAAGGGCCGTGTGATCAAATTCCGCGTTGTGAAGCTGTGGGCGTTTGTAGAGATAGATTTTCAAAATACAGCTTTTGTACTATCAAGTCTCAGTTGAGCCATCCTCTGGGGATTGTGTTCGCAATGAAGGAAACTTTGTCAATTGTGTGTATGTGTGTGTATATATATAAATCCAACCGAAGCTAGTAAAGCTCGTGCTTGAATAGTTCCTGTGGGAGAGGGTTAGTTTGAAATTGAGCAGGGGAGTTGTCGTCCTCTGTGAGATTAATCTGTGGTCGTTGAAGGTGTTTTATAATCAAGCAGAGAAGCTGTCGTCCTCCGTGAGATTATCATGTGGTTGTGGAAGATGTCTGGCGACTTGTGCGTTCACCATGAGATTGTTGAAAGGAAGGTGGTGCTCGATTTCTCTTTGAGGCTTGTTGTGTTTTTTAGTGAGGAAGCCCTGGCCAATGGGTGTTCGATAGTGCCGCTTATATGTAGGGATGCCACCCCTTACCGTAACAGCAATGGCCGTCAATTCAACGGCACACCTATGGAAACGGCCGTATGAATCACGGCCGTAGAAGACTGGCCTGGAAGCCTCGATGGGATGGCTACGGCTACGGCACGACCATAACGGCTTATGGGACAGGTCGACAGCCTTTTGACGACTCAAAGTGGACCCAGAATTTCCAACCCAATTGCCAACTTAGGCTATTACATCCGTGGGGTGAGGATCCTTGTGCTAGCTCCGATGTATCTGCTGGAGCTGTAATTCGCAGGGAAAAACACATAAGTCAGGGCAACAGACAGTACAGCCTGGGTGAAAGAGCTCACCCCGTGTAAGAGAGGTGCATACAAACACTGCAGTACTCCCTCTGATGTGTTTTCCCAGAAATCTTCGCCATGTCATTGACAGACCGTTGCCGGGATCAGAGACATCGACGGTTGCTTGGAGGCCTTAACGATGGTGCGCCGGGAGGCGCAGAGCAGGATATCACAAGATTATCGCCCTAGCCGACATTTAGCCATGCAAGGATCACACATCGCAGGTGAGTGATTGCTTGTTTGCTAGTATCCTGCCATTAACCCGTCGACCCTTAGCGACGGCCGTAACGGCTGTAAATTTTACAGCTCGGACCCGTCCCGTAACTGTCCCGTAGGACAGCACGGCAACGGCTACCCGTAGGCTGTTGCCGTAGACCCATCAAGACAGTGACGGGCGGCATCCCTACTTATATGGGGTGAACTTTAAACGGTGCACTTGTGGATTCAAGCGGTTGGACAGCGATCAAGCTACAGGAAGTCCTCCAAATGCCCTGGGTGTCACGGATATTGCACAGTTCCAAATGGTGGTCGCCCTCATAGAGCTAAATGGGCTACGCTCTCATCTGTTGAGGTTTACTCTAGTGAGCTGGCCGACACCGAGCCTGGAGCTTGCCAACGAGTCAACTTACCTTATTTGGACACAAATCCGTTGATGGCATCAAAACACCAAAATGGACATTTTGGTGTCAATATCACACAAGAATTGTGCGCCAAATTGAGTAAAATGCTGTAGTACGGATATCTGAGACTAAGAGCTTCTAGTGCTTTGAGCTTGTCAGCATCATATGTATATAGATTGATACAAAAAAAAAGTACAGCTCCATTATATTAGATAAGGTCAGTGCCAAGAAGTGCAGCAAAAGAGTGCAAGAGAACTGGCAACATAGACTGCTCCATCGAGGACCATCCCAGAAGAATAATTAGAATAATTTCAATGTCTTAAGATTTCAGATCTTAGTAAATCCTAGGGAGGAGGATAATTACCTTCTGGACTGAGTCTCTGCAAATATTCAACTGTGATAGGTTGAATATGTGTATCTTTCAAGCATTCTATAATGCTTGACAGAATGGGACGCATGTCTACATCAAATTGATCTATGAGGGTAAGTTGTAAGTTGGCAGGCTGTGTATGGGCTGTACCTTGAGTGGCCAGATTAGTCAGGAATTCAATAGCAGCTTGACGAACATCCGAGATAAAATCCTTCAATCGTGCCACAATATCTGGAATAGCAGAATATATCTCCTTGCGGAACTGATCTGGGGTAGGTTGAATAACAGATATTGTATCAACAATATGTTATACCTTGTGCAGCCAAGGCATAGAGAGATTGGATTGCTGTCTGGCGTAGGACAGGCTCTGGATGATTTACTAGTGCTAGGATATCGGGGATGAAAGAAGGAATATCCTGTGGAAACCAGTCTCAAGACAGCATTAATGGCAGGTTGAAAAATCACACTGGTGAGCCATACCTTGTGCTGCCAAAGAAACAAGAGAGGTCATTGCCGCTTGGGGAGTGTTGAGGTGCATATCATTTAATGCTTTCACAATGCCTGGAATGGCCAAAGAAATCTGATGTCGAAACAGGCCTACAAAACAGTGTAAGTGGTAGACTACTGACTTGTGAGCCATACCCTGTGCTGCAGTAGCAGTGAGAACAACTAGCACAGCTTCCCGAACATCTGAGTTTGAGTCTGACAGTCCCTCTATGATACTCGGAAATTCAGAGCAGATCACAGAGTGGAAAAATTCTATGACAAAGATTAGAGGTGCCTTTTTCGACCACTAATCTATACCTTGTGATCCCAGAGTAACAAGGAAGGTCATTGCTGCTTGACAGATGTCAAGGTCAGGGTCCCTTAATTTCTTTGTAATATCTGGGATAAGCAAAGAAATTTCCTGCTGAAATGGGCCTGCCAGACGGTGTTAGTAGCAGATCTCTAACTGGAAAGTCATACCTTGTGCACTGATGGTCGTAAGGAGATGTATCACATATGCACGGACATGTGGTTGAAAGTGTGAGAGTCCTTCCTTAATGCCAGGAAATGCAGAAAGGATAACTGATTGAAAACACTCTGTAACCAATATAAAATCATGTCTCTGGAGTGACTAATCCATACCTTGTGCTGCGAGAGCAGCAAGGAAAGTTGTTGCAGCTTGAGAGACATGAGATATGTAATCTGTTAATCTCTCCATAATATTTGGGATGATTGAGGAAATTTCCTGTTGGAATGAGCCTGCCAGGCAGTGTCAGTAAGAGACCTCTGGCATGGCAAGGCAGCCATACTTTGTGTTGCTATAGCAGTCAGGAGATCCAGTGCAGAATGCCGAATATCTGGGTATGAATCTTCCAGTGCTTCCACAATGCTTGGGAATTGAGAATGGATAACAGATTGAAGATGTTCTGTAATAAATGTTAAAAGTGCCTTTGGCCACTAAAATATACCTTCTGCGGCCAGAGTAACAAGGCAACTTGTTGCTGCTTTAGAGATAGTGGCATTGTGGTGCCTCAATTTCTTGACAATGTCTGGGATGACTGAAGAAATTCCCTGCTGAAATGGCTCTGGCAGACAGTGTCAACGGCAACCAGGTAAACTAGTGATGAGCATACCTTGAGTTGCAGTAGCAGCCAGGAAAGCCAGCACAGCCTTTTGAACATCTGTCTTTGAATCTTCTAGACCTTTTACAATGCTCGGAAATAAAGAGCAGATGATAGACTGAAAACACTCTGCAACAGATGTGAAAAGAGTCCATAGAGCCAATAGTTCATACCTTGTGTTGCCATAGTAGTGAGAAAATCTATCACAGCTGAGTTTGAGTCTTCCAATCCTTCCACAATGCTTGGGATTGCAGAGCTGAGGACTGACTGAAAGCACTCTAGAAACAGATGTCAAAAACTCTCCTTTCAAGCTGGCCACACATACCTTGTCTTGTAAGAGTAGCAAGGGAAGCTATTGCTGCTTGAGAGACTTCAGGGTTATGGTCCCTCAATCTCTTTAAAATATCTGGGATGACTCCAGAAATATCCTGCTGAAATGTCGCTGGTAGACGGTGTCAGTAGCAAATTTCTAGCTGGTAACTCGGAGCCATACCTTGTGCACCCAGAGCAGTAAGGAGGTCTATGACAGCTTGACGGACACTTGAGTCGAAGTGTGTGAGTCTCTCCACAATGCTTGGAAGTACAGAGTGGACCAATTGTTCCAACTCCACTATCCAAGAGCATTAGGCATGCAACATGTCACATCCAACACATACCTTGTGCCACCAGAATAGAAAGGGAGGATATTGCAGCTCGACAGACATATGAGTCAATGTGCTTCAATCCCTCCACAATGCCTGAGATGACCAAAGAGATTTCTTCTGGAAACTGCTCTAGAGCAAAGTATCAGTCATATATTGTTGACTAATCAAGCCAATACCTTGGGTGACTATACCAGTGAGAAGATCGATGACAGCCTCACGGATATGTGAGTTGGCGTCCCTCAGTCCTTCAATAATGCCTGGAAGTGCATGGCACATTACTTCAGCAAATCTTCCTGCCATAGAGCATCAGGAATGTGGTATCCACTATTCAAATCATACCTTGTCCTGCTAGAGCAGTAAGGGAGGTGATTGTAACCAGGCGGACATCTGGATCTGGATCCTTCAATCTTTCCACAATGCCTGGAATGGCAGAATGTATGTATTGCTGAAAGCGAATGTTTTGCTCAAAGTATGCTGTAATTTTTTTAAGTAATATTAATATATTGATGATTAACATACCTTGTGCTGCCAATGCAGAAAGACACTGGGCTGCAGCCTGACTGACAGATTGGTTGGAATCTGTAAGTCTCTTTACAGTGTCTAGAATGGCAGACAAGATCTCATTTTGAAAGTGACCTATAGCAGAGTCTAAGTCAGGCTTACAGGTCAATGAGCCATACCTGTTGCAGCCACAGCTGCAAGAGACTCCATTGCTGCTTGGCTGTCTTCTGCATTGCCATTTCCTATTGCCTTGACAATTGTCTGCATGGCACGTTGCCTTGTTTCTTATACCATGCAGCCTTCTAAGCATATATTATGTTCTGGCCACAGTCAGCTTACCTCTGCGATCCAGATTACTTCTTCCAGCACCAAGCAGCGCTGCTGTAGCAAACTGGCCATGCTGAGCAGCCATATAAAATGCCTCTCCTGATAGCTCATTATCATTTAGTTATATAGAAAACGACATTTTGCTTGCCTCTGATGTCCATCATACCTCGGTCAAGAAGAAGGTGGACTAGATCATCATTTCCCCTCACCCCAGCAAACTTGAGAAGGGTTGTACGCTGTCCATCAACTGTAAGAGTCATTAGATATATTCTAAATAGAATATAGACCCCAGACCTTCAACTACCACATTGGTATTGACTCCCTGGTTGACCCAAGCTTTAAAATTGTATCCATAGAAGGTATTGCTTTTGACGGCTCCTCGAAGTTCGTCCTCAAAAGATCTTTGAGTTCTCTCCCTCATCTCTCTATCTTCGGTGACCTTCTTCCGTATTTCATGAATAGAAGTAACAAAATCACGGAGAGGAACAGCCAGGAGAAGTAATGCAAGAACCTGTCCAAAGCCCCATTCATTCTCCTCCTGAGACTGTTGGTGCTTGTTGAATGCCAGTGTCAACTCAACATCAACGAGAAGGATGATGTTGATAACAATAAGACAGATTAAGCCACCAGGAAGCAAGGCAGTATAAGATCTGCCTGGAGCAGGGTTCCCCCTTGCGAGATGTCCCCAGAAGTTAGAATGATGTTGCCGAGAGTAATTGTACATGATGTGGAGAGCAAGGAAGAATAGGAACGGAGGGATCAGGTTGAGACCAGGAATGATGAGAAGAGAGTAGATAGCCAGAGAGAAGATACGCAGGCCCGGAGATGAGAAAGGTACAGCATGCCCAACAACTGCAAGCGAAGCATCACAGCCGATTGGTGTACCAAACCCGGAGACATCACTCCAGAGCCACAGGCCAATAGCACCCATGAGTGATAGATGGAGGGAGCCAATAGTGAGCACAGGCTTCTGGGAAACAACCTCCCAAACACGCTGCACAACTACAGGTAGTTAGAAAGAGCTTTGAATAAGTAAGAGTAGTTTGTAGACCTACATGGAGCACTTGGTTGAGTTCCGGCATGGTTGTCCCCAGAGCTATTAGCCTCTTCAGTGTCCTCAGTTTTTACCGCCAGCTGTCACAAGATGCCGGACAGGTGAGGATAGAACACTGCTCCAGGCCTTCCAGCTCGGCGAGACGGGCTCCATTGCTTCGCCAGGTTTGGTGAGACGGTGCACATAAAGCAGAAACCATATCCAAGTGCTAGTGTTGTTCATCCAGCTGAGGTCGAGAATAACGGCAGCGTGGAAATTGGTGATAATTTGTCCGCTCTGAGGGTTTACCGCGCCGATGGCGGTAGAGATGAGGATAGCATAAGCGATAGCGAGCATGCCAATTGACTGGTCTTTGACACCCTTCAGCTCCGCAGAATCGACTTTTCCATCCCAGAGGTGCGCCACAACAGGCACGAAGCAGAGGAGATTTTGTGCGTAGATGGCAGTGCGTACACCGATGCCAGATATGTCTGGGTTGGCGGGGATACAGTCGCTCATGGTGGTGAGAGGCAAAGAGGGTTGGAGCGACAGCCTGTCGTCATTCATTACACCATTGGTCGCCAGCGACGTCTTGCTCCAACACTTTTTTTTTTAGTTCGCCACTTGGACCGTCGAAGCGTCGTCAATGCCACCTATTCCCATGCCTTTAGTGATCAGCTTCTGTGCGGTGGAGCATCCCTTTGACTCCGCCTCCGCACGCCGCCGAAGGGAGGCGGGGGTTTGCAGTGAGCGCAAACGAGAGATAAGTATGACTGTCACTGACTGTCACGGTCACCACCAAGTCGTGTACTTCTCGAATTCACGACAGACACCTCCCTGTCCCCATACCTCCACCGGCGTTCCTCTTCTCATTCGCCCCTACTCGCAAGACCCGTTTCCGACGGCAGCCTGGATATCGCTGGGCATCCCAGTGCTTCGCCAGTGCGGGATCAAGAAGCGCCGAAGACGACGCGAAAGAGCTGAGGTCGTCAGTTGTGCTGCGGCCGAGTTACCAACGACACCGAAAAGTTCGGCAAAGACGCGTACTCGGTCTTGACTCGTACACCCAGGTCGTCGAATGACGATTCGACCTCTTTACAAATCCGCTGTGGACGCCGAGATCCATCAAGACAACCGGAAGGACGGGGCACTACTCCTTACCCACTGCCCAAGGAAGACGATACCGAGGGGCTAGCGAGAGTGCGTGTTCGCCGAGCTCACGGTCTGCGTTCCACTGACGGTTTTCATCGAAGTCTTCGTCCTCCTCTGCGTCCGCATCTTCTCCGAGTCCGAGTCCTACGGCACACGCTTCAAGACTCGCAGTGATGGATACGGACGAACGGAGGTCGAGATGAAGTCGTGCTGCGAGCCGCCTCCGTGTCTCAGTCCACCGCATTCGTCTCGGGCATCTTCCCCGTCGGTCGAGTCGCGGGGCTTGGCTGATATCGAGCGCTTGATGAGCCTCTTGCGGTTGCTCCGTCATTACGAGCTCTTGAGGAAGAAATCGGAGCAGCTCTGGAGAAGAACGGATTCCCCTCGGACATCTGGCTCACTCCCAAGGTGCGTCTCCCTGCTCCTCCGCTCCGCGTCCCAGTCTAACAGGCATAGCTCTGGAACACATTCCACGATTCCGAAGACGTCGAGTCGGATTTGGACGACTCTCTCAAGAAGCTTGGGACGGACTATCTTGATCTGTACCTCATCCATTGGTCTGTCCGCATCGTCTATGGAGCATGAGTGTTAACGCGATGATGCAGGCCCCTCGCTCAGAAGAATGGCCAGCCGTACAATAAGGCGCTCACCGAGGACCCGTACCCGACGTGGCAGAAGCTCGAGGAGATGGTCGCCAAGGGAAAGGTCAGGAATATCGGGGTTAGCAAGTGCGTATCTTGTTTACCCGCTTCTCTTTGAATGCTCACACGAACTTGTAGCTTTAAAGTCCGGCGGTACGTCTACTCGGTCCTCGGTCTCGTAGACTCATTCCGGGATGAATAGACTGCAAAACCTTACTGCAAACCCGCTCAAGATTCAGCCCGCCGTTAACCAGGTCGAGATCAGCTACTGGGTCCCGCAGCCCGAGCTCCTCCAGGTCCGTCTTCCTATCCCTCCCTTCCCCGACCTATTCACCATTCGCAGTACTCCAAAGCCCACTCCCTCCTCCTCGAGTCCTACTCTCCTCTTGGCGGAGACGGCAAGGTCGGGGACACCCTCCGCCTCCCCGTCGTCACCCAAATCGCCTCCAAACTCGGCATGACGCCCGCACAAGTGATCATCTCGTGGAGCGTCCAGCGCGGGACGGTGGTGCTGCCGAAGAGCGTTACCCCGAGCAGGGTTGTGGAGAATCTGCAGGGTGTGCTTCCTCTCACCCCGACATTCATATGAGTAGCGAGCTAATGAAGATGGCCAGTGCAAGCTCTGCCGCAAGACCTGTTCGACCAGCTGGAAGAGGCAGCGACGTCGCACGAACCGTACCCGAGGCTGAATCCGAGCAAAGGATGGGGGATCGATTTCGATATCTTTGACGGGGACGTCGTACCTGCTCAAGAGATAGAATGAAGCACACTTCAAATTGCCTATATGGATTAGTCAATAGCGGCCACGGATGACGCGACAGAGTCAAGGAGGAGAGCCGTCCTTCTGGGTCAATGGGATACGTCTTTGCGACGACGATCTTCGTGTGCTTCTCTCTGAGCATGTACTTGTCTCGTTCGTACGACATGATGAATGGAACAGATTTAGCGGTGAGAGGTTTGAAGCCGTCGAGAATGGGCACGCAGAAAAGCGGCGAATGCGCGGAGTCATTGGTTCGGGGACAGGGTGGCGCACCTCTCGTTTCTCTGTCTATTCCTCAAGCAACAGTAGGAGATCGATATCGTCTGGCGGATGCGTGTGCTGCTCCAGACACAACATTGGGAGCACGACGAAGGCCTGACGATGCGACGCTGAAGGAAAAGATAGCGGAGGGCGAAGGATGGTGCCGAAGCTGGTTGCGACATTCCAACGCAGCCGTATGCAGAAAATTTATAATAATGATGTAAAAGTAGAAGAAAAAAGCGCCCCCGCCTCATGCCTCCCGGTCGAACGAGTACACTTGGCAGACCTCTAGTAAAGAGTGAGTGGAACGTCGTCATCGGGAAATCCGGCGCCAGAGGCGTTTCTTGGAGGATCTATATGCGAGGTCAGACAAGCAAGGGCAAGAGCAAGGAGGGACGTACGAGGTTAAGGATGTTCAGCCGTTGCTCAAAGTTGGGCAGCGACACAGCGTAGCGCTTAGGCATTCGTCGCAGGATAGCGGCGTCAATGTCGTTGGGCCGATTCGTTGCTCCGAGAACGAGTATCCGGTCCGTGCTCGATAGTAGGCCGTCCCATTGTCTGCGAGGGCCCATTCAGTCTTCAGAACGGCAGAAACGAAACGAAAAACGACGCACGTCATGAACTCGGCCTTCATCATCCCGTAACTTCATGGTCCCCGCTACTTCCGCTCCCGCAAGAACGAGTCGATCTCGTCGATGAAGATGATGCACGGCTGTGTCTTCCTTGCGACTCGTTGCGAGCTTGAACAGCGCCGCAACGAGCTTGTTGGACTCGCCGAACCACTTGTTCGTCAGCACACTTGCGGCGATGTTGATGAATGTCGGTGGCATTTGCGAGCATCGTCTTGCCGCATCCCGGGGGTCCGAAGAGCAGGACGCCTTGAGGAGAACGAGGAGAAGATGTTCGGGTAGCCGAGTGGGTAGATGATAGATTCGCGCCAAGAGGCGACGATAGCGTCCAGACCGCCAATGTCTAACTCGACGCTTGAGCCCACGGAACGGAAAAGACGGCAGGGCAACGACGAAACGCACCAGTAAACTTGACATTGATGTCGTCGGGATGGATAACCTCGTTCGCGACAGTGCCTACAGTTCTCGGCTCAGCAACGGGGAGGGTGTGAAAAAACAGTGAGGGGACGTACGCTCGTGCTCGTCCAGATCCAGCTCGCCATGGCCCAGCCGTTTTAGCGCCTCCATCTGCTCTGCCTTGACCTCTTGCAGCTTCTTCTCTGGTAGGAACTCGTCGAGTGCCAACTGCTGTGGATAAGGACGCATTCATTGGCAAGCGATGGTGATTCTGACGCACTTTGAGCGAGTAGAACATGGCTGCCTGCGGGCAGTGAGCGTGCTTTCGAGGGTATGAACGACAGGACGCACTTGGCCGGCGAGGAATAGTGCGACTGCAATCTCGCCACTTAAAAACTGTAGATTGTCACTGTAACAAAATGGCGTAGCACATACATGGATGACTGCGTAACATCAAGAAGAAAGCGTAAGTCGGGCGTAAGTCGGGTAGCATAGAGAAGAAAGCGGGGATGTAACAAGTTGGCTTCATTTTGTCAGGCGGATACGGGGTAGAAAATACGAAAAACATACAATTTATACCAAATACAAGGCCTTGTCAGCCTCTGAGAAGGCCTTCTCAGCCCGCCGCGCCTGCTCCTTTCCCACAGCCGCATAGAGTTCGCTTGTATCGTTGGGAAACTCGTGGAGCGCGCCCTTGAGACGAGGGACCGCACTCAATGCACGGAGGAAGTCATCGTGCGAACGAAACCGTCCGAAACGCTCCAGGAAGTCCGCCGCGGTGTTGAGATAAAAATACTTGCCAGCGGCCTCAAATGCGATACAGGGGTCCGGGCCGTGCACGTACGCGAGTGGGCGGATGGTGCCGGGGATTTTCGCAAGTCGCTTGACGTGGAACTCCATCTCGCTGAGGTCGTGCCACTCGTCATTGATGTCAAGGAACCAGCAGTGATTCCACTTGTCCCAGTCGCACGAGAAGAGGCCGAAGTCGAGGTCGGTATGGTAAGGCTCAGCGAAGACCTCCCTTTTGCGGCGAGTCTTCTTGGTCTTGGAAGGAGATTAACCACGATCACGATGGATTTGCTTGAAGCATACGCTGTCCGCTGCCTGGGCCAATGTGCTGGTCTGCAAGAGACGGCGGGTGATGCTAGTCGAGTTTGAGCAAAGGAGCAGTGGGAGGCGGATAAAGCACCTAGGATGGCGAATGGGCAAAATTGCAAGACGAAAAGGCATACGACGAAGAGTTAGTATGGCGAAAAGAAAGGAGGTTGTGACACTGAATCATCAGTGACCGTCGGCTTCGGAATGTCCTAATTCGGACTTGAGCGGTGGCTTGTTCTGCCTTGTTTGTTCTTCTATTACCACCAAGTAACGGGGCTCTGGTTTGAAAACTGTTTTTCAAATAGAATGTCGTCAAGGGATGCGAGGTTCGAAATCTTAGAATGCGTTTATTCGCTCCGTGGTAACAGGGGTGCGTTTCTCCTTGTATTTCTTTGCCCGCTGGCGGTTCGACCCTCATGAACTGTCTTTTTTTTCCTGCTGAAAATCCGCTCTTTTTCTTACTGCTAACACAAGTCAATCTTGCCAAGACGGACCAATACGGTTCACACACAGATATAACCACTTCCTGCAACCCTCCTGCCTTGCCAGCACCACCTAGACAAACTTTAGACACATGTTGAGTGTCTCCAGAGTCCGCGCTGAAAATGAGACGCTGGTGATGGACGGCACCTCGACCGTACATTATCCATATCTTGTCTGGCATATCGTGGCATTTCGCGACCCAATCCTTCATGTTTTCTTCGGAAGTACTTAAGAGGATCTGCAACCACCAAGCCCATCGCAACCCAACGTGGAAGAAAGGTGACTCTAGCCGTCACGGCTGTGTCAGCCTCCTGTCTTTCACCATGATGCTGACTCTGCGCCGTATGCCATTCCGTCCTCAAATCTTGCTGTGTCGACAAGCTCAGTGCGTGCTTGACTGCTCCTTTATTCACATCTCATGTTTTACCACAGAATCACCTGCCCTCTGTCCCGGACCGTGTCCAACAGCGTACGTCAAGCTCAAACGATAACACTGTCTTTAAGACTCTTAATCTTCCTCCAAGACCAAGAAGACTCGCCGCAAACGGGAGGTCTTCGCCGAGCCTTGCCGTACCGACCTCGACATCCATCCCTTTTCGTCCGACTGGGACAACTGGCAACATCCATCCTTCATGGAGGTTTCTTTGGGCTGGCACGACCTCAGCGAGATGGAGTTCTACGTCAAGCGAGTTGGCAAAGTACCCGGCACCATCCGCCCACTCGCGTACTACCCGGAGCTCCCTGTTCCCTGTATCGCATTTGAGGCCGCCGGCAAGTATTATTTCCTCAACACCGCCGCGGACTACTTGGAGCGTTTCGGGGGAAGTTTTCGTTCGCACGATGATTTTCTCGCAGCTTTCACCGAGGACCCTCCTCTCAGAGGCGCGAGACAGGAGTTTTGTCGCGATGTGATGGAACTTTTTCGGGAGGTGTGCGAGGAGCAGAGCACGCGCGCGATCAAGGCTGGGACGCCTTGGCCCTGAGTCGTGCGTTTTTCATATTTCTAAACCACTACTTATCCGTCTGACAAAATCCAGCACACTCATTACATCCCTCCGCTTTCTTCTCTACCCTACCCGCTGAAGAATACCTATGTCCCTCCATCGTCCATGTATGTACATAGTAAGTTTCTTGATATCTTCACTTTCTTGGGCACCGGAGTCCCTGGTGCTATTGACAACGGGACGATTGCTAAGTACGCTAGAATTCGGCGAAGTTCCGATGCAATCATCATGATTTTGCCTTGACAGTCCGACCATCTCTTCTGAGTCGTCGTACGATGTAAGTACACGACAAATTGAGCCCGTCTAGTGCCGAACTTGAACATAATCTCCGCATCACCGCCCAGGGTGTCGCATTTGAGCGAAAGGGCATCAAATCACTCGCTCAAAATGGAATGTCTCGCACTTGACTTGACCCGTCCAGGGGGTCGGACAGAGGTACAGATCGTCCCAAGCTTTTTGAGAGAGCCGTGGGTCACGATCGACGCATAAAGTACTTATGGCATGGTGGTGGAAGGAGAGGCCGAGGTCTCAGATTTGACTAAACGTAATCATTGCGGCGAGCAGTGACCCTACTTAATACAGGAAGTGCAGACCTACACTCGCGAAGAGCTCACTGTCCATATTCCACGGCTCTTGACCATACTCCTTCGGGCTCGACCGTTTCGAATGAGGAGAGCCATCCAGGGCGAATTAAAGTATGCTTTATGTACCTGGATAAATGCAACACCGTTCTCTATGACCATACGCTGCGACGTTTGAGGCAACACACGAAGTTTGAACGTCCGTGTTGGAATAACTGGTTCAGTTAGCTTTAAAATAGAATCGTTTTGCAGTTCTACCGGGTTTATCACGAGAAAAGCGCAAAGTACAGATAACTCACCGGCCCGTGCCCGGAAATTTTCGCAAAGCCTCGTAAAGTGGAACAGAGCGCCAGACCCTACGTAGTAGTGTGGCATGCCGGAAGCTCGCAGAGCAGCATAAACCTCGTCCCAGTTGGGATCTAGCACAACCTCCATTCGGAGGATCTGGCTAAGCCCGCTCCTCGCCGCCTCGACTTGAACGAGGTCATACCCGACGTCGATAGAGCTCCGTGCGGCAAGGGAGTAACCGTCTAGAACGTTCATGGGGAGCTGTATGCGGTCAACGAGCCACTGGATAGTGATGTCGTTCTGGTGGTCCGAAGGAACAACACCAGCGCTCCCGAAACGACGCGGGTGAAAGAGGATGTGGTAGACGCTGTCACGGATTGCGGCGGAGATAGTATCACTGTAGATGTCGAACGGGTTGACCTGAAAGCGACAATGAGCAGTGCAGCAAGCACGAAGATATCGGCCTACGTACGCTGAGGGTAATCTTGCGCTGTATTACGACGCGATTGAAGCATTTTCGACCCGACTCGCCGTACCTCGCAATGTACTTCCGCAAAGCAGATATAAATCCCTCCACATATCTGAGGGTGGTCAACGGGTCCCGGGAAAGCTAAGAATGGGACGTACAGCCTAAGAAGCGTCCTAAAGTCGCGCTTCGAACGGTTCTTTACATACGGCCAAACAGCGCGTACGTCGACGTCCACGACATAGTCTAGACCGAGAAATGCCTTTATCTGGGCATGAAGCTCGTCCTTGCGGTTTTCGAAAGCATCTTGGACTGAACAACGTTAATCAGGGTTAATATCGAGATTCTCGCAAGGCTTACTGTTTGGGTACACAGACAGCAACGTGGGTTTGGCGACGAGTAGTCCGCGTGCCATGCATTGTTGGGTCGCAGAGGCCCCAGCTTCCCCCTTATATAGCGGGAATTCATATTCGAGACACCCTATCCGCAGGATCGAATGTGAGGAGAGACCGAGACATAGTGACAACGCAGGGTATGAGGGGCAGGAGTAAGAAAGATAGAGCCTGAACTATACGGGCAAGAGTTCGAAGAGTGGGAAGGTGTGTCCGACGACTCGGAGACCCTGTGAGTCTGTGACGATGTTCTCATGCTGTTCCATCAGGACCCCTGATTATGGGGTTGGAGGCCGGATTCTAAAATCTGGCTCTTCAAAATTTTGTCCGGGTTTGGCGTGATCTAGACTGTTTTTTTTTGTCCGGATTTTCCATTCTGACCTCCGAAAATACGAATTTTTTGTCCGGAATCCATTTCGACCTCAAAAAATCGCCAAAAATGCCCAAAATTGCTCTAATGTGCACAGGATGGTGCCAGACACCAACTTTGTTGTCATTATCCATGTCTCACCATTCATCCTCTTCGCAGCTCAAATCTACTATCTTCAGGTTGTCGGCGTCGATGTAGTCGAGATGTTGGGTGCAGGAAGAGCTAGAGACAGAACAATTGCTACAATGTTCATATACCACAGACAATGTAAATGCTTTGGTCCATGGTTTGAAAACCTGTGTGCCACCGAGAACTTTCTGTCCGGATGCGGAATTGACCTTATTGGTGCCAAAATTTCTTGTCCGGACGGCAAATTTGACCTGTCGAAGCCGGAGTCTGATTTTGTCCGGATTCTGGTCCAACCTTGGTCCAAAAATCCCAAATTTTGTCCGGAAACTCGGATCACACCTCTTAACCCATAATCAGGGGTCCTGTTCCATCCATGTCTAGCATATCTCTCCCTCTCCGGAGCGACGCCAAGACAGCTCCAAAACGGACAGTCCAGCACTCTACGTATACCGAGCACTCGACGACTCTGAGCCTCCAACTGCGCTGGTCATCTACAACGACAACGACACCCACACCCCCGGTGCCATAGCCGAGCTCATCGCGTGCGCCGGATTGGTGCTGTCTAGCGCTCAGGATGCTCCAGTAACGACATCGCGGTATACACACATCGGGACCTGGACAGCCAGTCCGGATACAACTCGTCTCGTATGCCACGATTCCGAAGACGACAACCCGGTCGCACCAATTCTCCTCTGGGTAGCCTTCGACGTAGCGAGCGAGGACGAGGACGACTTCAATCGATGGTCCGTCGCCGTTCACGCTTGTTAGCCTACTGCCAGGGAACAATCCCCCGACAGGTACACCGAAGAACACATGGCCCTCGTCGCACGCATCCCCGGCTGGCAGCGCGGAAGACGCTACAAAAAGCTCGCATCCACCTCCGACACGACAGCAACAACAACAACGTATCTGGCCCTGCAGGAGTTCTCCACCGCCGACTTTGAGGAGACTGAGGAGATCCGGCATGCTCGAGGAACGGAAAGGGCGAAGCGGATATTTGGCAAGGTCCGGGATCGGAGGCTGGGGACATTCGAGCCGGTGCGGGTAGTCGATGGGTGGATTGGATTGGATTCGCGGTCGTGTCGATGTTGGAACGATACAGTGACCGTGCATTATATTCAAATCTTTCCGTGTGAGTGGGGTAGGGTAAACCGCAATACAGATCTGTTAAAGAACGCGATCGTCAGCATTGCTGTTGTTGCGCGGCAGAGGTAGAGAGAGGACGTACACATCTATAAGGACTCCCGGGCAAAGTAGCCCCTGATTAATCCATCTCGTCTAATCGTGACCGATCGGGTGCTGGTGCGGGTATCGGCAGTCCGGTAATCCCAGGCGCAGGCGGCAACGAGCTGCTTGCGTCGTTCTGGTTCGGCCCGTAAAAGTCGTCGATGGTGAGCGGTCGCAGGTGGAAGCCCTGCAGATAGGTCAGGCTCGAAACACGCAACACCCAGGACAAGGAATAACGCACTTCCAGCTGGCTCATATCCAGCATCTGCGTCTCGCCCTTCGCATTCCTCACAAACTCGCGCACGGGCACCATCGCGGCGTTGCGGCACATCTCCTTCAAGTCCGAGCCTGATTGTCCCTGCGACATCTCTGCAAGCGTCGTCATCGGGAAATCCGGCGCCAGAGGCGTTTCTTGGAGGATCTATATGCGAGGTCAGACAAGCAAGGGCAAGAGCAAGGAGGGACGTACGAGGTTGAGGATGTTCAGCCGTTGCTCAAAGTCGGGCAGCGACACAGCGTAGCGTTTAGGCATTCGTCGCAGGATAGCGGCGTCGATGTCGTTGGGCCGATTCGTTGCTCCGAGAACGAGTATCCGGTCCGTGCTCGAGAGTAGACCGTCCCATTGTCTGCGAGAACCCATTCAGCCTTCAGTGCAGCAGGACCGGAAAAGACGCACGTCATAAACTCGGCCTTCATTATCCCAGTCCCCACTACTCCGCTCCCGCAGGAACAAGTCGATCTCGTCGATGAAGATGATGCACGGCTGCATCTTCCCTGCGGGCTTGAACAGCGCTGCAACGAGCGTGTTGGACTCGCCGAACCACTTGTTCGTCAGCACACTTGCGGCAATGTTGATGAATGTGGCCCCGCTCTCCTTCGCCAGGGCTTTTGCCAGCATTGTCTTGCCGCATCCTGGGGGTCCGAAGAGCAGGACGCCTTTCGGCGAGCCGAGGAGGGAGGCCGAGGAGAAGAGGTTCGGGTAGACGAGTGGGTAGATGATGGATTCGCGCAGAGAGGCGACGATAGCGTCCAGACCGCCAATGTCTAACTCGACGCTTGAGCCACGGCAGCGCAAAGCAACGACGAAACGCACCAGTAAACTTGACGTTGATGTCGTCGGGATGGATAACCTCGTTCGCGACAGTGCCTACGTTCCTCGGCTCAGCAACGGGGAGGGTGTGAAAAAAACAGTGAGGGGACGTACGCTCGTGCTCATCCAGCTCCAGCTCGCCATGGCCCAGTCGCTTCAGCGCCTCCATCTGCTTGGCCTTGACCCCTTGCAGCTTCCTCTCTGGCAGGAACTCGTCGAGTGCCCACTGCTGTGGATAAGGACGCATTCATCGTGAAAGCGATGATGATTCTGAGCACTTTGAGCGAGTAGAACAGGGCTGCCTGTGGGGAGTGAGCGTGCTTTCGAAGGTATGAACGACAGGACGCACTTGGCCGGCGAGGAATAGTGCGACTGCAAAGCAGAAATGCGTATCAGCGGACTAGCCTTTGGACACGACAGCACACCTTCGACCGCTATCCGCTTCGTGTTGTAAGACATGCGAGCTGCGACGTTGGGAGGTAACCCAGCGGCAGAGAAGAGGTTCAAGGAAAAGGACCAAGGTCAGGTAGTCGGCGGAAGCAAGTCGTTTGCGGTCACATTCGTCATCGACGCGAAAGAAACCCGAGCTTCGCACACGAGCTGCCAGTGCCTCCCACAGGTTTAAGACCTCTTCGACGAGGCGACGACGTCGCACAAGCCGTAGCCAAGGCTGCAGCGCTGAATCCGAGCCAAGACTGGAGCCTCGATATGGATATCCATGAGGGGAATTGAGACCGGATGAGACGACCGTGTCACCGTCCTATTTGCTCAAGAGTTCTAGAATGAATGAAGCACTGATAAATTGCCAATCCCCACATCGTCCCTCGTCGCCATCGATGTCCAGCCTACCCCCCCAATGCATGACCTATGCATCGGTATTCTGTTGTTAGAGGTCGTTACGTGACCTGCAGCAACTTTGTCCCGACCATCATCTTCCTACATCTATCTGCTGGTGGCCCTCACGCCATCCAGAACGGCCGATTGTTGCTTTCGCGTGTTTCGGACCATGATACACCGCGGCTGACATACACAGGGTCACATTAGACGTCAAAATCCGGCTCCCCGCATCTCTTCCTCCTACTCGACGACCAAACCCAATTCGACAGTATGACCACCCCCGCGACCCCCGACGCCAAATGGAGCTGGAGCGGGTACATGCTCTCTGTCTACCAAGGACGCCAGGGACCAGGTGTGCTTGGGACTGTCGTCTTCGAGGAGATCGAAGAGAAGGCGAAAGAGAAGCTGAAGGACTATCCTGGTGCGTGGCTTGAGTGCTATTCGCAATCGAAGCTCATCTGTGGTGATTGCAGGGGCGTTCTTATACGCTGGAGGGAGTGCTGGGACGAATTCGACGTATCGCGCCAACCTGCGTGCGTTTGAGAAGTATCGCATCGTCCCTCGTATGCTCGTAGATGCTACAACTCGGAATCTAGAGGTATGTCCTTACTTCTTGTAAACCACAGGGTCTGATTGGCCCACAGACCACGATATTCGGCGTCAAGCACCCCGCCCCAATCTTCATAGCGCCCATCGGTGTCCAAGGCATTTTTACTGAAGAAGCTGAGCTCGCGCCTGCCCGAGCAGCTCAGAACCTCAAGGTCCCGTTCATCATGAGCACTGCGTCTTCCCGGCCCATCGAGGTCGTCGCAGAAGCAAACGGCGACGGACACCGGTGGTACCAGCTCTACTGGCCCAAGACCCCCGAAGTAACGCTTTCCATCCTCGGCCGTGCCAAGGCAAGCGGGTTCACCGCACTCGTCGTCACACTCGACACGATGCTGCTCGGATGGCGTCCGCACGACCTCGAGACATCGTACATCCCCTTCGGTCACGGCGTAGGCATTCAAGTCGGCACATCCGACCCCGTATTCATGAAGAGCCTCGGTCGGGAGCCCGTCACAGGCACGGTGCCAGCGTTCCCGTACGACTCCAAGGAGATGGACAGGCGGTTCGTTGCGGGCGACAAGGACGTCAAGGAAGGCGTGTATCTGGGTGGAGAGTGGCTTAGAGAGTGTAACTCGGGCCTGTTCCGCACCTGGGAGGATGTGCGGTTCTTGCGACAGCACTGGGAGGGCCCGCTCGTCCTCAAGGGCATTCAGAGTGTGCATGACGCGGAGAAGTGTCTCGAGTACGGGGTCGATGGGTTCGTCGTCTCCAATCATGGTCCGTTGCCCGTTGGTCCTCTTCTGAGTATACACTAACACATCTCCAGGCGGCCGCCAAGTCGATGGTTGCAATTCCCTCGTTATACGCCCTCGCTCGTATCATGCGTTCGCCGAAGATTAAAGCGGCACAAGCGGCTGGAAAGATTACTGTCCTCTTCGACTCGGGGATCCGTACAGGGCCCGACATCATCAAGGCTCTTGCTCTCGGTGCCCAGGCTGTCTTCCGTGCGTTTTCTCGCTCGCTGTTCTCACAATCCACTCACAAACCCACGTAGTCGGCCGTCCATGGCTATACGGCAGCATCGTCGCCGGCCAGCAAGGCGTCGAGCAGGTGCTGCGACACACCATCGCCGACCTGGACACGACGCTCGCGTTGTCCGGGTATAGCAGCTTGAGTGAGATTCAAGGCAAGGCGGATGAGGTGCTCGTCGAAATCGAGGCCGGTGATCCCATTCTGTCGTAGATGTGTTTTTTTTTTGTACAAATGTGCTGTAGACGGGGAAATTGTATCTCGAAGGTGTACAGTAATGTTCTGATATGGTGCTCATTCATTCTTGGCACCTAGCCCGGACTGTCGCAGACGCCAGACGATTATGCGGGCCTCGACTGCGGGGTAGAACAATACAGAAACTCTTCGAAACCTTCGCTCAGGAACATCCCGATCCGCATCCTCCGAAGGTCGTTCTGAAGCGAGAGACGAGTAGAAGAGGGAGCGAGGGTTCTGCCTCCGGGAGCGCCCCAAGGCAAGCGGCTTCACGGCGCTGGTCGTAACGCTCGACACAATGACGAACACACGACCTCGAAAAAGTCGTCCCTCCCATTGCTCGCAACGTTGTTGTCCAAGTCGGCACATACGACCCCGTTGTCATGAAGAGCCTCGGGAACAAGTGCTCGTTCCCGTACGATCCGACCGCCAACTGGCTGCAGGCCACGAGGACATGCTGAAGGAGACCACTTCGGGGGCTGTTTCGGACCTATACTTCTTGCAGCAGCATTGGGAGGGCCCGCTCGTCCTCGAAGGCATTTAGAGCGTGGAGGACGCGGCTCTATGGTGCCGCTGTCGCAGGACAGGAAGCTATCGAGTAGGTCTTGCCCAGACCATCGCTGACGTCGCGTTATCGGGATCGTAGCTTAAATGAGCTTCAGGGTAGGGCGGGTGGTCATGAGGGACTCGTCGACCTCGACGCAAATGATCCCATTTGGTCGTAGATGTGTTTTTTACAATTGTAGGCGAATGTGGAAAAGTATCGCGCTAATGCTCGCTGAGGAATTTCGTCATTTGGAGGGAATATCGAGAGACAAAGCAAGACTCACCACATATTGAATTCCTGAGAAGAGAAAGTCATGATCAGCCGCACTGTCTTGGCTGGGGAGAAGCACGCACCCTCGCAAAATACTCCTTATTCACATCCTCAATCATGACCGACCGCTCCTGCATCAGCTCCTCCCTCACCATCTCTGCCTCCGCGCGAGTCTGCACCCCTGGCACCACCCTCGCGATCGCTTCGATAAGCTCTACAGGCAACAGCGACATCCTCGAGTTGCTGCCCATCGATAGTAATATATCTCTGAGCACTGAGAGCTGCTGCGGCGGGACGTTGCTGGCCGAGGGTATCGTCGTGGTCGGGTCGACGAGGAAGAACACGAGGATCTTGCGGAACCCGGGTTTACTACCATCGACGAGCTTGAATGGCGAGACTTGGTGTTGATAGAGGTTGGGAAAGGCGATGGATCGATTGGGAGTGGTAGGGAGAGTTCCGATGTCTTGCACACATGCCTCGTCCTTTGTAAACCCGTAGAGCACCGACATGCAGATGTAGTCGTCTTGCCCGTGGTACTCGGGTCCGGACGTCGCCATGCGGAAGCGCAGATTGCAGGCTTCGATGTTCTCCGCGTCGTAGTAGTAGATGAACGTGGAGACGATGGATTCGGTGGCCATGCCCTCGACATGCCAGATGCCGCCAGGATAGTCAGGCTTATCCGGCGTCAACACGATATTCGCCAGCTTGACGATGACCTGCAGCTTCGAGCCCGCCAGCGAGACTAGACGATCGGTCTGTAACACGCTCTCGTAGATAGCAGGGGCGTCGGGCAACACCAGCTCGGGACCATGCACTGTCTCTAGCCACTCGTCATCGTCGGTTCCATCGCGCGGAGCCTGGAGCGGATCATCCGGCCAGATACAGTCGATATGGCAACGGTCGTAGGTGAACCGCGGCGGTGTGGTGCGACGAACCCGCTCTGGGGTCTGCTCGGCACGCAGCGACGACAAAACGCGCTCCCAGAGGGGAATAGCGCGCGTCATGATTTGTTCGAGGGCAGGAACGAGTGCGTTGGCGTGCTGACGGGGGATGTTGTTGATGTACGGGGAGGCGAGCTTAACGCTGCCTTGGGGAGAGACGGTGAAGTCGGATGGGAGCCATTGGAAACGGCGGGAGACGAACTGCCTAGAGACACCAAGCTTGGCTGCGGAGGGAGGATGGAAGGTCCTGATAGTGCCGTTGTTGTGGGTGCCCCATGTTTTCTCGAAGAGGAGTGGGTAGAGGGACGGGTGGACTAGGTCGAGGACGCGTTCGTTTGAGCCAGGGTGCCAGTCTTTCTGGGGCTCGGGGACGTCTTCGAGAGGTTTAACGGCCGCAATAAGGGACTGTCGGAGTTCTTCAGGGATTAACGAGTCGGAGAGGTAGATTCCCTCGCAGGGGCCGCACTGGAAGAAAACTGAGGTCGATTGACATCATTTGGCGAGCACATACCTCTATTCCAGTCTCTGGGTCGCGCAGCTGGCTATAGGATTCCAATTCTTGCATCACAAAGTCAAGCTATTCGACGCGAAAGTCAGCCAAATGATAAGACCCGAGCCGAGGCAAACCATGTTATCCGACAGCTGTTCCCATCGTCTGAGCCCAGCTTGCTGCTCCTTCGCCTCTTGAATCCACTTCTCGCAGATAGCCTGGTCGCGCAGTTTGTCCCACCAGTGCGGTTTCTGACGGATGTGCGCTGAGAGACTGCACATTTTCAGCTCAAGAAGGGTTCTCGGTGAGCGGAATCCGGGTTCGTCGCTGTCTCCATCCTCGGGGTCGGTGTGGAAGGGGTGTGGGTAGCGCTCGTGCATGAGGGCGGGAGAGGCCGAGACTGTGAGTGACAGTCGTCACACAACGTGACACTCTTGTCCGTCGCTGTCATGCGAAGCTCCGCCATTACATGTATCGCACCGCAAACAGGCAATGCAACTACTGTCCGTGAGCAAACCGGACTTCCGACGTCTTCCTCAATTCAATTGAAAAAGGATTCGAAAAAACTTGTTGGCGTTATCGTCTCCCGCTGCGGCGTTTTTACCTACAGCTTTCTGCGGCGCCCGGAGATACTCAAAACAAACACGGCCGAAATGAACAGGCATTGCCCTTTACATAAATGACCCTCGCACCCGACCCAATCGTATCCTGATTCCTGACGCAAACATCCATCCAGCCGTCAACGAAAGCCAAAGAAGCCACTGGGCTGACTCTAATCGTCTATCATGTGTATTTCTCGTCTACAGCTGTTCCAAACTATGGGCTCTATCTCCAGGAACCACATGGACCCAAGTATATCTGGTGAATGATATCACCCTCCGGCTCGCTCGCTCAACAGCACTGTCAAGGTGGAGCTGGGATCCAGACCCTTGCTGCCCCGCTCTGCCCCGCATGTCTGTGCTACAAAGGGTTTCTCCGATAATTCATCGTGCTGTATCCCTCGACGCTCCGGTTTTGGACTAGCGCTTACTGCAATACTCCACGGAGAATCAGGACTTTCATTCCAAAACCTTCGAAGAAACACCGACGTTGCTTATAGTACGTTGCGTGCCTGACGGAGATAGGCGTCCGGTTCCAGCGAATCATAAGCGGCCGAGCTCCGCCGGAGTCCAACAGCGTCGATCGTTCGTCAATGTCGATGCACGTTAATGATCTGCAAAGCTGCCCGACGGGTTTCTGACTGTTCCGATGCGTTTCCCCGGATACAGGAAACCACCCTCGAATTCCTGACATGCAAAGTGCTGTTACATGGGACCTTCTCGCTTCAGCCCCGCCGTGAAATCATGGGACTGTTGGCTTCCCGCGCCGACCAGATCGGGGGCGCAGTCGTGGGTGTGACTGCGGAGATGTTGGATGTAACCATGACCGAGAGAGATTGGAAGAGAAGAAGACATGCCCGACGAAATCTCTGACAAGTTTCCGAGCAGATTACGATACAGGACCGGCGCTCGTGTTCCCTTTGGGTTGCGTGCTGTTTTTCTTCCATTCTACCCAGCTGACTTGCAAGTGACATGGCACGGACTGCGGTTTCTACTTTAGAAGAATCGAGAAGGTCAGGTTATGCATCTGTTCCTTGAATTGAGGTCACCGCGATGCCAAGGAGTTCACCGGTGCCAGTGCAGAAGGAAAGGCCGCCGATCAACTTGAACTTGATTGCCCGGTGCCACGGAACCCCAGTCAAGAATCTCAGTTCTGGACAGACCTTCTCTCAGTGACGCCCGCCCGGGCGAGGGTTTTCTCGACTCGGATCGCTATAAGTATGATGAGATCTTGACTCCAGTTCCTCGATACTCATCCAAATCCGAGTCCCAATCTCAATCGCAGTCGCAGTCTCCTTGAAATCAATTTAAAGCACATGGTGCTCCGTGAAGCTTCTTTTCATTAAACAGCCTCGCCGGCGCCTGGCTTCAAGGAGATCTATCTTGTTTCTCGCTCCTCAGGCTGTCAGCGTCTATTCTAAGTTTAGTTTATCCCGATTCCCGATTTCTTTCGTCACAAGAGAAGAAACACAGCTTGTGACCCTTCCTTCAAAAAGCCGGTTCTTGCATCACTGCCACCCCACCTCCCTCGTCAAGACATGGCAGCCACGATGGCCTTGGCTTTCTACTACGCCCTCTGCGCCTTCGTAGCGCTTCGCCCCTACATTACCTCTGCTCTACCCACTCCGGCCGCCGCCGTCGATTTATCCGGGTCCTTGGTCACCAGCGGTTCCGGGTCAATCGCCACCCTGGACGTAGCCACACCATCGACGACGTCCTCTCCCACACCCGTGCTCCACATGCTCATGCGGCGTGGGCTGGCACCGACGACCGTTGCTGGGATCGTGTTTCTCAGTAGTGCGTGGCTCTTTAAACTCTTGTTACCCTGGCAGGTTCAGCTTATCGTCCTGCAGTCCTTTTCGCCGCGGTCCAAGTCGCGCTATTTTGTCTCTGGAACCGCCGACGGACAGGACTCGGATATCATGATGGACGCCAGACCGCCAGCCGCAACTTGAAGGCCACGAAGTCGAAATCGAAATGGCAGCTGCCCATGGCGAGCACCACCTATCGCGACGTTGGGGCTCAGATTCCCACCCGAACCCTCGCCGTAGCGCTAGTGCTTCCGCCGACGGTCCCGGGCTCGCCGGTCTTGCACGACCCAGGTGTTCATGAGCGCACTGGCACTGCCCCGACATCTCCACCGCGTCGTCCCCACAGAGCGCGCAATCCCTCGACTCGGAGCAGAGTCCCCCTCATGGAAATGTCTATGTAATTTTTGTTTTGCTTTGTCTTGCTATATTTCGCTCTGCGTTTTGCTTTTTGCTCTGATATACTCGTATAGTAATAGTAATACGCTCATGTAAAGCTGCGGACTACATCCTCTCGTGTATTGCCACGGAAGCCTGATTTCGGCGCCGTTGCTGTATTTCTTCTCATGCGGAAATAGCTTTTCTTTCGCAAATTCCGAACGGAGCTACTCAAGTTCGCATCGGTTTCTGTCGTGGAATTCCTGCGGACTTCGAGTCGGAGGATGTAGAGAAAGCCGCGGCTCACCTGACCGTAGATCTTTGCGGTGTACCAGGGGAATACATCGCCCCCGCTGATAGAGTGACCACGCGGGGGGCGGATTTGTGCGGTGATTATCGCTTTTTACATGGCCATCGGCTACTCGGATGACCCGGATATGATGATCCACTCGCATCTAACCAAAAACCTCTTCATTGCTCTTGCATACATGTAGCTCCTTGCCGGCTGTCGGTCTTTGAAAATTCAACTTGATGTTGAAGTTTTCGGGTCACACGTGACATCTTCTCTTTTACTCACTCACCAATTGCCCCCGATTTCACGGTGCTGTTGTTTGCATCCAGGTGCGGCGTTCTCTCCTCATTGAACCTAAAGGTGCTTCTCACTAGATCTCTCACTGTCTGTGAATACTTATTGTGAACTCTAGAGCGGTGATGTCCCAGTGATGATTTATCCTCAAAAAAATGAGGAATCGAATCGAAAGCTCATCGCCGGACCTCCGACGAGATCCCTCGAAAATTTCGGGCTCCGGGCTCTTGCGCCACTGGAGACGTAAGGCCAGAGATCTTTGAAATACGCATGGGCGTCGCACAGCTGTATCGACACGCGAGCGCGCCACCAAGTCGACGTCAACGCGGAGCCAATAGGACTCAAGAGATCCTGACCAGTCAAGCAGTGTCTACTTATTGCCAGCTAATTGAATATGACCGTCAAAACGGCAGAACAGCCGCTCGCGTGGCTTTACCCCACAGCATTTGCCAAGTTCCCCGTCGCTTCCGATCCGCAGAAGTCTGACTCTATAGTATTTCCTTTTGCGATACAAAGGCTTTTGATCGCAAAGATTGAGCGCTGATAAGGCCCCGATGAATTGACAGAGGCGTTTGGGTTTTTATGTGTGCCCCCGTCGGAGGTCCGCCGAGGAGCTTTCGATTCAATTCCTCATTTTTTTTGAGGATAAATCACCGCTCTAGATATCGGACTTCCGCGGATCGCCAATGCTGTGAATTGCACCCGGGGTCAGTAAAGCCACGCGAGCGGCTGTTCCGCCGTTTAAGCGGTCATAATCAATTAGCTGGCAATAAGTAAACTGGTCCGGATCTCTTGAGTCCCTGGATTGGCTGCCTCTGTTGCTGTGAACCGCATCCGGGTTGACGGTCTAGGGTCTTGGTGGCGCGCGCGCGTGTCGATACAGCTGTGCGACGCCCATGCGTATTTCAAAGACCTCTGGCCTTACGTCTCCAGTGGCGCAAAGCCCGGAACCCGAAAATTTTCGAGGGAACTCGGAGTTGTGCAAACCTGCCAGTGATATCAAGCTGGCTCGGGGAAGATAGTTATCATATGCATCTCCCTTTGGCGAACGCCGTGCCAGCTGAGTTCTGCGCATTTCAATTGACCCCGCTCTCCCTCGGTCTTGCCTCGGTCTCCCAGTTTCTTCGGCGAGTGCCATGTCAACTGGTCAACTTGAAGCCGGTCTACCACCTCATCGTAACCACTGGCACTGGCTTTCCGCTCCGGCCTCATTCTCCTTCTTCCCATTCATATAATTTGTAAGCGCGACAGGCGCATGAGGCGCATCAATCCCGAGGCGTGATCATATCATGTCACAAAGGCGGATCAAGTGCTCGTCGGGGTTTGAATTATGTCTTGTCTCCTACCACCATGTCACAGACTCGCGGTCCATATACGCCGTCCTTACCATACCCTCCCTTGATCTCCCTTCCGCTGGTCCATGGCTGACGGTCCGAGTCGCCGGCGCCCACACTGCCAGTGATTAAGTAGTGGCAAATTCGCTGGCATTTTTTGGACTAGTGGTGGTCGACCCTCGATATGTATTGACTACGGTCTAGACGTGGGATCTCCCAGTGTATGTCCCTCAAATTGCCATCGTCCATCGTTCGAGAACCCGCCCGTTAATTTCTCCCTCGAAGCTTCGCTGTCTCGCGGGACAGTTTTCCGACCTTGACTAACGGTAATTCATCATTTTCGATGGATATCCTCGTCCTAGGACCCACGATCTATCCGCTTCAGGTCGGTCCGGCGATCGGGACGAAGAATGGAAGGAGCGCACTATTGCTACCTCGAGTCCCGCGATGGTGGGAGGCCCAGCGACGGCGCAGTCGACCCCCCGTCAAATCTGCACCTGTAAAGCTTCCGAGTCGAAGCTCGTCCGTGTTGGTTCCATTCTTCTGCTTCTTGGGACGGAAACTTGTACAGTGAGCGCCGAGTGATTAATTCGCAAGATTTCCAATTGACCAGTATATTTCGCTACATTCAGACTTCCATTGAGGGCCGATGCAATCATGCAATCGCCTCAGTTCGCCGTGATTTGCGTCTGCGTATGCGGCCTCCCGTTATCAAGCCGATTTCTCGTTCTGACCTTGGCAAGTTGGCGCCACCGCGGTCTGAAAACGGAGGCAATCAACGCCATACTTGACTGCGACTGCGACCCATCGCGCGAGGTGGCATGCTCTTGCCCGTCGAAGCAGAATCCTTTCAGTTGGTGGCCGCCCATTATCACTTGGCAAACCAATCCCTTCTTGGCGCCACCACTGTTTGAAGATCGGAGCCAATCAACTCGACTGCGACTGCGAGCTATCATGCGAGGTGGCATGTTCTTCCACGGTGAAGCAGAGTGATATCATCTGGCGGGCAGTTCAGCGGAAGGCTGCGCACTGGGGCTCGCAGTCAGACCGCGTTTATCGGAGAGGACGGAGGGCCGGGCCGGACGCCTTTAAGCACTGGTGGCGGGGTAGCGCTCTCGTAAGCCACGCGGCGACATTCGTGTGCATTTATCCCTCGTCACAGGACTCAGGCCTGAATGCGGCTCCGTGCTGGGAGATGATGCGTCTCATACATCTTTCGCGGCCATGGAATGTCTGCTGGCGTCCCAAGGCCGTGGCACGACATATAGAAGAATTTCCGAGAAAGCGCAATTCCGCTTGTCATGGACGAGTCCGAGTCGCGCCCACGCCAGCCACAGGCGGTAAAGATTGCTGTTACGCTGCGTCTTCCACTCCTCCGTTCCTCAGATATCAAACAAGTTTTTTGTTCTGCATCTCGGGGTCGCGTTCCGGATGCGGTTAGACTTGAGCTAGTTCGTCTGATCTTGGGCACCGCTTATGCCTTCCTTTCGTTCCTTCCCCAGTCCTGGTATGCCCTCTAGATCCCCGCTTAGATCTGCTTATACATGCGAATGTTTTCTAGACGCGAGATCTGCGCGTGTGGGACCAGGAGCGGCCAGTTTCGCGGGCATTTAACAGCACCTCATTCTGACCCCGCTTCCATCCTCTCTTCCTTGGCCTGAACACAGCCCGGTCTGCCACATAAAACCACCGCCTCACTTGCGTCCAACGCATTTGCCCCCCATTCGTTCTTCCTCCCCGACTTTAATTCTGCGACACCCTCACTCTTGTGCCTTGCGCCACCGCCCCTCTACTATGAAAATGAACCTCAATGCCGTCTTCCTTCTTCTCGTCGTAGCGCGGGCAGGGTCGGCGCTGCTTATCCTCACCGCGACCGATGCTGCCACCGCGGACACAGCGTCAATGTCCGTCGTCGACCAGGCTCCGGCTCCGGCTCCCGCTCTTCAAGTTGTTGTCCTTATCGGCAACAGCAATGGCGCGACTAGATCCCATGACCCTCCCACGATGACCTTCGAGCCGAAGGACGACCAGCAGCAGCATGCGTGCGTCGTCATTAGTGCGCTGCTTGTCTGCCAGTGCTCACACGGCTTTACAGCACCGAGCACATCGTGGCTGCTACTGGTACAGCGACGCCGGTGTTTATCGCCAACTCCACCAATGCGACTGGTACTGACCCGGTCGAGTCTGCGTGTGTGGCCCATCGTGTCGCCAGTCTGAGTCTGACGCTTTTATAGGGCTCTCGACGAGGATGCCGCCAACCTTTCTTCGTCCACTGAAGCTACTGTCGCCGTTCGTGTCGTCGAAGAAACACACAACCATGCGGCCCATCTGCCAGTGTACGCCCCCCTCATCCGCCTATGTGTCCCGTTCCTAAAAGACTTTGTAGTCCTCCAGTCTTGCAGGACCCCGCCGGTACATCTCCTCCAGGCCACATGATGGTTATGCCCAGTGCGCTCGGTATCAAGACCATCCTCACCATCGTGTTCGCGAGCAGTGCGTGTGCCACTTATCAGCCTCGCGGCTCCTGTGGCTAACTATTCTCCCTGCCCAGTGCTCCTCATCTCCGTCCACCTCGCACTTTTCTTCGTTTACAAGAAGCGTCGGGCGAGCACGACCTCTCCCTCTACCCCTCGTTCTCCCATCCCGCTCATGTTCCTTCCGTGGACCTGGGTCGTCATCGCGACTATCCGAGCCCCCGCTCGCGCTGCTTCTCGGATGTCCTCGTCTGTGGGGACCCAGTCTGCGACGACGACGCTCATCAACGAGACGGTCGAGATGGTGCCAGTGCCAGACCGCGCGTATTCCGGTGGGGGGCGGCAGAAGGAGCTCAAAGACGCTGAGGCTGAAGGTTCCGACCCGAAGTTGACGCTTACTTGAGCTTCAGCCTTCAGCCTTCGACACGAGGAGAGGAGGGCAACCTCGTCCTCCCCACGACAATAATGCCCTTCTACGACCAACCTGGACCCACGAAACCCATCTAATCATGGCATTTGTACAATTTCACACCTACGGCTGCGCGCATTAGATCCCCCCCATCCATTTGCATTCGCTTTCCCTCCCTTATCGATAATTTGCTACCTGCAGCTGCTAGTCTCGCTACTCTTTTGCTGTCATCTTGTTTTCCTTTCCTTTCCGTTCTCTTGCTCCTGCTCTCTTGCGCATTATACCACCGGTGTATCAGTTAGAATGTAACAGTATCTAGTCTGCATTGTGTTCCTGCAGAGCTTTGCATGTGCGAAGCTCGAGTTTTTTTTTCGTGTCGATGACGATGATATGATTCGGCAATGATATTTTGTGACCGCAAACGACTTGCTTCCGCCGACCACCCCACCCGACCTTTCCTTGAACCTCTTCTCTGCCGCTGGGTTACCTCCCCGACGTCGCAGCTCGCATGTCTTATAATACGAAGCGGATAGCGGTCGAAGGTGTGTTGTCGTGTCCAAAGGCTGTCCGTCCCATCCGCTGATACGCATTTCTGCTTTACAGTCGCACTATTCCTCGCCGGCCAAGTGTGTCTTGTCGTTCATACCCTCGAAACCACGCTCACTCCCCACAGGCAGCCTTGTTCTACTCGCTCAAAGTGCGTCAGAATCACTATCGCTTTCCAATGAATGCGTCCTTATCCACAGCAGTGGGCACTCGACGAGTTCCTGCCAGAAAGGAAGCTGCAAGAGGTCAAGGCCAAGCAGATGGAAGCGCTGAAGCGGCTGGGCCATGGCGAGCTGGAGCTGGATGAGCACGAGCGTACGTCCCCTCACTGTTTTTTCACACCCTCCCCGCTGCTGAGCCGAGGAACGTAGGCACTGTCGCGAACGAGGTTATCCATCCCGACGACATCAATGTCAAGTTTACTGGTGCGTTTCCCCGTTGCTTTGCCCTGCCGTCTTTTTCCGTGGCTCAAGCGTCGAGTTAGACATTGGCGGTCTCGACGCTATCGTCGCCTCTCTGCGCGAATCCATCATCTACCCACTCGTCTACCCGAACCTCTTCTCCTCGTCCTCCCTCCTCGGCTCACCGAAAGGCGTCCTGCTCTTCGGACCCCCGGGATGCGGCAAGACGATGCTCGCAAAGGCCCTGGCGAAGGAGAGCGGGGCCACATTCATCAACATCGCCGCAAGTGTGCTGACGAACAAGTGGTTCGGCGAGTCCAACAAGCTCGTTGCGGCGCTGTTCAAGCTCGCAAGGAAGACGCAGCCGTGCATCATCTTCATCGACGAGATCGACTCGTTCCTGCGGGAGCGGAGTAGTGGGGACCATGAGGTTACGGGGATGATGAAGGCCGAGTTCATGACGTGCGTTGCTTTTCGCTTGTGCTGTTGTGTAGGCTGAATGCTGTCCTCGCAGACAATGGGACGGCCTACTCTCGAGCACGGACCGGATACTCGTCCTCGGAGCAACGAATCGACCCAACGACATCGACGCCGCTATCCTGCGACGAATGCCCAAACGCTACGCTGTGTCGCTGCCCAACTTTGAGCAACGGCTGAACATCCTCAACCTCGTACGTCCCTCCTTGCTCTTGCCCATGCCTGTCTGACCTCGCATATAGATCCTCCAAGAAACGCCTCTGGCGCCGGATTTCCCGATGACCGCGCTTGCGGAGATGTCGCAGGGACAATCAGGCTCGGACTTGAAGGAGATGTGCCGCAACGCAGCGATGGTGCCCGTGCGCGAGTTTGTGAGGAATGCGAAGGGCGAGACGCAGATGCTGGATATGAGCCAGCTGGAAGTGCGTTATTCCTTGTCCTGGGTGTTGCGTGTTTCGGGCCTGACCTATCTGCAGGGCTTCCACCTACGACCGCTCACCATCGACGACTTTTACGGGCCGAACCAGAACGACGCAAGCAGCTCGTTGCCGCCTGCGCCTGGGATTACCGGACTGCCGATACCCGCACCAGCACCGGATCGGTCACGATTAGACGAGATGGATTAATCGGGGGCTACCTCGCCCGGGAGTCCTTATAGATGTGTACGTCCTTTCTCTACCTCTGCCGCGCAACAACAGCAATGCTGACGACCGCGTTCTTTAACAGATCTGTATTGCGGTTTACCCTACCCTACTCACACGGAAAGATTTGAATATAATGCACGACTCGGTTACTGTATCGTTTCCAGCATCGACACGACCGCGAAGTCAATCCAATTCACCTTTAAAATCACCCATCGACCACTCGCACCAGCTCGAATGTCCCCACCCTCCGATCCCGCACCTTGCCAAATATCCGCTTCGACCAATCCGTTCCTCGAGCATGCCGGATCTCCTCAGTCTTCTCAAAGTCGGCGGTGGAGAATTCCTGGAGGGCAAGATACGTTGTTGTTGTTGCTGTCGTGTCGGAGGCGGAGGCGAGCTTTTTGTAGCGTCGTCCGCGCTGCCAGCCGGGGATGCGTGCGACGAGGGTCATGTGTTCTTCGGTGTACCTGTCGAGAGCGGTCTGGGATTGTTCTCCGGCAGTAACAAGCGTGAACGGCGACGGACCATCGATTGAAGTCATCATCGTCCTCGCTCGCTACGTCGAAGGCTACCCAGAGGAGAATTGGCGCGACTGGGTTGTCGTCTTCGGAATCGTGGCATACGAGACGAGTTGTACCCGGACTGGCTGTCCAGGTCCCGATGTGTGTATACCGCGATGTCGTTACTGGAGCATCCTGAGCGCTAGACAGCACCAATCCGGCGCACGCGATGAGCTCGTCTATGGCACCGGGGGTGTGGGTGTCGTTGTCGTTGAAGATGACCAGCGCAGTTGGAGGCTCAGAGTCGTCGAGTGCTCGGTATACGTAGAGTGCTGGACTGTCCACTTTGGAGCTGTCTTGGCGTCGCTCCGGAGAGGGGGAGATATGCTGGACATGGATGGAAAAGCATGAGAACATCGTCACAGACTCACAGGGTCTCCGAGTCGTCGGACACGGTCTCGTCACCTTCCCACTCTTCGAACTCTTGCCCGTATAGCTGAGGCTACTATCTTTCTTACTCCTGCCCATCATACCCTGCGTCGTCACTATGTCTCGGTCTCTCCTCACATTCGATCCTGCGGATAGGGTGTCCCGAATATGAATTCCCGTTATATAAGGGGGGAAGCTGGGGCCTCTGCGACACAACAATCCATGGCACGCGGACTACTCGTCGCCAAACCTACGTTGCTGTCTGTGTACCCAAACAGTAAGCCTTGCGAGAATCTCGATATTAACCCTGATTAACGTCGTTCAGTCCGAGATGCTTTCGAAAACCGCAAGCACGAGCTTCATGCCCAGATAAAGACATTTCTCGGTCTAGACTATGTCGTGGACGTCGACGTACGCGCTGTTTGGCCGTATGTAAAGAACCGTTCGAAGCGCGACTTTGGGACGCTTCTTAGGCTGTACATCCCATTCTTAGCTTTCCCGGCACCGGTTGACCACCCTCAGATATGTGGAGGGCTTTATATCTGCTTTGCGCAAGTACATTGCGAGGTACGGCGAGTCGGGTCGAAAATCTTCAATCGCGTCGTAATACAGCGCAAGATTACCCTCAGCGTACGTAGACCGATATCTTCGTTCTTGTTGCACTGCTCATTGTCGCTTTCAGGTCAACCCGTTCGACATCTACAGTGATACCATCTCCGCCGCAATCCGTGATGGCGTCTACCACATCCTCTTTCACCCGCGTCGTTTCGGGAGCGCTGGTGTTGTTCCTTCGGACCACCAGAACTCCAGTGGCTCGTTGACCGCATACAGGCCATGAACGTTCTGGACGGTTACTCCCTTGTCGCACGGCGCTCTATCGACGTCGGGTATGACCTCGTTCAAGTCGAGGCGGCGAGGAGTGGGCTTAGCCAGATCCCCGAATGGAGGTTGTGCTAGATCCCAACTGGGACGAGATTTATGGATGGTGCTCGCGAATTGATAGTCAAGGCGGTGCAGCTCTGAGCAAACAAGGCGACCGTCGTCGCTGCTGATGAGTCACGCGGCTTGTGTCAGCCTCCTTTCTTTTAGCCACCATGCTAACTCTTCGTCGTATGCTCTTCCGCCCTCAATTTTTTTTCCATTCGCTATTCCAAGTGCTTCTTGATGCTTCTACCACTGTTCCTTTGCTCAATTTCGACTAGCATCACCCGCCTTCTGTCTGCCGCGTCGCAGACCAGCATATTGCCAGTGGCCCAGCCTGTGAATAGCGTATGCTTCAAGCAAATCAATCATGGTTCTGCGCTAATCTTCCTCCAAGCCCAAGAAGACTCGCCGCAAAAGGAAGGTCTTCGCTGAGCCTTACCGTACCGACCTCGACCTCGGTCTCATGTCGTGCGAATGGGAGAGTTGGGGCCATCAATATTTCCTTGAAGTCCATGATTGGTACGACCTCAGCGAGATGGAGTTCTACGTCAAGCGATTTGCGAAAGTACCCGGCACGATCCGCCCGCTCGCGTACGTGGACGGCGTGGACCCCTGTATCGCATTTGAAGCTGCTGGGCTGTATTACTATCTCAACACCGCGGCGCAGTTTCTGGAGCATTTCGGACGTTTTCGCTCGCACGAGGATTTCCTCCGTGGTTTGAGTGCGGAACCTCGTATCAGGGGCGCGGTTCAGCAGTTTCCTGACCATATCAACGAAGTCTATGCGGCTGTGTGCAAGGAGCAGAAGCGGCGGGCTGCGAAGGCTGAGAAGGCCCTGTCTTCGGCTTGAATCGTACGTTCGCCTGCTACGCGGATAACTGGACTCAGTACCATACTAAGTAGTATCCTCCGAAGTCACATGCACTTATGGCGTAAAATTGCACTCGAAGCACCGACTCCGAGTTTTTGGAGACGATTAGGAATCCACATGCACCCTGAAATCAGCGCCGCCGGCGCGGCGGTCGTGAAAATCTGCTACCTCTGAGCCGTCGTCGGAACACACACCGATTCCAAGGGCGATGACTGCAAGACGCTGAGCTTGTGAACTGGTGATTCACCCGCGCTGCGACCGCCTTTCTTCCCGTGTACGTCTCCAATATATCGTCCACAACTATGGCTCTCTTTGTCTTTCATCTGTTTGTTTGCCGAGGTATACAATTTGGTTTGCAATTCTTTTTTTTGTTTTGTTTTTTCAAACACCCGTCGGCCGAGATGCCCGAAGAGCGACGCTGGAGCCCATTTCACAGCGAGAAAGTAAAAACGAGACTTTCACATCCCCACCGCATTACACGACATTTGAACCTAGAAGACCGCGTCCCAAAACCTTTCCACCGCTTCAAGGCACAAACCACAACTTGAACTGTTACTTGAACAGCGCGAAATCTTGCACTCGACCCCCTCGAGCCCCCTCGCGGGATATTCTAATCGCTTCCGAATCGCTTCAATAGCCTCACCAGTGTTCTTCTGACTCCGCCGGCAACTGTACACTCTCCGGCAATGCAGGGCGTCTAGATCTCTCAAACGCCAAAATAAAGAAAAACCTACCCGAATTTCCTCCAGATGTGCGTCATCGCTTTAGAATCACGACAACCACGGACGCTTACGTCCAACAGGAATAGCAATTGGACCGAACCTTACAGATTTTATTAAAAAAAGGTGAACGGCACATACACAATCCGCCGACGGCCACGCGGCACTCCAGCATGCGTTCGGAAAAAAGAAAACTTTAAGTTGTCGGGCGTTTAGTTGACTTTTGGTGCCGTGAAATTTTACTTGATGACTTGAAGTACTGCGGTGTTGGGTCGAAAAGTACAGTCACGGCGTACCTTTATCTCCTCTGGGAAAAGCGTAGATGTTCTACGAAAATGCCCAGTACATACATGGATGACTGCGTAACATGAAGAAAGGAGAATTATTCTTTTTGAGCGGGTAGCGTAGAGAAGGAAGCGATAGGAACAGCGGGATGTAACAAGTCGGCTGGATTGTGGTCAGACGGATAGTGCGAAGAAATGAGAAGAACGCACGATTCAAGCCGAAGATAGGGCCTTTTCAGCCTTCGCAGCCCGCCGCCTCTGCTCCTTGCACACAGCCGCATAGACTTCGACGATATGTTCAGGAAACTCCTGCACCGACCCCCTGAGACGAGGTTCCGCACTCAAACCACGGAGGAAATCATCGTGCGAGCGAAAACGTCCGAAATGCTCCAGAAACTGCGCCGCGGTGTTGAGATAGTAATACAGCCCAGCAGCCTCAAATGCGATACAGGCCTCCACGCCGTCCACGTACGCGAGTGGGCGGATGGTGCCGGGTACTTTCGCAACTCGCTTGACGTAGAACTCCATCTCGCTGAGGTCGTACCAAAGGTAATGGACGTCAAGGAAGAATTTATGGCCCCAATTCTCCCATTCGCACGACATGAGACCGAGATCAAGGTCGGTACGGTAAGGCTCAGCGAAGACCTTCCTTTTGCGGCGAGTTTTCTTGGGCTTGGAGAAGGATTAGCGCAGAACCATGATTGATTTGCTTGAAGCATACGCTATTCACAGGCTGGGCCACTGGCAATATGCTGGTCTGCGACGCGGCAGACAGAAGGCGGGTGATGCTAGTCGAAATTGAGCAAAGGAACAGTGGTAGAAGCATCAAGAAGCACTTGGAATAGCGAATGGAAAAAAATTGAGGGCGGAAGAGCATGCGACGAAGAGTTAGCATGGTGGCTAAAAGAAAGGAGGCTGACACAAGCCGCGTGACTCATCAGCAGCGACGGTCGCCTGTTTTGCCTTGTTTTCAGATCCCAGCTGCACCGCCTTGACTATCAATTCGCGATCGTGCTATATAAAAGCGGGGCATGCGGCGCAATAACCAATGGCTTTACAACCCATCCTGCGAGTGTCTCCTGAGGAGCAAAACCGTGAGTGCTGCGAGAATCTCCATAAAGACACTAAACAAATGTCGGCCAGTCCAAGTTGCTTTCGACAACCGCAAGCACGAGCTTCATGCCCAGCTGAAGGCGCTTCTCGGTCCAGACTATGTTGTGGACATCGATACACGGGCTGTTTGGCAATTTGTCCAGATGCGTTCCAGGCGCGACTTTGGGACGCTTCTCTGGCTGTAAGGACGTTCCATTCTTCCCTGGCACAGGCTGAACACCCATAGACACGTGGAAGGTTTCATATCTGCGTTACAGAAGTTCATAACGATGTACGGCGAACCGGGTCAAACGTGCTTCAATGGCGTTGTAACACAGCGCAAGATCACCCTCAGCGTAGGGCCTATTCCTTTGTCCTTGCTGCACTACTCATTGAGTCGCTCATAGGCCAATCCACACGGCATCTACAGCGATACCATCTCCGCCACAATCCGCGACGGCGTCTACCAGATTCTCTTCCACCCGGACCGTTTCGGGGTCGCCGGCGTTGTTCCTTCGGTACATCACACCGCTCGCAGCATCCACAGGCTCGTAGACCGCGTACAGCTCTCCATGAATATTCTGGGCGGTGCCTCCCTTGCTCCGCTCGAAACCGCTAAAGATGAGGTTGTGCGAGAACTCACCTGGGATGAGGTTGGCACTGCTCTGCAGGTGGCGGGCATGCACATCTATGACACAGATTCTGCCTCTCTCCTCGTTATCAAAGCACGCCTCGAAAATATCAGGGCTCGGCCGGGTGAGTTATCTACCCTCTGCGCTCGTTCTCTCATTGATGGAAGCACGATAGAACGGCAAGACGATGCCGTCGAAGTCCTAGTTGAAGAGCTTTTGGCTGAAGGCGGATTTGATACTCGCGCACTGCTCGTACAGCCTGAACCGGCAAACCGGTCATTCGTAGTGGACAATGGCACTGCGTATATAGAGGTCAGCCGTACTTCATTCCACGCTCCATTGCGCCTCATTCCACACAGTTGACCGCGAAGGAGTTGAGTCAAGAGGTATTAGCGAGCGTAAGTCGGCACCTGATGTAATAGGGGGTCATTGCCATTTTCGGTTAAAACTCAAACTTGTCCTTTCGCTCTCTCTTCTCTCCACTGTGCCATTTCAAGCACTCTCGTTATTCTCTATAGTCAGAGCGCTCTCCTTATACTGGCTGCCATCGGCTGCCGTCTAGCAAGAGAATACCGACATACAGGTCATATATTGGAGGGAGGGATATGCTGGACATGGATGGTGGGCGGTTTTTTAAAGGTGCTTCACGCTCATCTCAATTCCCGTCCTCACCGTCAAAAATATCGAAATCGATCCCCCATCCTTTGCTCGGATTCAGCCTCGGGTACGGCTCGTGCGACGTCGCTGCCTCTTCCAGCTGGTCGAACAGGTCTTGCGGCAGAGCTTGCACTGTCCATCTTCATTAGCGCGCTACTCATATGAATGTCGGGGTGAGAGGAAGCGCACCCTGCAGATTCTCCACAACCCTGCTCGGGGTAACGCTCTTCGGCAGCACCACCGTCCCCCGCTGGACGCTCCACGAGATGATCACTTGTGCGGGCGTCATGCCGAGTTTGGAGGCGATTTGGGTGACGACGGGGAGGCTGAGCGTGTCCCCGACCTTGCCGTCTCCGCCGAGAGGAGAGTAGGACTCGAGGAGGAGGGAGTGGGCTTTGGAGTACTGCGAATGGTGAATAGGTGGTTAGCGGAAGGAAAGGTAGGACGGACCTCGAGCAGCTCGGGCTGCGGGACCCAGTAGCTGATCTCGACCTGGTTAACGGCGGGCTGAATCTTGAGCGGGTTTGCAGTAAGGTTTTGCAATCTATTCATCCCGGAATGAGTCTACGAGACCGAGGACCGAGTAGACGTACCGCCGGACGTTAAAGCTACAAGTTCGTGTGAGCATTCAAAGAGAAGCGGGTAAACAAGATACGCACTTGCTAACCCCGATATTCCTGACCTTTCCCTTGGCGACCATCTCCTCGAGCTTCTGCCACGTCGGGTACGGGTCCTCGGTGAGCGCCTTATTGTATGGCTGGCCGTTCTTCTGAGCGAGGGGCCTGCATGATGGCGTTAACGCTCATGCTCGATAGACGATGCGGACAGACCAATGGATGAGGTACAGATCGAGATAGTCCGTCCCAAGCTTCTTGAGAGAGTCGTCCAAAGCCGACTCGACGTCTTCGGGTTCGTGGAACGTGTTCCAGAGCTATGGACGTTAGACCGAGAACGGAACGGAAAAGCAGGGAGACGCACCTTGGAGGTCAGCCAGATATCCTTGCGGGGAACCCCGCTCTCCTTCAGAGCCGCTCCAATCTCTTCCTCGTTCTGCCAATGTAATCTTGCGTGAGGATGGCGCTATCGATAGGAAGAAAGCTGACGCGGTAAATCCAAGCGCCGTCGATGTGTCGGTAGCCGGCTTTGAGAGCAGTCTGAAGAGTGGTCAAGTCAGGATGCAACGAGAGAGGACTGTCAGGCACCTTGACCGCAGCGCCAACTTTATCCGTTTCCGACTTCCAGCAGCCTGTTGTGAAGGAGAGCATCAGGCGTACGCAGGGAACACGAAGCGACGGACCCACCGAGAGCTACAGCGGGATTTCATCCCCAGAAGGTAGCGTATAATGCGTCGGGAGCGCTATCGCTTTGCTCATGTTGCGGTGAGCAGCACCACCGAGACATCTCGGAAGGCCACCACCCTGCGATACACGGCGGAGTCCGGCGACGAAGAGCATGATGACCGCGAATGAGGCGAGCAAACGGAGGACGAGGTTCGGTTTGCGTTTTTGCGTTGGCACGGTGGCGACGTCAGTGGAGGTGGTGGGAAGCGCCGCGTAACCGTTGCCCTGTTGCTGTCATCAGCGACAGCAAAAGGTGGGGGAGGACGGCATAAACGAACAGAAGAAAAGACGCTGGAGCGGGTGAGGATGCTTCAAGTTGGAATGAATACGGCTTAGTTACCTGGTCAACTTGGTCATGAAGGAGCAGATGCAAAAGGCTTATCAAGCATTCGTTGCCGCGGCAAAGTGTTACTGACGGGATCATATGTGACAGACACGCTCACGAGACTTGATACACAAGGTCTAAACTATTCCTTCCGAGGCGTTTTACGCGAGCTCGAGGACACTACGGAAGGAAATCGATGCGCCAGAATATCGACACACGATCATTTTTCGTCGGCGGCTTGGCCAGGACCAGCTGAAAGACAAACGCAGTTCAGGACCCCGATAGAAAAAAAAATTAAGATCACCTCTTGGTACGCCGGATAATGATGGTACACGTCGAAATCCGTGTATTCGACGTCCCACAGCCAATGGGAGCGCGGTGCCTCGATGGCGTACAAGAGATTTCCCGCTGGGCGGAGGAAAAACTCCGTGGTGTTCTTGCCCTGGCGAAATTTCGTGTCATGCGGTTCGCAATTGGGAGAAATTTGCTTAGCTGACTTTGTCCAACAATGTAGCGACCTGTCCAGTACCAACATTGCGCATCGTGGACCTGATGTCCGGGCTGCTGAGCGGGTCGGCGTCGTGAATCTCCCACTGCATATGCGTCCTCGTGAGGCTGAGAACGGGGGATGAGAGATCAGCTTACAAACGTGGTATTCCCCTTCCCAGCAGTGCCTCTGAAGTCGACCTTCACTATTCCATCTGTATCGACGAATAAGAGACCGCGCGAGTCGAGGTTCGTGATTGTGAAAGTTCCCTGTGGAGGGTGTACCATGAGCGGGAAGTAACTATAGGCGTACTATACTTACGACGGGCGGGTATGTGCCTATGCGGGTGGGAACATTCGGAGTCGGTGGCCCATGGTGAGTCGCAAAGACTGCGGATTGGGAGGTGAGTACGCAGAGAGTCAGCAGGGAGAAGAGCATCTGCATCTTGAGAGGATCTGTGAGCTGGCACGATGCAGCACTCGTATTTATAGACGGCAAGGGGAGGCCTAGAAGCTACCTATAGTAAACGCCAGAAGGGAAAGGCTTCCTCTTCTTTTGAGTCATCCCTGCTCAGCCTTACATTCAGGAAGGCAAGTGAAGCAGGTGTCCGCGGCGTTGGAAGGAGGTCGACGACGATGAATAGGAAGAGAGCGAGGGTAAACGCACCGGAAAATGAGGAACAGATAAGGTGTGCTTACGAGCCGACCCTGACCTTTTTGAGGAGATCTTGCAGAAAGTGTCCAATGTGACGAGTCAAACATAAAGCGTGGAAGGAAAGGGAGAGAGATGACGCCACGAAAGCGAAAGTGCGTAGTACCGGGGCGGTGAATATTGCGCCGACAACAGGTGTGGACGTTGAAGATGAGAACATTATAATGAAAGAGAGAATTTTAGGGGAGAAGTATGAGAACGGGATTGTTGCGGCGGTGGCGCTTATTACATGCCAGTGGTGCCAGTGAAGTACAGACTTACGCTCGCCAATACTTCTTGACTCAACTCCTTCGGGCTCAACTGTGTGGAATGAGGCGCAGCGGAGGGAGGAATGAAGTATGGCTTACCTCGATATATGAAGTGCCATTTTCTATTACGAAGGACCGCGCTACCGGTTCAGGCTCTTCGAACAGTGCACGAGTATTATCTCCACCTTCAGCCGAAAGCTCTTCAATTAGGACTTCGACGGCATCATCTTGCCGATCTACCGTGATTCTATCAACGAAGAGAAACGGGCGGACAAATGGGAAGGCAAAGGACAGATTACTCACCAGGCCGAGCCCTGATATTTTCGGAGCATTCCTTGATAATGCGGATAGAGGCAGAATTTGTGGCATAGACCGGCATGCCCGCCACTTGCAGAGCAGTGTAAGCCTTATCCCAGGTGAGTTCTCGCACAACCTCATCTTTAGCGGTTTCGAGCGGAGCAAGGGAGGCACCGCCCAGAATATTCATGGAGAGCTGTTCGCGGTCTACGAGCCTGTGGATGCTGCGAGCGGTGTGATGCATCGAAGGAACAACGCCGGCAACCCCGAAACGATCCGGGTGGAAGAGAATACGGTAGACGCCGTCGCGGATTGTGGCGGAGATGGTATCGCTGTAGATGCCGTGTGGATTGGCCTATGAGCGACTCAATGAGTAGTGTAGCAAGGACAAAGGAATAGGCCCTACGCTGAGGGTGATCTTGCGCTGTGTTACAACGCCATTGAAGCACGTTCGACCCGGTTCGCCGTACATCGTTATGAACTTCTGTAACGCAGATATGAAACCTTCCACGTGTCTATGGGTGTTCAGCCTGTGCCAGGGAAGAATGGAACGTAGTTACAGCCAGAGAAGCGTCCCAAAGTCGCGCCTGGATCGCATCTGGACAAATTGCCAAACAGCCCGTGTATCGATGTCCACGACATAGTCTGGACCGAGAAGCGCCTTCAGCTGGGCATGAAGCTCGTGCTTGCGGTTTTCGAAAGCAACTTGGACGTGCCGACATTTGTTTAGTGTTATTATGGGCATTCTCGCAGGACTTACGGTTTTGCTCCTCAGGAGACGCTCGCAGGATGGGTTGGAAAGCCATTGGTTATTGCGCCGCATGCCCCCGCTTTTATATAGCACGATCGCGAATTGATAGTCAAGGCGGTGCAGCTGGGATCTGAGCAAACAAAGCAAAACAGGCGACCGTCGCTCCTGATGAGTCACGCGACTTGTGTCAGCCTCCTTTCTTTTAGCCACCATGCTAACTCTTCGTCGTATGCTCTTCCGTCCTCAAATTTTGCCCATTCGCCATTCCAAGTGCCGCTTGATCCTTTTCGACTGTTCCTTTGCTCAAATTCGACTAGCATCACCCGCCTTCTGTCTGCCGCGTCGCAGACCAGCATATTGCCAGTGGCCCAGCCTGCGAACAGTGTATGCTTCAAGCAAATCAATCATGGTCCTGCGCTAATCCTCCTCCAAGCCCAAGAAGACTCGCCGCAAAAGGAAGGTCTTCGCTGAGCCTTACCGTACCGACCTCGACCTCGGTCTCATGTCATGCAAATGGGAGAATTGGGGCCTTAAAGGCTTCCTTGACGTCTTTCACGTTTGGTACGACCTCAGCGAGATGGAGTTCTACGTCAAGCGAGTTGCAAAAGTACCCGGCACCATCCGCCCGCTCGCGTACCTGGACGCGAGCGTGGAGACCTGTATCGCATTTGAAGCTGCCGGGCTGTATTACTATCTCAACACCGCGGAGCAGTTTCTGGAGCATTTCGGACGTTTTCGCTCGCACGATGATTTCCTCCGTGGTTTGAGTGCGGAACCTCGTATCAGGGGCGCGGTTCAGCAGTTTCCTCACCATATCTACAAAGTCTTTGGGGCTGTGTGCAAGGAGCAGAAGCGGCGGGCTGCGAAGGCTGAAAAGGCCTTGTCTTTGGCATGAATCGTGTGTTTCTCTTATTTGTCCCAACTATCCCTCTGACAAAGTCCAGCCTCAAGGATCCTTTTGCAGTCATCCATGTATGGACAATCTGCGTTTCCCCCCCCCTCCTGATATATCGTGTCATATCTCTCGCCCCGACTCGGATCCACCGTCTTACACCACCAGTCGATGCCTCCTCCTGTGTTCATCATATACTTTTACGCGGTCTCGACGGAAACTTTCGCCTGCTACGCGGTTAACTGGACTCAGTACCGTACTAAGTAGTATCCTCCGAAGACCGTCGCATGCACCTATGGCGTAAAATTGCACTCGAAGCGCCGACTCCGAGTTTTTGGAGACGATTAAGAATCCACATGCACCCCGAAATCAGCGCCGCGCGCGGCGGTCGTGAAAATCTGCTACCTCTGAGCCGTTGTCGGAACACACACCGATTCCAAGGGCGATGACTGCAAGACGCCGAGCTTGTGAACTGGTACTTCACCCGCCTCGCGACCGCCTTTCTTCCCGTGTACGTCTCCAATATATCGTCCACAACTCTGGCTCTCTTTCATCTGTTTGTTTGTTTTTGCCGAGGTATACAATTCGGTTTGCAATTTTTTTCTCTCCCGAAGGGCTGTTTGAAACCAGGTTTGATTTTTTCTCTTTCAAACACCCGTCGGCCGAGATGCCCGAAGAGCGACGCGGAGCCCATTTCACGGCGAGAAAGTACTAGGGGTGCAAAACGAGACTTTTACATCCCCACCGCATTACGGACTTACTACACAACATTTGAGCCTAGAAGACCGCGTCCCCAAACTTCTCAACCGCTTCAAGGCACAAACCACGGAGTGTACTAAACAAGAACATCACAAAAATGTAACGAATCACAAAAAATGTAATGAACCAGCTTTCAACCCCTATGTTAGAAAGTACAAACCTAGATGCGACTAATAACACTCAACAATAGTTCAACTTGAACAGCGCGGAATCTTGTACTCGACCCCCCTCGAGCCCCCTCATTCTAATCGCTTCCGAATTTCTTCAATAGCCTCACCAGTGTTCTTCTGACTCCGCCGGCAACTGTGCACTCGGCAGTACCGGGCGTCTCTCAAAAACGCAAAAAAGAAAGAAAACCCACCCGAATTTCCTTCAGATGTGTGTCATCGCTTCAGAATAATCTAGAATCGCGACAACCACGGACGCTTACGCCCAACAGGAATTCCATTTGGATCGAACCTTACAGATTTTATTTCAAAAAAAAGGTGAACGGCCCGCCGAATCGACGCGGGGCGAGGACGGCCACGCGGCACTCCAGCATGCGTTCGAAAAAAAAAAAAAATCAAGTTGTCGGGCGTTTAGTTGACTTTCGGTGCCGTGAAATTTTACTTGATGACTTGAAGTACTGCGGTGTTGGGTCGAAAAGTACAGTCACGGCGTACCTTTACATGTATCTCCTCTGGGAAAAGCGTAGATGTTCTACGAAAATGCCCAGTACATACATGGATGACTGCGTAACATGAAGAAAGGAGAATTATTCTTTTTGAGCGGGTAGCGTAGAGAAGGAAGCGATAGGAACGGCGGGGATGCAACAACTCGGCTGGATTGTGGTCAGACGGATAGTGGGAAGAAACGAGAAGAACGCACGATTCAAGCCGAAGACAGGGCCTTCTCAGCCTTCGCAGCCCGCCGCTTCTGCTCCTTGCACACAGCCGCATAGACTTCGACGATATGTTCAGGAAACTGATGGACCGCGCCCCTGATACGAGGTTCCGCACTCAAACCACGGAGGAAATCATCGTGCGAGCGAAAACGTCCGAAATGCTCCAGAAACTGTGCCGCGGTGTTGAGATAGTAATACAGCCCGGCAGCCTCAAATGCGACACAGGCCTCCACGCCGTCCACGTACGCGAGTGGGTGGATGGTGCCGCGTACTTTCGCAACTCGCCTGACGTAGAACTCCATCTCGCTGAGGTCGTGCCAGCCCAAAGAAACCTCCATGAAGGATGGATGGTGCCAGTTGTCCCAGTCGGACGAAAAGGGATGGAGGTCGAGTGTGCTACGGTAAGGCTCGGCGAAGGCCTCCCGTTTGCGGCGAGTCTTCTTGGTCTTGGAGGAAGATTAGCACAAGACCATGATTTTGCTTGAAGCATACGCTATCCGTAGGCTGGGTCGCTGGCAATATGCTGGTCTGCGACGCGGCAGACAGAAGGCGGGTGATGCTAGTCGAATGTGAGCAAAGGAACGGTGGTAGACGCATCAAGCAGTACTTAGAACGGTGAATGGGCAAAAATTGAGGACGGAAGAGCATACGACGAAGAGTTAGCATGGTGGCTAAAAAAGAAAGGAGGCTGACACAAGCGTGACTCATCATCGGCGTGGTAATGTCCTAACTCGGAATCGGGCGGTAGCTTGTTTTGCCTTGTTTGTTCTTCGCATCACCGGCTTTTCGCCACCGGCCAGCTCCAAGTAACGGACGTGGCATCGCAAGCACCATGTTGGCGCTCAGGGTCCTCCCCCCTGCGTTCCTAGGCCTTGTATTCTCGTCGCTGCTCTCATTCGCGCTCGCCACACCACCACCGACATCGACCAACGACCCATTCAAAGCCATCGCCGTGCATGTCGTCAAGCCTCCGTCGCCTCCAATCTGCTGTCTCGTCCAGCCAGCGTCGCCGGAGCCGCCAGCCGACATCCTCTTGTCGTTCGAGGAATGGAAGGAAAAGCGCTCTAGCAGTGGGGACGGCGAGACCATCGTGCTTATACAGGATGGTGTGGGTGCATCTAGTGGAAACTTGAATGGAGGAGGGTCCGAGAAGGTTGTGGAAGGAGGAGATGCGTCAAGCTCGACGGCGGTCGAAACTCCCAATCCAGTCGTCCCACCAGCGGACGACTACGCCCCTTCGCCGCATTTCCGCGTGCCCATTACCGACAGCTTCAATTACGCTGGCGTCGACTGCTCCGCTCGCGTTCACACATCCCACCGTACCGCCAAATCCGTAAAAGCGCGTTCGTCCTTGGCTTGTTTCCTACGTCCATTCACGGCCATCTAGTCCTTTGCTGACGTCGACACCACCAACGGTGTCAACACCCTCGAATTCCTCGAAGCGTCGCAGGGTCTAGTCGGTCTCTTTGGTATAGCGTCTACTGCTGTACCAGAGCCCTCAGGGGCCTCATCTCCGTCCTAGATCTCCTTGGATCCGCTGCATTCTCGGTCGTACAGAACGATCTGAAAGGCAATATCGTCGTGCGTCCCTATCCCCCGATCCACCATCTTTATTTTGACCCCAGAAACCACTTTGTAGAAACTTCGTGCACGCTATGATGCTGCGCCGACGCGAAAAGAAGCGGACCGCAACCGAGGGTCTCCTGTGGCTCCTCCGCGGTCTCTCCTTCACTTGCAAGGCCCTGCAGAATGCACAGGCCAACAAGAAGGAAGAGCTGTCGGCTGCGTTCACCAAGTCGTACGAGAACACCCTCAAGAAGTTCCACAACTTTGTCGTCAAGGGCATCTTCTCCGTGCGTTTGTTGTTGTTGCAGGCCACTCCATGCTGACGGGGATCCTGATATCAAGGTCGTGATGAAGGCATGCCCGTACCGTGCCGACTTTTACGCCAAGTTGGCTGCGGACCCGGCCGGTGGCGAACCTGCTTCGGACGAGAAGGTCAACGAGGAGCTGGACAAGTGGCTCGCGGCGCTGGACGCCATCGTCGCTCACATGGAGGGCTTTTACGAGAAGGGGGGCTACGGCAAAGGATTTTAACGGCTACACTAATGGTGTATGTATAATATTGGGTCTCTGAGGATATTATGCGCTCGCAATTTTTTTTTTTCACGTGCGAGGGGTGGACGTGCAGACAAACTTCTCCTATCCGGGTTCCGGGTGAAACCTGGAAAGAAGGCCTCAAAATCGTTCAGTTTTGGATGTACGCTATGTAAAACGAGATATTCTTGATCTCAGAAGTGCTGCCTACCTGCCGGTGCCGCTTTCTCGGCGGTCTGGTCCTTGCGAGCCAGGCCTCTGCACGTGAATATCAGGTGATTTGCGGCTGTGTCACAAACTCTCCGCCCGCGTCCAACTCGCTCACGGATGGACCATCGCTACACTCTTCCAGAGCGGCCCGAGTCGCAGAGTAGGCAATGTCGTCTCTGCGGACACTCTTGGCCAAACTCTCCACTTCTCTGGGACCGCCAGATGAACGCTTACACCCGTTGCGCTATCTCTACTACTCGCCCTGGCTATCTCCCAAACTTGGCCGCACATCCAGCACATACCGCTATTCTAACGCGATATTGCTTTGTTACTGGTCACCTCGTCGCCAACAACGCAGGTGCATGCCGCGTTTGCTCTCACCGTCTTGCCGATGAAGCCGCTGAGCGTCGGGCACGGGCTCTGGCTGAGCGGGAAATGGAGGAAGGAGAAGCTGGACCATCTCGCCACCCTCTTCATGGACTCTCGCCAAGTGAGAGGCGACACCACTCTCCGCAAGCAGGACCATCGCGCATTCACGTTCCTCCACTGGCAGCCGCTGACGACTTGAACTCCCGCGCTCCTCCCTCATCTGCACCTCTTCCACTCTCCCTTCCATCCTATACTGGTCCTCCCCTTTGAATACGAATACCACCTCTGCCTCATTCTACGCCCTCGCCGCCACCTCCGAGTCGCCACGACATCACACGTGGCTCCATCGTCGCAGGGCTGCCATGCCGGGTCCGGCTCAACCTTCCTACACGGTTCTCATGTCCAGTCTGCTCGGAGCGCTGTGCGATTTCCAACTTGGTCAACACGCAGAATCGCCAGACTGGATTGATGGAGGATCGTTGTCGCCCTTGCCGAAATAAAGAGAAATGTCGGTCCTGCCATCGCATTCGGGGGTGGCGAAGTTTTCTGCCTGAAGAGGGGGACGTTCCAATTCTGTTGCCAAGAACGTGCCGCAATTGTAGGACACGCCAACAGCAACGGGTCCAGCGACTGTCCGATGCGGCGGTTGCTCTGGGTATGTCTTCGGCACACTCTTTTGCCTATTTAACCTGTGCTTCAAGGTCTTCGCTACTGCTCGAAAGGATGCCATGCCGTCGCCGCCGACCTGTTCATCTCGGACGATGGAACTGAGCGCCGAGCCTGTCGCACCTGTCTTTCCCGTTCACGCGAGGCCAATTCCATCGACGCTGAAGACGAGCAGGATGGCTTACAGGATGAAGACCATGAAGGTGTCGAACATGCTCCGATTGACGCTTACGACGATGTTTTTGGTGACGGCGAGGATATGGCTTCGTTCGACACGCCGGGAGATGCTGCTTTGGGCTCTGTGGAAGCGAAATGTCTGGGGAAATTTGACGCTGCCTTGGATGCGATCAAGATCTCAACATGCAGAATATGCTGCGAAGAAGGTTTCCAACCAGTCAAGACGTCCGGAGACTGCAATAGATGTCACTCAGACCGGAACGATGTAAAGTTGTGGTCGGATGAGAATCATGTTAATCCGTTGTTCATCCGCTCTTCAAAGTCAAAGACTATTGGTACCGTTACGAGTGGCAGGAACGGAGAAGCGGGCACGTACATGGCTACAACTACGAGCAGTACTGTCGCACCAAGGTTCTGCTACACCATCCATTCCGTTCCGTCGACGAGTTCGATGCTGAAGAGGTGACTTGGACGGTGTTGTGGGAAGCTTGTGCCGTGGACGGACACGTCCACCCGCGCGACACCTTGCGCTGCTGGAAAGCGGAGAATAAGGAGGAAGAGGAAGAGGAGGATGAGGATGAGGACGTACCGGCAGATCATCCGCCCATGGGCGACTCGGAGGACGACTGGCAGCTCTTCGCTCAGTTGTTCCCAAACGCGCGCGTGCCTCAGTTTGCACCGAATGAGCTTGGAACACGGCCTATTGACAACGCCTGGGATATTGAGGCGGCTCGTGGGCGTTGGGACGAGATTGACTTGATCGGAAGGCCGCCGGGGAAGATGATGGTCCAGAAAAGGCTCCGCAGATTGACGTGACCACCTTGGCAGCGGAACAACGCGAAGTTCTTGACTTTCTAGCGGACACATATCGCAAGACTCTCAACGACCCAGCACCACCTCAAGGACTCCTCCAAATCGACGGCTCCGCGGGCTGCGGGAAGACCTATGTCATTCATGCAGTTTGTCAGACTCTGCGTGAAATTGCTTCTAACGCTGGTGCTTCCGACCCCGTCCGTGTTCTGGCGCCTTCTGGAGTCGCTGCGTTGAATATTCTTGGACATACTACTAGTATACACTCAGCACTCGGGCTACCGGTTAACAGCGACTTTAAACCTCTTTGCGGGGCCCGTCTTGCACGACTTAACGCAATGGCGCGGAATCAAGTTTTTAATCGTCGACGAGAAATCGATGCTCGGGCTCAAGACACTGGGAATGATAGACGCTAGGCTGCGTCAACTTGTGCCTGCAGCTTCGCATCTCCCATTTGGCGGTTTCCATGTGGTGCTCTGTGGAGATTTTGCTCAACTGCCGCCCGTCGGAGATCGTCCGCTGTATCGCGAACCATCACCGGGCTCGGAACTAAGCTCAGACGGTGCCATTCTTTACAGACTCTTCCAACGAAGCTTCCAGCTCAAGGTTCTGCATCGTCAAGAGGGCGAATCACCGGAACAAGTCCGCTTCAAGGCCTTACTGTAGTATTTTAATCAATTCGGCGGTCACGCGTCACACCCCCCTAAAACGCCGAAATATTTTCGGCGGTCACAGGTACCGGGTCGGTGCGCCGAATTCTCCAGGCCAACGACAAGAAGGACAAGAATTTCCGGGCCCTGCGGGGCATTTTGGGGGGGAAAGTGGGTGCATAGTGCACTCCTATGGTGAGTTCACGCCCCCCGGGAGCTGAAAATAGCCCATTTGGCGGGATATTTTGGCCGAAATCAGGTGGGCGGACGCCGAAATTTTTCGGCGGTCACGGTGAGCCATGGCTGGCGCCGAAAGCTCAATTTCGGCGCCGATGTCACACAAAAAAGGCCCGCCGAATTGATTAAAATACTACAGTACTCTATCGTGCATCACACGGCGGGCTCACCATCGAAGACTGGAACTTGCTCAATACTCGCGCCGAAGCAGCTCTCTCGGAGGCCGAAAAGAACTCTTTCAAGAACGCGTCCTGCCTATTCACCACCCGCGATGATGTTGAGGCCGTCAACTTGACTCAACTCGAGGATTTGAATGTACCCTGTGCAAGAATTCAAGCGCAACACGAAGGAGGTACTGGCGGGCATAAAATGAAGTCAGACGAGGCTGGTGGACTGGAAAACCACGTCTTTCTTGCTCAGGGTGCAAAAGTTATGCTAACGAGAAATCTCTGGTCCAATAAAGGTTAGATTAACGTGGGTCTAAAATTTATTCTCAACTATCAACAGGCCTCGTGAACGCTACTGTGGGCACTGTCGAAGACGTGATTTGGTTTCCCGGCGCGACTCGATCGGATGTCCTCTCGCCGTTCTCGTGTCTTGCGAGGGGCATACTGGACCAACGCGATGGAAGACGCCGGCGGGCGTGCCCATTGTCCCGATCCCTGCGGTCAAGTCAACATTCGAACATGGGGGGAAGACCATGTCCCGAACACAGATCCCTCTTCGGCTGGCATGGGCGATTACAGTACACAAGTCTCAGGGCTTGACGCTAAAACAGGTTCGGCTGGGTTTGGGAAAGAAGGAATTTGCCAGTGGCCTAACATTCATCGCCCTTTCACGTGTCAAGAACCTTGCGTCGCTTTCAATCGTGGGGTCGTTGGATTACGCTCGAGTGCAGAGACTCGCGGGGTCAAATTACGATGCTAGATTACAGGACTTGGCCAATAGATATCCCACTGTGATTTAATGCTGCGCGAGCTCCCCCGCATCAGCGGATCCCTAGTAATCTCCCAATTCGGAATCGGGCGGTAGCTTGTTTTGCCTTGTTTGTTCTTCGCATCACCGGCTTTTCGCCACCGGCCAGCTCCAAGTAACGGACGTGGCATCGCCCGCACCATGTTGGCGCTCAGGGTCCTCCCCCCTGCGTTCCTAGGCCTTGTATTCTCGTCGCTGCTCTCATTCGCGCTCGCCACACCACCACCGACATCGACCAACGACCCATTCAAAGCCATCGCCGTGCATGTCGTCAAGCCTCCGTCGCCTCCAATCTGCTGTCTCGTCCAGCCAGCGTCGCCGGAGCCGCCAGCCGACATCCTCTTGTCGTTCGAGGAATGGAAGGAAAAGCGCTCTAGCAGTGGGGACGGCGAGACCATCGTGCTTATACAGGATGGTGTGGGTGCATCTAGTGGAAACTTGAATGGAGGAGGGTCCGAGAAGGTTGTGGAAGGAGGAGATGCGTCAAGCTCGACGGCGGTCGAAACTCCCAATCCAGTCGTCCCACCAGCGGACGACTACGCCCCTTCGCCGCATTTCCGCGTGCCCATTACCGACCGCTTCAATTACGCTGGCGTCGACTGCTCCGCTCGCGTTCACACATCCCACCGTACCGCCAAATCCGCACTTTCCATCCTTTCGTACAAACGGGACAAATACATGCTCAGTCCTTGTCGAGACAAGGAGAAGTTCGTCGTCGTCGAGCTGTGCGACGACATCCGTATCGATACTGTCCAGCTCGCCAACTTCGAGTTCTTCAGCGGCGTCTTCAAGGAGTTCACTGTCAGCGTCGCAAAGACGTATACCACCGACCCGGAAGGATGGACCTTTGCGGGGAGCTATACGGCCAAGAACATCCGTGTCGTCCAGTCATTCCATCCTCCAACCACGTTGCGCGACTTCTACCGCTTCATTCGCATCGACTTTCAATCGCATTACGGGAACGAGTACTATTGCCCGGTGTCGCTGCTGCGAGTCTATGGGCTCACTCACTTGGAGGAGTACAAGTGGGATGTGTGGCAGGAAGAGAGTCGGGCCCGTTCCAGCGCGGCGTCTGCTTCAAGCGCGAGTACCGCGGCCTCGACGCCCATCGAGGTTAGCGAGCCAGAACCCGCGCCAGCACCGGAGATTCGCTTGCCACCGTCTTATTCCGAGTACGTTAGCGCGAGCGCTGGCGCCAAGGAAGGAGAGCAGGTTGACATCCAGCATCCGGATACCGCCATAGGCCAGCTACCATTGCCTTCGATATCGGACGAGGAGCAACAACCCGCTATGCAGCAGACGAACGCTAACGCGGACCCGAAACGACTTCCATCCCCGGAAATCTGCGAATCATCCTCGGGGTCAAGTTCGCCCAGCTCGTCTAGTTCCAGCATGTCGACCACGACCTCAAGCAGCGTAACGGAGCAAGCCAAGATCCAAACCCCGTTCGAAAGCGAAGGCGCCACCAGCAGCAAAGCGGCCTCATACAGCTCAACCAGTGTTCCCTCCTCCGCCACCATATCCTCGGTATCGTCGACCTTGACCTCGACAAGTGCGGAGGTATCGTCCTCGACTCTCACCGACTCCGAGATTCCGCCTCTCGCGCCATCCGTGGCCTCTGTTGCCAGCGCCAGTACCACTCCGTCCTCAAACCCCAACCCAAATTCAAATTCAATCTACCGCACCATCATGAACCGGCTTTCCGCGCTCGAAGCGAACCACACGCTCTTCTCGCATTACATGGAGGAACACCGGGTCTACACGCGCTACGTCGAGGAACATACGGCTGCAGTGCGGGAGCTGCTACGGCGGGTTAGTGAGGATATGGGTCGGGCGGAGGGCGTCGTATGTCGATTCGATTCTCTTCTATTTCTTGTAGACTGATCTGTGGCTTCATCAGGCTCGAGGGCAGGCCCAGAAATGGGACCGCCAGCGAAAGCGGGTTGACGCGGAGCAGAGGGAGTTGATCGCGAGAGTCGAGTATTTGAATGGAGAGGTCAGTGATTCGTTTCTGTTTGTCGACCCGACTGCTCATCTCACCTACAGATCATCCTCGAGAAACGTCTCGGTGTCGCGCAACTGCTCCTCCTTCTCGCCGTCCTCGTCTTCTTGACACTCACCCGCGGGTCACCGTCTACCACCACCACTGTCGTCCCCGTCGGCGTTCAGGCGTCGTCATCGTTAAGGGCGTGGGGGAGAAGACACTTGAGCTTGAAGAGTCTGAGTAGTAGGAGCCGGAGTACGAGCGGGGATTGGGACTGGGTGGGAAGGTTGAAGCAGAGTCAGAGTCTGCGAGGGGAGGCCGGTGTCAATATCAAGAGGGAAGATACTGAGGACGGTGAGGTTTCCGTTCTGCGTTTCTTTGAGCAACTGCTGATGCTATCGCAGGTCTGGAGAGGACGATCAACGCCAATGTCGAGTTTCCAAGCATGGATGACGAGAAGCCTTTGCACATACCCATAGTCGCGCCCATACCCATCTCCGCTTCCACTGCCCGCCCATCAACACTTGCGGCGACACCGGATGCAACTCCCAATACCACCCCGAGCAGACACAAGCCCTCGCGCCTTAACCTGCAAACCCAAGGAGCGCTGGGACTTGGGCATAGGCCACGAACGCGGAGTGTCGGGAACAACACGCTCGTTTTCGAAGGCAACGCCAAGCCGAGATCAAGGACGCCGACGACCCTGGGGAATATGGGGATGGCGCGAACACCTCATAGACGAGCTGGGACGCCAACGCATATGCATGGGTACTATGGACCCGTCCATTCACACTCGGCCCACCCATCTTCTTCCTCGCACCCATCGTCATCCGGCCCGTTCCCGATGACCCATTCGATATCGCAGGGCTCGCATGCCGGGCCAAGGAGCGCGCGAAAGTGGGCGAGGACGGCGCATTTGCATGAGCTGCGGTCGCCGGCGGTGATGCCTCGAGCCAATGTTCCTGCTGCGCCGCCTGTTGTTGCGCAAAGGGCGGAGGGTGGTCGACCAGCGCGGGTGGTGTCGGATAAAACTGCGAGCAGTGAAGGAGATATATTCGCTTCGATGTCTCCGTCACCTGCACCAATGGCCTTTGTCGAAGTCGAAGCCGAAACCGAATCTGATGCAGTTGTCTCTGGGTCGGGGCGAGCTAGCACTGCACGGTGGGGTATTGGCATGCTGCATCTACATCATGGACTCGCACCGCCGCCGTTGCCGCCGCCATCTGGCGATGTCTTTGGTGGTGATTTTGGTTACGCGGACGTCGAGGGGAATGGGGAGGGCGATGGCGATTCGCAGTGGGTCGATACGGACGATGGGGAATCGGAGGTTGGAGATGAGATTATGATGCTTGCTTCATCGCCCAGGAGGATACCTGCGGCTTTGGGTGTTGCAGGGGCCCCGCAATCGCCTTCACCGTCTTCCTCAAGACCACCGCCACCAAAAACACGCACGCATTCTGTGTCATCTTCCGTGTCTTCATCGTCCCCATCCCGGGACCCATCCTCCTCCCATTCGTCTCCATCTGCATCATCACCGTGGGTCGGACAAGTCACGGTCGGGGCATGAGCCTTGCACACTCAATCTTTGGATACATCTTGCATACACAATCTTGGATACTTGCATCCTTCCTGCATTCACGACTCGCGACTCTCGCACGCTCACTACTTCCCGTCCTGCATTCATCCTCACACCTAGCATTATCTCAACGTAGTTCTTTTTGGTTTCAAGGACGGCACCTCGACTGTACATTATCCATATCGTGGCATTGATTGAATCCCCGTAGAAAAAGACGAAAGCGCCACCCAATCCTTCATGTATTCAAGACAGGAAGTAAGAGGATCTGCAACTACCAAGCCCCATCGACATTGGGCGAAAAAAATGTGACTCAGGCCGTCACGGCTGTGTCAGCCTCCTGTCTTTCACCATGATGCTGGCTTTGCGCCGGATGCCATTCCGTCCTCAAATCTTGCTGTGTCGACAAGCTCAGTGCGTGCTTGACTGCTCCTCTGTTCACATCTCATGCTTTACCGCAGAATCACCTGCCCTCTGTCCACCGTGTCCAACAGCGTACGTTAAGCTCAAACGATAACACTGTCCTAATCTTCCTCCAAGACCAAAAAGACTCGCCGCAAAAGGGAGGTTTTCGCTGAGCCTTACCGTACCACACTCGACCTCCATCCCTTTTCGTCCGACTGGGACAACTGGCACCATCCATCCTTCATGGAGGTTTATTCGGACTGGCACGACCTCAGCGAAATGGAGTTCTACGTCAAGCGAGTTGGCAAAGTACCCGGCACCATCCGCCCACTCGCGTACTACCCGGACCTCCCTGTTCCCTGTATCGCATTTGAGGCCGCCGGCAAGTATTATTTCCTCAACACCGCCGCGGACTACTTGGAGCGTTTCGGGGGAAGTTTTCGTTCGCACGATGACTTTCTCGCAGCCTTCACCGAGGACCCTCCTCTCAGAGGCGCGAGACAGGAGTTTTGTCGCGATGTGATGGAACTTTATCGGGAGGTGTGCGAAGAGCAGAGCACGCGGGCGATCAAGGCTGGGAAGCCTTGGCCCTTAGACTGAGTCGTGCGTTTTTCATATTTCTAAACCACTACTTATCCGTCTGACAAAATCCAGCCCACTCATTACATCCCTCCGCTTTCTTGTCTACCCTACCCGCTGAAGAATACCTATGTCCCTCCGTCGTCCATGTATGTAGTAGGTTTCTTGATATCTTCACTTTCTTGGGCACCGGAGTCCCTGGCGCTATTGACAAGGGGACGATTGCTACTTTCGTGTGCTGCTAGAATTCGGCGAAGTTCCGATGCAATCATCATGATTTTGCCTTCGCGGTCCGACCATCTCTTCGTCGTACGACGTAAGTACACGACAGTGCCGAACTTGAACATCATCCCCGCATCACCGCCCAGGGTGTCGCATTTGAGCGAAAGGACATCAAATCACTCGCTCCAAATGGAATGCGTCGCACTTGACTTCGCCCGTCCAGGTGTCGGACAGTGGATGAGGTACAGATAGTCCCAAGCTTTTTGAGAGAGCCGTGTTCCAGAGCAATGCCTATTAGCCGTGGACGTTGCGTGGACGTGGAGAACAGTAGCGAGACTCACATTGGAAGTAAGCCCAATGTCCTTGCGGGAAACCCCACTCTCTTTCAACGCCGCTCCGATTTCTTCCAATCCATGCGGCGTGATGTGTCGATAGCCTGAGCTTAGAGCGGTCTGGAGGGTGGTCAAGTCAGGATGCAACGGAGGAGGACTGCGAGATACCTTCACTGCTACTACTACAGGCAACCAACACGAAAACGAGAAAACCCACCGAGAGCCACCTCGGGGATCTTATCTCTGGAAGGTAGCGTATAATTATAATCAACGTATAATGCGTCAGAAGTATTATCGCTTTGCGCATGTTGCGGTGAGCAGCCTCAGCGAGACATCTCCAAAAGCGCAGTGACGCCCCTAAAAACTGTAGATTGTCTACTGTAACGAAATGACGTAGCACATACATGGATGACTGCGTAACATCAAGAAAAAAGCGTAAGTCGGGTAGCGTAGAGAAGAAAGCGGGGATGTAACAAGTTGGCTTCATTTTGTCAGGCGGATACGGGGTACAAATATGAAAAAACATACAATTCATGCCAAAGACAACGCCTTCTCAGCCTTCGCAGCCCGCCGCGCCTGCTCCTTTCCCACAGCCGCATAGAGTTCGCCTGTATCGTTGGGAAACTCGTGGAGCGCGCCCTTGAGACGAGGGACCGCACTCAATGCACGGAGGAAATCATCATGCGAGCGAAACCGTCCGAAACGCTTTACAAAGTCTGCAGCGGTGTTGAGATAAAAATACTTGCCAGCGGCCTCAAATGCGATACAGGGGTCCGGGCCGTGCACGTACGCGATTGGGCGGATGGTGCCGGGTATTTTCGCAAGTCGCTTGACGTAGAACTCCATCTCGCTGAGGTCGTGCCACTCGTCATTGATGTCAAGGAACCAGTAGTGAGTCCACTTGTCCCAGTCGCACGAGAAGAGGCCGAGGTCGAGGTCGGTACGGTAAGGTTCAGCGAAGACCTCCCGTTTGCGGCGAGTTTTCTTGGTCTTGGTAGAAGATTATCCACGATCACGATGGATTTACTGGAAGCATACGCTGTCCGCTGCCTGGGCCAATGTGCTGGTCTGCGAGAGACGGCGGGTGATGCTAGTCGAATTTGAGTAAAGGAACAGTGGGAGGCGCATAGAGCAGCACTTATGATGGCGAATGGGCAAAATTTGAGGACGGAATGGCATACGACGCAGTGTTAGCATGGTGGTGAAAAGAAAGGAGGTTGTGACACTGAATCATCAGTGACCGTCGGCTTCGGAATGTCCTAATTCGGACTTGGGCGGTGGCTTGTTTTGCCTTGTTTGCCCTTCTATTTTTTTTTTTTTTTTTTTTGAACGTTGATAATGATACTCAGTCTGCAAAGCATTCCAAGGTCATCCGTTGAGTTACCAGTTCAGTAAACCAGTTTAGCCAGGAAGTTGTCCAGGGAGGAAATGTCAATTACGCACGGTTTTCGAAACCAAGTGTGGGACTCCGACCATAACGGCTATCCTATGCCGTTTCGTTCAGATCTGGGTCGTATACCCACTAAAACCCCCTTTGTTCTTGTCCAGTCGTCTGGCAGGGACTCCTCATTCCAAAGTATTCCACTCCACGTATTTAAAACTGACTCTTTATTGAAAGTAAGTTGGCCAAAGCGCATCTTGTTAGTTAGTAGAATATCCCGTTTCAGGGCTGCATTCATTGTTGCTACCCACCGATTGTGAATTTCTGAGTGTGAGTGGATCTTTTGCTCAAATCGGTGTTCATTTCGCAGTTTCCAGATGAGATACATGGAGTTTGAGACTAGTATTGCAAAAAAGCGGTTGCGGTAGTCTCTGGATTTCTCCTTCTGATGTTTCATCAGGTTGCAACCAAGTAGGAGTCCCCAATTTAGTCTGGGCCAAACTCTGTACCGCATTCTCCACAGTTCTTCAGCAAGCGTCCAGATCTGTTTGGTATATTGGTTATTGCATTCTAGCATTATGTGGTCGAGGTTCTCAACAGTTTTACAATGAGCGCATTCTGCAAAGTGCTCTAGATTGGTCATTTTTAGCCAAATCTCTCCAGTGTAATAACTATTGTGCATGCACTTCCAGATGAAGTTTCGAACACGTCTTGGGATATGTGCAGCTCGGTGGGAGTTCCAGATTTGTTCGTTTGTTGGATTGAAGTTCCAAGTCTCTTTAACCGTCTCCCGCGTTCTCTCAAGATTAACAAAGGTTGATTTACGGATTTCCGTGGATTGGATTAAGTTGATTACCTTGGTGAATATTCGCTGTGAACCTTGGCTCAGCAGCATTCCCTCACAGTCAAAGGTTATATCCAGAGTGGTGTCAACTTCTAGATCTATCGGTGTTAACACAACACCTTTCGCCGGGTTCATGTCAACTGTCTCGAAGGATGTTCGTGCAGATCTTTCATTTAGTGTTGCAATTACAGCTCTTATTAGACTGTAAGTTGGAAGAATCATATTGTTTTCATGTCTGGTGCGATTGATTACCAATTGCGAGGCCAGCATTTTTGAGGAGGAACAGATATTTATTACTTGTGACCGGGGTTTTGTACTAGAAATGTGGAGTACACCGGCCAGCAAGAGGGTATTAACATTCCAGGGAGGTAGGTTGTCTTGAGGTTTAATGGATATTACAACTTCATCCTTGTCATTGTAGTTATCTGGATTTATTGTCAAAATGTTCACAGTTCCTTCTGCATGTACTTCCCCTGGATGTGTAATTGTAGCGTGGAGGAAAATATTAACCGCAGGCAGCGCTTCTTGGGTGATTTGGTATCTTCTGCCTTGAGTGAAGTATTTTGAGTCTTCTTCCTTTGAACCAAAAATTCGGAAACCTGACCCTTGGTCCCTTAGGCGGAAGTCTGGATTAAAGTGTACTTTGGAGTTTTTTGACATATTCTCCTGGATCTCTTCCTCTGTCAGACAGATCTCATCACAGAGGTCACCGTTGTTGTAGCTAGGGTCCCATTTAGGCTGAAGACATTCAAGCAAGGACTGTGCAGCAGCAACACACTGTCCTGGATGCTTACAGTTAAGCTCATTTCGGTCATGTTTACAGTCTCTGCAGCCACAGTTTTTACGACCAATTCCACTTGGGTTGGTAGTGTGTGGTTGTCTTTGTACACTTGATCTGCGGTTTGCAATCTTCACTACATCTTCAACAGTTCTAACTCCATGGTTGAGATGGAGACATTTTATAGCCACAGTTCTGCTTATTTGTTTGAATCTGGCTTCTACAAGGCCTACATGTCTCCATATTGGCATTTTAAGCTTGATCTCTGTTGAAATTGTTAAACCAGAGAAGGCTAGGTTATATTTGCGAGCAGTGACAATCATTCTTCGGATGTCTGCTGGAAGTGGTGTCTTTGCAGAGATTGGAATATGTACATTCTGCATGAAGATATTGACAATTTCTCCTGGTTTGAACTTCAAGTAGCTGTTCTCAGCATAATGTGTAATAAGTGCATCAACTAAGAAACACCAGGTTGCTCGATTGGTACCTTCTGTCAAGAATTGCTTAAGATTCCATAGATCAATCGCTTCATTTCGAGCTTCAATATTAAGAATTTGTTTACCCCCACATTTCAGCGGGAGTTTCATGGTTTCATGAGCTATTCGAGCTCGCTTTCCGCCCCACAGAAAGCTGTCTCGCATCCGGATCAGCATTTTCTCAATATCCGGAGGCATCCCTTGAACTCGGGTGAGATATTGTGTGTGACCACCAATTACCATGTTAATAACATGTCTGCGACCTTCCATGCCCAGATTCTTGGTTTGCCATCTACTTAGGTCACTTGTAATTTGTTCCAGTATACGTGGCCATGGAGTTAAGAAGTCAATATCGTTTCCCAGCCATGCACCCAGGATTCGACATGTTTGGCCATCCGGTAGTATGAGAATATTTTCCCTAACTGAATCAGTTCCTATTACTCGGGATTCAATGAGTTTTGCCCGGAATTCTGGAGTGCCAAAGGGAATCACAACAGTTTTCAGTGTGTTGAATTTGGCGGTGGAGGCGATACACCAGAGGTTGAGAGTTTTCCATAGGTCTATCCACGAGTCTGTAGAAGATAAAAAGATAGTTGTATCATCGGCAAACAGGGATAAGAGGAGGTTGGTATCTTTGCCGGGAATTTGAATTCCTCTCAATGAAGAAGATCTAAGCATGCAGGCCAGTGGTTCGATTGCTAGGTTGAATAGTAGGCATGATAGTGGGTCCCCCTGGCGTACTCCTCGTGTAACTAGGAATGGTTCACTCATTTCACCGTTTATCATAACCCTAGTTGTTGCGTTCGTGTAGAGGAGTTCAATTGTGTCACAGAAACTGTCTGGGAACTTCATATGTCGAAGAACTCTAAGCAGATAGCCATGATCGATTCGGTCGTAGGCCTTTTCTTGGTCTAGGGCCACAATAGCACCGTCTATTTCCATTGCTTCAGTGTAGGCTAAGAGATGTTTAATTTGTTTGACTTGGTCCTCAATTCTACGTCCCTTCATGAACCCAGCTTGGTCAGGGTGAATAATTGAAGGCACTATGGGAGTCATTCGGATAGTGAAACTCTTTGTGAGGAGTTTGTAGTCGGTGTTCAGAAGAGTTATTGGTCGGTAATTGGATATTTTGGTTCTTTCTTCTCCCTTTTTATAAATCGGACACATCCATCCAGCGTTGAAATCAGTACCTGCATTTATTCCAAAGTGGACTATATCATTAAATAAATCTGTTAAAATTCCCAAGATATCAAATGACTCCTCTCCATCTTTTGCTTTTCGGTGTTTGATTTCAAGGGACCGGTAGAATTCGTATGGTAAACCATCCAATCCTGGAGCTGAGTTATTCTTTGAGTCTTTCAGTGCTTGCTTTACATCAAGGTTGTTCAGGTCATTTGACATCTCTTTGTATTGTTCCTCACTTAGCTGAGCTTCACAGTCATCCAGGACCATTGATGTACACATGATTCGAGTATATTCATCATGCATGTCTTTATTCTGTATACGCTCATGGTAATCTCGTCCAATTTTAGCCATTTTCTTTGGGTCATTAGTATAGACTGGACAATTTGGAGTGGTTTCTGATTCCTCGTCCTCCAGGTCATGTATGGCCTCTTTCATATGGTAGCCCTTCGCTGTTGACGTCCAATATCGGGATGCCAGAGACTCTCCTTCACGGTCAAATTTGGCCTCAGAGAGGTCTCTCTGATTCTGTGCTTTCTCCGCCAGCAGGTTTTTAATCTTCTGCTCCAGCATATATGCAGCTAGTGAGCGGTCCTCCTGGTTAAGTTCTGTATCATGAATTGTTAGATTGAGTTGTGTTTTCCAGGTTTGGATTTGTTGTGTGTAATGGTCGGTTGTGAGGAGGATACATTTCTTTGCAAGGTTCATTACATCTACCTTGAAAGATGCCCAGAGTGTTTGTATGTTAATATTTTGCTCACACGGTTTTTGTTTCAGTTGCTCAATTGAAGATTGTAGCCCACTACACATTTGTGCTAGCTCTCTTTCAAATTTAGGGTTCTGTAGAAGGAATAACGGCAGACTGCGCCGACCGTGTCCGGTTTTAATATCGCCTCGGCTGACAATCTCTACTGAAATTAGACTGTGGTCTGTTCTTACGGCAGTTGGTTCAATTTTCCAGTTCCTTGTTCGGTCCATTAATTTACAGTTGACATAGCCACGGTCTAATCTTGACCGTGATGTATGTACAACTCCTGTTTGTTTATTTTTCCTGTTCTGGACACAAGTATATTCACGTGAGTCAGGGAAAGTTGTTCGCCATCCATCCTGCATTTGGAGAAGGTCCTTCAGTCGTCTAAAGCTGTTTGGCACTTTGATTTTAGCATCAGAGAGCTGGTCAATTTTATCCTCAACAAAGTTCCAGTCTCCAACAACAATATCGGGTAGTGGTAGATGACAGTTGCTCCTCCATTTCTCCCAGAGCACAGTCCAAAGTTCGTCTCTTTCTTTGGGTGTGTTTGGCCCATAGATATTTAGGATTGCTAGGGTTTCATTATTATGGGCTGGTATTGAGATTAGTAGTGCCCTGCCGGGGACCATCTCATAAGTGTGAATGTGTTCGACATCTAGGTATTTCTTGTTCAACAGGAAGGCGACACCTGCGGTCGAGGAAGGATTCTCGGGATGTGCAGAGTTCACGAGTTTGAACCATGGCGAATAAATATTTTCATACTCTGATTGTGCAGTTGGGTCAAGATGTGTTTCTTGCAGGGCAAGGACTGCAATTTTCGCTTTATCGATGGTATGCTTGACGAATCTGAATTTGTGGTTGCTTACCCACATTGATTTATCTGATTCTCTACCCGCAATATTGAGAGAAGCGATATTAAGACAAGTGCGTATATGTTTTGCTGTCTTTGGTAATTTAACGGGCTTATTTTTAAGCCTTATATCAGCGTTGAGCAGTTCCCAGCCTTCAGGCAGGTCTGCATCCATTGTGTTTTCGGCATTTTCCTCTGGATCCATAGTTGTGTCATTCATCAGACCGGTGCCGTCCGAGTCTGGAGTATCTTGAGAATTCATAGTGTTGACGCGTTTTTTCTCTTGAGTATTGGTTTGTTTGGTGTTATGGGTGTCTGTGTCCGCGTCATTTTCATCAAACCAGCTCAATTTTCTCTTAGTACCACTTTCATTACGAGAGTTCACCCCCGACGAGTTACCAGATGCAGGAACACCCGAGTCAAGCACACTGGCTCTATCGGGACTACACGCAACGAAGGCGATACCAGAGTACCTCTCTTCACTGTATCCTGACTCGGTAGCCAGAGAGGCCGAGCTACCAAGCCAGGAGGGACCTTGCGAGACGTAGCCAGGGATAGGCCCCTGGGTACCCTGACTTCTGCTGGTTTCGTCAGAGCTTCCAGCCTGCAGACACTGGTAAGCTAGGATTTCTCCCGAACCCTCCTTGGCCGCCATAGCCTTCAGAGGGTGTTTGGTATTGGATAAATCAATTGGTTTGTTGTTCATGGGTTGCGATTATCGACCGCCGTCGACGTTTTAGATCGTCATCTGTTTTTGTGGCTAGCTTTTCTCGATTCAAGCCATGTGAGCTGAGGTTAGCCATCCTCTATAGTGTTTTTCTCGGAATCAACAAGGGCAAGGGGTAGGTATATTTGACCTAAGGACATGTACACGAAACATACATGGTACGAATAGTACGGGTACGTGAGTACGGAAGAAGCAAAAGTAAGTAATATCGCGCGGGTGTCGGGGACGAGAGTGCCATAAGACGTTTGAGACCGTAGTAGGTAAGGGAGTAGTCTAGAACCAGTCGGCGTAGGGGATGTCAGACTCACGAATCATCCGCTCAATGCTCTGGAGGCGACTGAGCATAACGTTGAAGAAGCGACGTTGATTACGGCGGCGACGGGTGGGAACATGCTCGAGGCTGTCAAGGAGCCCTTCGCGACGAGCGACGTTTGCCCGGACCCCCTGGTGACGTTGGGGCCCATTGCGGCGAACACGGCGGCGGTGTTGTTGTCCTCGGTGGTTGGGGTGACGAGCTCCCTCACCACCACCAGCACGCTGACGCCAGGGAGGGGAGGACTGGGAAGACGTCGGCGCATTGAGATCCGAGATGGGGACGTGGACTCCGGGGTCGAAGGTGAGGCTGTATATGAACTCATCGGCAACTGCAGAGGCATTAGCATGAGCAGGAGCAATCAGCGCGGAGTACGTACGCAAGTCGAGCTCCGACTTGTTGTCGTCCCCAAAGTCCGAGCACGAAATCAGCTCGGGCATGCTGGAGTTGTGTCGACAGCGAGTCCTCGGCGGACGGCGGGTCGCTCGCAGGCCTGGCGACGTTGTCCACGTTGGCGTTGGGCGTGTAAGGTGGAGGAGGAACAGGGTGGGTAGGCATGGGGGATTTTGGCGACGAGTGTGAGGGGCTCGCGAGGAGGGAAATTTTTTTGGGGGCTTTTCTGGGAGCGTTTTGCGGGCGAGTGCCTACGAGGGACCAGCAGCGTTCAGGCTTCAGTTATAAGCGTTCACGTAGGAGCAGATTAAGGAAGGGTCTGCGAGCCAATGAGGTTTGAGGACTCAAAATGCCAGTCATGCGCACCATTGAGTATGCAAGTGGAGCTACATGTCTCAGATTGTGGGTCGAGATTTGCGATTCAGCTCGGCAGCCGGGGTTGTCAGTGACGAGGCGGAGCGGAAGGCCGCATCCATCTGGGGATGAGGGCGGTCAGCGGGGTTGGTCTGCTGTTATGAATTTGAGGGCGCCGTTGTATTGAGGGCGTGGTACATGCCTGAATTTTAAGGTTTGCGTTTGCGTCGATGGCAAGCCCACATGGAGGGTCGCATCTTGTGAGGCGTTCAAGGCATTAGCGTTGTCGATGGGCGTTCGGGACATGGGCGTTCAGGACATTGACGTTGTCGATGCTGGCCAGGGGGCTATATTGTCGCTGAATGGGCGGGGTCTCGGGGTGTAACGTACCAAGGGCTATCACTGTGGCGCTAAATCTCGGATGACCCTGGGCTCTCTTGTTCATTGCCAATTTGGTGTCGACATGAATTCCAGACGAATATCCGCGTAGCCGCGGCATCTAACTGGAGCTGTGGATCCAGCGGTCACAGGAACGGCGCTCCATTGTGGTGGCTCAGCGTCGAGCAAGGGGCAAAGCAAAGGGAATAGTGGCGGGGAATCGTGGGTGAGGAGGAAGATAGCGAATTGGGTATGATTCTCCGACGGTAATCATCCTGCGCACGGACCAGTCACGTTCTTCGTGGGCGACTTGTGGGGGCGACGACGAAGGCCCTTGGAGGTCTATAATATATGCTACTAATGGCGTGGAAGGCCAAGTCCTCCACCTGGCGAGTTGCGGGATGTGTGATGTCGTCAGGGCATCGCGTCGCTATGTACCAAAACGTCTCTTAGAATATCCAAGTGTGTTGCCACACGGGTAGGAAAGCCACAAGTGCGTTTTGGGTACACGGCAGCTGTACAGGGATGCGAGGGAGGAGATAAGATAGAGCCTGTGTTGTCCATTCTGTGGCATGGTAAGCTTTTCCTGGGAGTGGCACGCAAGTGGGCCGGGATTTCCACGTGTCGGACGCGTTCCCTGGATATCCGAAGACGGAAGCGTGCAGGGATCGTTTCCGACGCGTCGTTGCAGTCCGAGTTCGCGTGGTATGTGCCACTCACCAAACTCCGTCCCCATCCTCAGGTTTCTCCCCGCTCTCGTCTCTATCTTCTACTCTATCGCGATGTCTTCAGAGTCGAGTGGACGAGTGGGAACGACAAGATACCCGAGCCGAGGGTACGAGTTTGTTAGTCGTGGTTGGGATGGAGCGTGTAACTGTTTGTGACACATTTGGGACGATTTTACAAGTCAGACGTATTCAGTCAAAGTAATTAAATCAAAGCACCCTGTATTGTAGTGCACAAAGATATTAGAGTATCGTGGTGCGATAGTTCAAAGTATATATAGGTAATAGTAGGATGGATTAGAAAGAAGGATAGTCGCGACCACGGCGAGGACGGAAACCACCACGTCGCGTTCCCCCGCGTATACCGAGTGCGAGGGTTGCGACGGACCGTCTTGAAGCCGTCGTCGTCGAGCGCGTGGATAGCGCCGATAGTCGTAGCGACCCGGGTAGACGACAACTCCTCTTCATTCATGTGGATGGCCTTGAGTCGGGGGAGTTGGTGATTGGGCAGTCGTCCGAGTAGTGGTCGAGGCCGAGGCACTCGTTGCACTCGACGGTCCGCGGTCGTCCGCCACGCGAGGGCCGGAAGGGTGTGGCACGTCCCACGGAGGTCGATGAGGAACGAGAAGGCGGCGTTGGAGAGGTGGGCCTTGAACGTTTTTGTCGGCTGGGGATGTGCGGATGGGGATGGCATGTACAGCCGGACAGCGTTTTGACGTTGGGACATCGTGTCGCGACCAGGTGCTGCGGGGAGCCATACCTGGATAGCAATGAGATAGTTGCAGGCGCAATGGGGATGCAGCGTACCTGGCAGGGCTGAACGTTCGCCCAGTGTAGTAGGGCGCGGATTGCCGTTGGAATATCCTCCACGTCCGGGACATTGTCGTGGTGGGCCTGGATTAGCTTGACGACCACGGCGTCGCCCACGAGTTTGTCGAAAAGCGCCGAGAGGAATTCTCCACGGCTAAGACGATCCGAGAGACCGACGTAGGTACAGACGTACCAGCTGGATTCGACGTACACCGGCATGATGTAGAACGTGAACCCATCGGAGCCGTCCTTGCGCGTGGTATGGTATATTGCCTACCAGGTAAGTGAGTGTTAGGCCGCGACAACGACTGGGCAGCGCACCTTGACAGGGTCCACCATTACTCGGTCGCGCAGTTCGGCCGTCTTGCAGACAATGAGATTTGTATGGGGAAGGATTCGGGAAGTCGGATCTCCGGTCTTGGGCATTGGCGGTATAACGACGAAGCTTTCGCTGGGCGCAAGGTTGAGATCGACGATGGCGCTTGCAATGGCGTCGGCTCCGGCAGCGCGGTCGAGCGGGCGGTCTCGAGCGATGATAACCGCGACCATCGAGGTATCTGGCGGAGCGTGAGGCGGCAGTTGGGTGCGAGTCAATATTACACACCTGGTTGGGCGGCCACTTTGGCAACATTTTCGTCGATATGGTTGTAGAGTATCGCCTCCGTGTCCCAGCCCCTGGACGACGAAGTTGTTGGTCCGGCTACCGATGAGGTAGCTGTCGATGGTGCGCGGGGGCCTCGTCGTTGGTGGGGGGTTTGTAGTCAGAGGAGGTGTCCATGGGGAGTCCGAGAGCGATGTTGGCGAGCCCGAGAAGCGGGGAGATGGAGGAGTGGGGAGTGGGAGTTGAAGGGTTCAGGATGCGAAAGTGTGCAGCTATGCTGACTTGGGCCAGTGGAGGGCGTCTAGCGTCGCTTATAATCCCATTGCGCTTCCGGTTGGTTTGACTCACTGTGCGTCCGACTCGCGGTGAGTCACAAGGCTGGGTTGTGCGGCTCGTCGCGGCACTGAGTCGAAAAAATCGTCGCAAGCCACTGCGTCGAGAAAAAAGAGTCAGAGTCGAGTCATCTCGGGAGCGTCCACATACCGACTCATCCTGTAGCGCCGTCGCCGCAGTGCTTAGTGTGTGTGTGGGTCTTCGTCGTCGTCGCTGGGCATGGGACGGGCGGTTGGTGGTGGGAGGAAGATGGCGGTCGTGGTGTGAGAAGATCCCGGTCGTCACGTAACGAAGCCTGTAACCAGATGACAGCCGGCGCCAAGTTCTTGGGCAGCATCGACGACGCCATGCTCACTCTTCGGTCTCGAGGTTGACGACTTCAGGGGCTTCAGGTGGTTGGGGCATTAGAAGAGGTTGGAGGTCGTTTGTAGTATGTTCGTTAGAGGTCGTGCGTCGCACACATTACAGTAGTGATGCCATTACGGCGTTCCTCGCGAGAATACACGTTCGCGGTGGTCGTAGGACCATGACGTGGGGTCGTCTGGGTGTTAAGCCCGGGTTACAAGCCCGCACCTTCTCCAATGCGTCTCCCTCGTCGACCGCCATGCTCCAGAGAGCGTGGGAAGGTCAGCGATGGTGGACGTACCGGATCAAGGAGCCCCCCTGTTTGCCCTTCTATTGCCACCAAGTAACGGGGCTCTGGTTTGAAAACCGTTTTTCAAATAGAATGTCGTCGAGGGATGCGAGGTTCGAAACATAGCATAACATAACATAAACCTTAGAATGTGTTCCCTCGCTCCGTGGTAACATTGGTGCATTTCTTCTTGTATTTCTTTGCCCGCTGGCGGTTCGACCCTCATGAAGTGTCTTTTTTTTTCCTGCTGAAAATTCGCTCTTTTCCTATTGCTAACACAAGTCAATCTTGCCAAGACGGACCAATACAGTTCACACTATTGACTTAGTACTACAGATATAACCACTTCCTGCACCCTCCTGCCTTGCCAGCACCACCCCTCCACACCTAGACAAACTTTAGACACATGTTGAGTGTTGTTGAGCCTCGTTAGCGGTTGGACGCGTACGGCGACGGATCAAGGCCGACGCCATCACGTGCCGGATCAAGACGCGTCAAGAGCACCGCCGTTTTACGCATTGACGCGCTGCAGGAACATGCTCCGAGTCCGGAACTTGCGCAGGTATCATTCGAGACTTTATCCTTCATTACTGAACCATTTTATGCCATACATATTCCCCCTTTTCCCTACTGCTCCTAATCTCATTCATTTTATTGTACTGTACCATACATGTCCAGAAGCTCCGTCCTATTTCTCCTTTCACCCATATTAAACGTCACAGTAGTATAAAAACTGTACCTACCCACCAGGAAGCTCAGAGTTTTGCACCCCAGTGTCCGAGTCTCGCTCACCTCACGCTCTCATTCTCGTATTGTTCGCTCTCGCTCGTAACGTCTTCGCCTCGTCCTCGCATCATCCCTCGTCGTCCCTCGTCCCGCCTGGTCCCGCTGCGTGTTGGTCTTGACCTTGTGTCGGATCCCTCGCATTTTATTCTTAGTGTTGTGGCCCTAGGAGTTGGTTAGTCCGCTCTTAGCCGCGCCGCAAGCGCATTCATATTTGGAGCCCACCGCGAGGGGTTTCCTAAGCACCATTGCTTCATCGTCAACACGCAGCTTTCGCCCCTCCACGCTTCGAGATCTTCGTAACGAGCTCATCAGTCTCGGACAGAACCCGAACAACCTCGCCGACGCGTCTGAAACACAGTCCTAACTCGGACCCAGAACGCCTTCTCGTACCGCTTCCCGCTCACCTTTCTTGGCACAACCTACGTTGCCGCCGCTCTCACCGAACGATCCGTACTTCGCGCTCTCTTCCTTCCACTTCCACCCCTCACGTCCACCTACTCCCACCAGCTCTTCTAGTTCCAATGGCTCTTCCTATGCCCGCGCGCGGCGATCGCAACGCGCCCCAGTTTTGACTCCAAGAAGCCTCGGAGCTTCTGCGCTATTTCTCCGACCTCGAGTTCCATTTTAATCGTGCCATCGGTCACCGACGCGAACGAGAAGAAGCAACATGCGACGCGCTTCCTCAGTGTCGATGACCAAGACCTTTGGGAGTTCTTCCGCAGTTCCCCACCGCCGCTACGTCCTATACAGATTTTAAGGCTGCCGTCTTGAAGCTTTATCCTGGCAGTGATGTCGGAGCGCAAGTTCTCCATCAACGACCTTGACGCGGCTCATCGGCGAGGTACCGCTCGCATTGGGAATCTTATCGCGTGCCGATTATGGCGAATTTTACCCGCCAATTTATGTTGATCACGGCTCATCTTATCGCCAGAGCCGACTTTCCACTGCCGAGCAGAGTCGCGCTTTCCGCCGCGCCATATCTCCCCCGTCGCTCTGGGACTCGATCCATCGCCGCCTCCAGATCAAGAAGCCCGACGTCCACCCCGATGATCCGTAATGAGCCTCACGGACATGAACGAGGCCGCCGAATTTGTCCTAGCAGGGACCACGACCACTCGCGCTATCACTGCCGCCGCAAGTACTCCACTTGCATCGTCGAGTCCCTCCGATGTCAAGCAGGAGCCCGGTGTCTCCGCCATTCTCGAAAGCATTAACGGACTCATCAAAGTCCTCACGCGCAACAGCAGTTGGCTGCTTCCCCTCCGCTCCACGCCAAAATCAACATCACACTCATCCGCCAGGCGCTAATTGCAACATGTGCGGCGATGACAAGCATTTTATTTCGCGACTGCGCTGTTGTGGACGATTACAACCAAGCTTGGCAAGTGGTAAGCGCGATGTCAACGGTCGTGTTACGTTGCCCCAGCGGGGCTTTCGTACCTTCGCGCACCCCTGGCACTTGGCTCCGCGATCGGATTGACGAATGGCATCGTCCAAAAATCCTGGCCAAATGGCCGCGCGCAGCTCATCTTGGACCTTGCTCCCCAGTCAGCCCCGAATCCCGCCGCCAGTACCATCACATCCACGTTTGTACTCTGCGAGTCGGACCGCATCCAGAGTCTTGAAAGGGATTATTCCCGTGAGGACACGTGCTCAAGCGCGCGCTGCCATCGCGTCGGGAGAACCTACAGAGCCACCAGAGCAGCCAGTTCGATCCGCTCCAGCGCCTGTCAACGCACCTGAACAGACTGAGGCCCCTCCCGTTGTCCCTCGCATTCTCCCTCGACCCGCAGCTGCACCCGTTCCGTCCCAACCGCAGCATCCATTCGCTAGCTCGTGACGCTGCATATGCGCCTCCTAGGGACCGAAATGTTGGTGTTCGCGTACCGAATCCGCCGGCGGCAAAGAAGCCTGAAGTTGCCTATCGAACGACGGCGCCGGTCTATGATGAGAAGATTGCGAGTGAGGTATTTGGGTGTTCTATGGACGCACCAATTACTCTCACGCAGCGCGAGCTGCTTTCGCTTTCGCCTGAAGTCCGTGCCCAAGTTCGAGATGCAACGACAAGCCGTCGCGTAGCCCCGAATGCGAAACAAGCCGCCAACGCATCCGATCCCGTACAGCAGTTGTTCAACGCCTCGCTTCCTATGATGGGGACTGAGCTCTTCGACTCGCTAGAGGATCAGAAAACGAAGGACGCACGCAATACCGCGTTTTTCGACTCCATGCCAGCTACCTTCACCCAGTCCCTCAGCAGCAACTCCCACCCAACGCGTTTATAGTCCCCGATCCATTCGAGTCGTACTATGCGGCTGGAGAGCTTCCAAAGGACCTCATCGTGTCGCTCGAGTCTTCCGCCATCCGTTCTATCTTGGGCGTTGTCGACAACCAACAGCAGATCGAAGGCATCGTGGATGGCGGCTCCGGAATCGTCTCCATGTCCGATGCAGTTTGCCACGAGCTCGGCTCGCTTACGACCCACGTATAGTCTTGCAGATGCAATCTGCAAACGGAGCTGTTAACCCGTCGCTTGGACTTGCTCGAAACGTACCGTATCGCATTGGCGACATCACACTCTACCTCCAATTTCACATCGTTCACAACCCGCCATACGACATCCTTCTCGGCCGTCCCTTCGATGTTCTGACTGAAAGCGTCGTCAGAAATTACGCCGACGAACAACAAACCATTACCATCCGTGATCCGAATACCGGCCAAGTCGCTACCGTGCCGACTCTTCCCCGTGGCCCTCCGCGCTCGCGCCGACAGGGTTTTTAGTACTCGATGATTTGATCCAAGATCAAGGAGAGATTGCGCTCACCATTATCCCGACCCAGATAAACCCGACTCCTTGCTTATTGAATCGTTTGCACCTCTTCCATCGCAGTATTCCGTCTCTGATCTTCAACACATATTTATCGGCCTGCACAAACCTCGAGTCAGCAGACGTCGACACTGTACAATTCGCACATACCGTCGTTCAACCGGCGTATGATGCAAAGCCTATACGCGATTCAACTCGCGCCAATATATTTTCATTCTCCCTTATCCCGATCCGTACAAATCGCCGTCTCCGCCTTCTCCGACATCCATCGAAACGTATGCTGCCAAGAAAAAGTATAAGCCCGTTGCGCAAAAGGTAAAACCAGTACTCGGCACTTTACCTGAGCAGTTTCGCATTGCGCGGAACATCCACGGCGATCCCCTGGCCGACATGCCTCAGCTTAATCCCAATCCGCCCCCTTCGTTCCAGTCGGTCGCTATACCGCCGAGCGTCGCGATATCATTGATGCCGCCCATCCTGGCGATTTCCTTCTTCCCGCCGAACGCAACTTGATGCACCACTTCATGACTGCGCAACGCGACGGCTTTGCCTGGAACGACAGTGAGCGCGGAAAGTTTCGGCCCGAGTTCTTCCCTCCCGTTGACATTCCCGTCGTACCGCATACCCCTTGGGTCCAACGCAACATCCCGATCCCGCCCGGCATCTATGATGAAGTCTGTAAAGTCATTCGAACGAAGATCGCTGCTGGCGTTTACGAACCTTCGAATTCGTCATATCGTTCCCGGTGGTTTTGCGTTGTCAAGAAAGACGGGACAAGCCTTCGACTCGTACACAGTCTAGAGCCCTTGAACGCAGTCACCATGCCCATTCTGGTGTTCCGCCGTTCACGGAGCAGTGGCCGAACATTTTGCTGGTCGCGCCTGCGGTGGAATGTTAGATCTCTATGTTGGTTACGACGAGCGCTTACTTGCCGAATCATCCCGCGACTACACCACCTTCCAGACCCCTACGGCGCCCTTCGACTCGTCACCCTGCCAATGGGTTGGACCAATTCAGTACCTATCTTTCATGACGACGTTACCTTTATCCTTCAGCCCGAAATCCCCAAGTACACCATTCCCTACATCGACGACGTCCCCGTCCGCGGTCCTGCCTCGCGTTACCAGTTGCCCGATGGCACGTACGAGACCATTCCGCAGAACCCGGGCATTCGCGCTTCGTTTGGGACACTTCAAAGGTTTGAATCGGTCGTTCAGCGCATGAAATGCTGGAGGTACCTTTCGGGCTTTCAAAGCCGTCCTCTGCGCCGACCGGATTATGGTTCTCGGCCAACGTCTGCACCTATGACGGCCGTATTCCCGACGAGACGCGAGTTGCCAAGATCTTGAATTGGGGTCCGTGCCGTGACCTTTCCGACGTTCGCGCATTCCTCGGCACTATCGGGTGTGGTCCGCATGTTTATTCGGAACTTCTCGCAGCGAGCGCACCCGCTTATCTCCCTCACACGTAAAGACGCGCCATTCGCCTTTGGCCCAGATCAGCTTCGTGCACAGGAGGATTTGAAACACGCATTGTGCATTTGCCCGCCCTCCGCCCGCTTGACTACAACTCCGAGTCGCCCGTCATACTGTCCGTGGACACGTCGTACATCGCTGTCGGCTTCTTGCTTTCCCAGTGCGACCCGACAAACCTCTCACGTCGATTCTATTCGCGATTTGGCTCTATCACGCTCAACGAACGCGAGGCTCGGTTCTCACAGCCGAAATTGGAGTTATATGGTTTATTTCGAGCGCTTAGAGCTTGGAAGACTCACTTGATTGGTCTACGCAACTTGGTGGTCGAAGTCGATGCACGCTATATCAAAGGCATGCTTGCCAACCCGATCTCGCCCCCAGCGCCAGTATCAACCGCTGGATTCTCGCCATCTTGACATTCCAGTTCACGCTCGTCCACGTTCCAGGCGTTTCCCATCGACCTGAGGCCTCTCGCGCCGCCCTCCGCAGCCTGGCGATGAACCCGAGCCCGACGATGACTTTGATGACTGGATTGATCAGGTACACGGCTTCATGCACGC